>CM059444.1:10478075-10753994 GCA_030390025.1 Squalus acanthias | reverse complement strand
CCCCCAGCGATCACCGACCACCCCAGCGATCACCGACCCCCCCCTCCCGCGATCACCGACCCCCCTCCCGCGATCACCGACCCCCGCCCCCGCGATCACCGACCCCCCTCCCGCGATCACCGACCCCCCTCCCGCGATCACCGACCCCCCTCCCGCGATCACCGACCCCCCTCCCGCGATCACCGACCCCCCTCCCGCGATCACCGACCCCCCCAGCGATCACCGACCACCCCAGCGATCACCGACCACCCCAGCGATCACCGACTCCCCCGAGCCCTCCGTCCCGCCATCTCTGCCTCCGATCTCGCTCAGACCCCCCGCGATCACCCCCCGACCTGCCTAACCATGCTGTACCCACCCCCCCCTTGCGAACTTCACCCCGAGGAGCAGGAAAACTACCAACTCCTGGGCTGCGGCTGTCAGTCAGGCTGGCTTCCGAGCGAGGAACCTGCTAAAAAACAAAACCACAGCGTTTGGACAAGAACTCCCCGTCCCCCGGGCTTGGAAATCTGGAAATCCCGTCCCAGTAAATATCAGGGCCGTAGTCACTGTTATAATGTCGGAAAATATAATGTGGTATATAGGTTTCAAAAGCGCCCAGTCTGACAAGCAGGTTTATATCTGTGAAACCAACCAACACTCAGACAGAGAATATTAACTTTCCTCTCAGGTGGGTCAGTGATCCTAGATGATTATCTCTATATATCTTGCGGCCTGGTACTCAATATTAACTGTTTCTAATACCTGGATGAATTTTGCATCTAAGAGTGATTAAGTAGTCCACCTCGACAGAGGTGATAAAGCAGGGAAGAATCCTGCTCCTGATCACTGTCCAATGACTCATGCCGGAACATACTCTTGTTTAGATGTCAAGTGAGGACAAAGTCAGGCTTGGCCATGAATAGCACTGTCATGGATGACTCATAGGGGGTCATTGGGACCCACAAAAACAGGTGGGTTGGGGGTCGCGTGAGGTATAAAAACTTCAAAAATCTCAAACCCGATCCCAACCCATCCAACCCGTCCACTTCTGGTTTTAACAAAGGCGGGCAGCCAAACCACTCCCAGGACGCTGTAAGACGTTTAACTTCACCCTTGTCCTTTAACCCGTCCAACTGTTTCCAAAGTTCAGACCCGTGGAACAGACAACACAAAACACAAGGATTCGAGAATAACTTTCTTTTTACTTAAAATCAGCGAGAGGTTACAAGTAAGCTCACACAAAACTGCTGCATATAATACTCCTGATTATATCTAAGCACACACAGGTTTATTCCCTTACTTCAAGCTCAAACGATTATAAGCCAGCACTATATACGTACTAACACCAGTGAGTGGTCAGTTCGGCGATGGCTAGACGTACGGCTTTAACTGACAACTGACCAAGTCGCCTCCCCCCGACTGCAGCAGCCCCGAGTGTCTTAAAACAGCATCTCTTATACCCTAAAAACCTGGGTAGGCTCCTCACTGCGTACGTGTCCCAAACTGTGTGACAAATGGTCAGCAGTTGTTTTCCTCTTCGTATCAGTGGGCCCCAAGGCCCTTCACGCCATTTGCCTAAAGATGTTCACGTCTTTGTAACGCCCAACCGTTTGTTCCTGCTCAGGGTCTGTCGCTTCCTTATCAGGTTAACAGCTTTCGTACAAAGTTCCCACAGGACCCAACCTCCCAACCTCCCGAAGCATGCAGGGATATTAACTTTGGTCAAGTTATAGCAAATTCTTGCAGCAAATGGTTTATTGGCAACGCGGATTGGCAATTTTATTGAGAGCCTCATATTTAAACTGTTTTACAGGTTTAACACTGGCCAGCCGGGTTTCCCAGGCCTCGGAAGACTCGGCAGCTCAAAGGAAGTGAGAACAGCTTCGGGGAAACCCCGAGTGTTTCCCCCCGGCCCCCCAAAGTTACCTGCTTCCCCGTCATCAGACCCCCCCCCATCCAAAGACCCGCCCCCTCCCCGGGGTTGGAGATCGAATGCCCCCAGGACCGGGGATCAATCCCCCTGGGATCGGAAACCACCCCTCCTCCCCAGGGTCGAGGATTGGAAACCCCCGCCACCCTCCCCACTAGCAGCTGCAGGCTCCTGACCTGCGGTTGCGGCCTCCTCCGGGGTGCTCCCCGCCCGACCGGGAGCCAAGCCTGTCAATCAGGATGACCTCCGGGCGGGGATCCTGTCCAAAAGAAAAGACGCTGTGGAGTCAAAACTCAACCTCACCGACTGAAACTATTCCCCCCTCTCACAGAACCCGACCCTGTCAATATCGGGGCCATAGCCTCTGTCATCTGTGGGACCATAGTTCGGTGTGAGTCACCAACTGCAGGAGAGGAGAACATTGGAGGAAAAAATATGCATGGGGATATCTTCATAGCTGTATCGTTTGTAGTCAGAACTGCCCCAAGAAGCATATAGGTTTACAGCACAGAAGGAGGGCATTCAGCCCATGGTCGTCTGTGCCTGCTCTTTGCTAGAATAATCCAAAACTAATCCCTCTGCCCCACTCTCACCCCATAGCCCTGTACCTCCTTCTGCTTCAAATATTGATGCAATTTTCCCCATAAAGATGCAGTGGTGTCTGTCTCAACCATTCCCTGTAGCAACGTGCCCCCACATGTCTAAATGCATTTGTTGTGAATCTTTGGAATTCTCTACCCCAAAGGGCTGTGGATGCTGAGTCTTTGAGTGTATTCAAGGCTGAGATCGATAGATTTTTGGACTCTAGGGGAATCAAGGGATATGGGGATCAGGCGGGAAAGTGGAGTTGAGGTCGAAGATCAGCCATGATCCTATTGAATGGTGGAGCAGGCTCGAGGGGCCATATGGCCTACTCCTGCTCTTAATTCTTATGTTTTTATTTTTCCTAACCTCTCTCCGCACCATTTTGAATTGATGACTCAGGGTCACTGACTTCCCAGCTACAGGAAATAGTCTTTTCGCTATTCGCTCGAGAGAAAATCTTCGTTAATTTTCAAAACCTCCATTAAATCTCCGCTCAGCCTTCTTTGCTCTAACAGTCCCAGTATCTCCCTTTAAAAGAGCAGAATGGTAAAAGTGCGCTAATCATGTCTCTTAAATGTCTTTTAATATTTCGAACAGCTTCAGCTCATCCCTTCCCCAGCCACATTAAAGACTTCTCTTTAAATCTCTTAACAGCTGTTTCTCTTTGTTTGTGTGCAGAATATCAAGGGCTGAGGGTATTGAGAATAGAAAGGAATGGAATGCTTTGTCCACTTGGCTGGTGTAAGAATATCAAGCGCATGTATCAAATTAAATCAAGGCCCCGCTATTTCGACTTCAAACTCAAAATAGCCACGGGAGAGGCCCGGGGAGATCTAAAAAGAGCGGCGGCAGGGGAATTGCCAGAGCCATAAAACAAACACCAAGAGAATCTGAGAAAATATATTCCTGCTCCTAATTCTTCTTAAAATGGCATCACAGTAGATGCGGCGGAGGAGCCCCAGAATAAAAAGACTAAGAAATAGTTCAAAATAATTAGATAAATAAATTAATTGCTAATTTCAAATCACGTTAAATCCATTTACTAATAGTTAAATAAGTGAATATATCAATAAATAATCAGGGTATTTCACTAGATCTAAGGGGATAAAATAAGTTAGGTAGGGGATACTGTAGTCTTCGCAAAATCCCCCAGAAACTCGAACAGAGCCCTAAAGGGAGTGATTTTTGGACTTTTCATACAAACTTGGGATGATGGGGCCTAAGTGAAGTGATTTGAAGTAAAAACCTAAAGATCAGGGAAGAAAAAACCTGAGGAAACTGACTTTTTGAATCTTACTGTTGGGAGAGACACCTTTCACAGACACAAGCTGCGAGGGGCGTGGCCAGGCAGTGAACAAATCAAGCTGTCTGGGAATTGTTTACACTACAAATCCTACCAAGGTGCAAGAGACAAAGCAAAAACTCACAAACACATTCAAATATGAATCCCCAGGGGCAAACAAGATGCTGGAAATTTAAAAACGATTCCTGACTATAAAACTTCGATCACACAGTTTCATAGCCATTATCCCATCAAAAAAAAACAATCAACCAGGTATCCACAGAACAGATTTAAAAGCCCGCCAACAGACCTAGGACAATAGGGTGGAGATTTGGCGCGTAGATAAGGCTGTGTTTAAATCGGAAAACGATCAAGACATGTTTAACACTGAGCAAAAGCCATCGGAACTGGCAAGCCTGCCAAAACTAGACAATTGGACTAAGCAAGGTTCATTTGCAACCAAAAGGAATCCGTTTTAGTAAGGGTTTTTTGGGCGCGAAAAAGAAACAGTATAATTTGAAAGCCTGTGCCATAATTTCTCTCTCTTTCGGACTGGCTGACCACGCGGACACAGCTCTCTCCCTGCTCCAGCAAAACCTACCACAAGCCACGAGGAAGAAGGCCAGAAAACAGACCAGCACGCAAGAAGAAACCAGAGCGACTGCCTCAGTGACCATCGGACACCTCGCAGCAACAAGGGCCTTACGGAGTCTTTTAAACCAAAGACTCTAAAATCCTGTCAAGGATTCGTTGGTGAGCATTATCCTTGATCTCCTGAAACCAAAAACCTAGCTAGATAGTGGGATCTTTGGGAGGGATAAGGTTTTGTTTGATATATTGTCATTTCCCTCGCTTGTTTTAAGTATCTGTGTTTTAAGTAATAAGTGTGTTTCAAGTTTGTTACCTTTTTCTTTTAATAAAGTAAAATTCTTTCATCAGAACCTGTCGTTTACTGCAATTTTGTTCACAACCCCTAAATAAGTCCAAAGTCTAGGAACCGGAGGGGTGTGGGAGCGATTAAGATACCCCTTACAATACTGACAATAAAGGGATCCAGAATTGTATTAAATAAGAATGTGATATAGATAAAGATGAAATAAATAAATGATAAAAATGAGTTAAAGGGGCACGAAGATAAAACATAAGTATAACAAAAGAAGCAGGCTGAGCTGGGAATAGCTGCTAAATGGAGTGGCAACAGGAATTTGGTGAGAGTGGGAATTCGGTGCAGAGGGGAAGGAGGTGCTAAGTGCTTTAAACCAAGCGGCAACACTAAATATATAAATAATCAGAGTAATGAATTAGATCTAAAGGGATAAAATTAAAGTTAACTAAGTAGAGGATACCAACATTAAAGGGATCCGAACCGCATTAAATAAAAATCTGGTATACATAAACAATTAAATAATGAATAGGAGTAAGGGGATACTAAACTAAAAACATATATACATATATAACATGAGTAGATAGACTTTTAAATAAAATGATGGGACAGCTGAGACCCGTTGCCTGCAATTCCTGTGCCAATTGGGAACTCCAGGACGCTTCGTTTGTCCTGGATAACCATGTGTGCAGGAAGTGCCTCCAACTGCTTGAGATCGAGCACAGGGTTTCTGAGCTTGAGGAGCGGCTGGAGTCACTGCAGGGTTATACGGGAGGCTGAGAGTTTCCTGGAGCGCACGTTCAAGCAGGTGGTCACCCCGCAGCTACAGGGAGTTCAGGAGAATAATAAGTGGGTGGCCACCCGGAGGGTAGGAAGAGACAGGCAGTGCAGGAATCCTCCGGGAGTGTGGCACTCTCAAACCCGTTTTCAGTGCTTGACTACCGGGTGACGGCACCTTGGGAGACTCCAGTCTAGAGCACATCCACGGCACTGTGGAGCAAATGACTGCTCAGGGAGGCACAGCGAAGTGTAGAAATGAGGGAATTCAATAGTCAGGGGGATAGACAGGCATTTCTGCAACCACCGACGTGAGTCCTGTAAGGTGTGTTACCTCCCTGGTACTAGGGTAAAGGACATCATTGAGAGGACGCAGAGCATTTTGAGGGGAAGGGAAACAGCCAGAAGTTGAGAGGAGAAACAAGGTCCACAGAGGACTGGGAGAAACAAATAGCACAAGGGTAAAGAATAGTTCATAACTAGGAGGAATCAGACGGGTGGCAATGCGAGGCTCTCTAAGATGGGTTTGGATTGCATGTGTGTAAATTCATGTAGCATAGTAAATAAGGTTGGTGAGCTGCAGAGACAAATCACCACATGGGTCTAGTGGCAAGAACAGAGACCAGGCTCAAAGAAGGGGAGGTTTGGGAACTTAATATTCTTTGCTACAAGGTATTCCAGAAAGATAGGGTAGGAAAAAAGAAGGGCTTGGCAGTATGGATCAACGAAACTATTATAGCACTGGCAAGGGATGCTGTAGTTGAGGATTCATAGACAGAATCTATTTGGTTAGAATTAAGGAACAATAGAGGAGCTATTACACTGCTGGGTGTAGACTATAGGCCACAAAATAGTGGGAAGGAGATAGAGGACCAAATTTCCAGGCAAATTACAGAAAAATACAAAGATTACAGAGTAGTGATAATGGGGGACTTCAATTATCCTAATAAAGCCTGGGATAGTAACAATGTAAAGGGCGAAGAGTCGGGGCGGCGGGGGGAATTCTTGAAATGTGTACAAGAGAACTTTCTTCATCGGTATGTTTCCAGCCCAATGAGGAAGGAAGCAGTGCAGGATCCAGTTCTGGGGAATGAAGCGGGGCAAGTGGAGCATGTTTCAGTGGGAGTGCATTTGGGGAAAAGTGATCATAATATCATTAGGTTTAGAATAGCTATGGAAAAGGAAAAGGAACAATCAAGCATAAAAATACTTAACTAGAGGAGGGCTAACTTCAGTGAGTTGAAAAGGGATCTGGCCCAGGTGGATTGGTATCAAAATTGGTAGGCAAAACAGTAATTGAACAATGGGAGGCCTTCAAAGAGGAGATAGTTCGGGTACAGAGTCGATACATTCCCATAAGGGAAAAGGAAGGGCATCCAAAGCTAGAGCTCCCTGGATGACAAAATATATAGGGCTAGAAATTCATTATAGCCCAGAAATAGGCACTGTCATTAGAAAAGTTGGAGAATTAGCATCAGGCGTTAATGCTTTAGACTACACGAAAAATTCGTGCTCACTGCTCAAAAAAATGATTGGAGTCCTAATTCAAGTGTAATGTCAGTCAGCAATGGAACACACACACAATGGCACGGGCCAGTTCTTAAAGGGGATGGTTAATCTTGCTTTCCATCCACATCCTGTTCATTGCAGCCTTGAATCTCGGCCTGGAGAGACTTGCACATCAAATGTGCTGGAAAGAACAATGGAGAGTACCAGGCAAAGAGCTCAGAGTGCAGCTCCCACAGTCTCTGCTAAATCGATACAAGGAATGGCAAATCAAAATGAACCTGCAAAGTGCTGCTCAGTACCCAAAACTCCTTCACACAATGTTGAATCTCTCCAGAAGTCTCTCCCTCTCTCTCTCAGAATGCGTAGTTCAAAAATGCCACCAACAATAAAAGACAGATAGAGGCCCCCTTTAAATAGCGCCCCCCCCCAGCCCCACAGCGATTGATAGCGTTCCAGTTTTCTGGTCGTTGGATGTGCCAGGCGGTAAGGCAGGGGGCGCCACTCAATTTCCGCTCCGGGGCGCCACAAGGGCGTTGCACCATGGAATGACGTCACAATCTGCGTTAAAGTCCAAGCACATTGGCGTTACACTCAAAGGGTGGACCAATATCAGGTGCAGTCTAATCGCAAGTCATGATTGCCACCTGCTTTTTTCAGTATTAAAGGGAAGGTTCATTGATGCTGCAGAATCTCATTCTCAGCATTGCTGGCTGTGCAGCTGCCTCAGCAAACAAAAGCAGGACAAGGAGAAGGAGCCGGAGGACTGAAGCAGCTGTACTCATTGCAGATCCACGCCCCAGGGAGAGAGCCCGCAGATTCTCTGATGAAGCATTGGAGGCATTGGTGTTCACTGCGGAGAGACGGAGGGCGGTGCTCTACCCAGCAAGTGGCAGGAGGCCCTTGCCACAAGTCTACCGAACCATATGGAGGGAGGTAGCGCAGCAAGTCTCGGGCAGCACTGTGGTCCCCAGGACCCACACACAGTGCAGGAAGAAATTTAACGACTTCACTCGGGTGGTCAGGGTGAGTGAATGCTTCAACAAATGCTACATACCACCATCTGTACCACAATTTTCACACTGCCCAATGCACCACACCCCCAGCACTCACCCACCAACAATCTCTACCTACCAACACTCACACCCACATCTCACACCTTGCACACAATGACAGCTATTCAACAATGGCAGGCACATCACCCAAAAACATTGCTCCACACTCACTGACACACTTTCCTTTCTCTTGCAGGCCACGTTGGCTCACAACAAGAGGGAGCAGGAGCGCACAGGCGGGGGTCAAGCTGACACCCAACCACTGTCTGCGCTGGAAAATAGAGTGCTGCAGATTATTGGGCGTCAGCTGGTGGGCGCCGTGGGAACCAGCGACGTTGACCCCCTTGGGGACAACAATGGTATGTTCATCCATACTACTTCTTCTCACATTCCACTTCCCCCTCACTCCACAAGTTTCGCACTTTCTAACTAATCATGCTGTATGCATGCATTTCTCCCTTCCTGCCCCTGAAGGGATAATTACTAGTCCCAGCCCCTTTAGGGCTACCCCGGATCAGGCGTATTTCTCAGACGTTCACTTTCAACTAAAGTTTGAGGTAGCCGAATCCTAAAGACGCTTAATTAGGTCTAAAGGTCTGGACTATCTCTCCCTAAAGGAAAGGAACAACCTGAAAATGTTACCGTCCTCCAGATAGCACTTTTAATAAGTTTAGCTAGACTGTAACGTTCCGGATATTATGAGGGTCCGGAAAACTCCCCCAGAATTCTGCAACTTCTCACCAAAGAGTGTACAGAGATTGAGTTTGCGAGTTTGATACAGAAGTCTTATGTGAGACAATTCTAAAAATATATAGATTTATTAAAGAACCGACATGTAATTTACAGTTGGTGAGTCAATCGCAACATTAACAATTCCAAAAAGAGAAAGCTTACAATCTTATTATCAGAGAACCTTACTTTCAAATCTTAACTTCGCTAGTTTTACAGTTCTTAGTGTTCTACAGGATATCCACCAAAATCAAATACCTTCGATCCCCGAGGTACAAAGAGTTGGAGACTTATAGAGCCACCTCTGAAGCCGAGAATCGCTTTGCCCGATTAAAGCGAGTCTGTTATCCCATTTGAGAGTTCAATATTTATACCCTTTTCCAGTGGTATTTCCTTTAAGGTTTTCTGCTGATGTAAGCTAATTATCTCGTGTCATTTTTCTGCCGACCCCTGCAATTCTTACAGTCACCTCAGCTGGTAGCATTACAGAATTATGTCTCCTCTCTAGGTGTTCTAAGTTTACCATAAAAAATGATGTGACGGCAGGTGTGTTTTTTACTTGATGTCATTTTTACGAAGGCAATGTTTGTGCTTCTTTACGAGGTGTAAATTAGAACACCTTATCCAGGGTGAACCATTGTTTTGTTCCCAAAGGTCAGCCTGTTGGGAGCCTTTAACCTTCTGTTTCAATAAGGTTATTGATTCAGTGTCAACAACTATCTTATCTCAATAGCCAGAATACTTTCATAGCTATTTCATAGTTAGGTTTCTAAATTTCCAAACCCAGTTTGTCATGTTTTAATAAAGCCAGAATTCTTTCATGAGATAGTGTTTTTTTCTGAATAGGTTATATGGCTTATTCCTTCACACCCCCCTCCCCTCACCTTAACCCGTCTCTTGTGCCTTTATGCTTTCAGACAATCAGCAAGCACCTGAGCAGCCTATCCCTGAGGGCACCGTAGAGAGCGAGGCGGGAGAAGAGGAGGAGGAAGAACACACCGCGTCACTGCATGTCTCACCCGCAGGCACCAGCTCAGATACTGGCACTACACGTTCTTTAGAGGCTAGTATAGTAGTGGGATCTGCACAGGGTGATGCACCGGGGATGAGCGAGCTGCAGCAAGGCCAGGGGGAAAGGGTAGCTCGGAGGCCAGCTCCCCAGAGGGTGAATTCGCATGCAAGGTCTGCTGCACAGGACTCAGATGAGGACCTCGATGGGGAGGCCTTTAGAAGAAGGGTGATGGGCATGCACACGGAGATCATAGGTGCAATGGTAAAGGTGCCCGAGAGCCTCCACCTCCAACATTGCACAAGGCTCTGTGCACACCATGGAGCTCATCATTTCCAGTCTACAAAGGATGGTAGACTCCCAGAGAGACTGTGGTGACCCAGACCTGATGCCGTGTGTGATGGGCGATCTGGCAGCTTCCATTGCAGCACAGGCAGAAGCGAAGCAACGTCTTAGTGCTGTAATGCAGTCTATGCTTGATGCCATGCAAGCTCTGACTGCTGCCATCATGGCTGAGTCTACCACCGTTGACTGGGGATCTCATGGTGTCGCAGCAGGCCAGCAATCTGTGCTGCAACAGATGGCTGCCCGCCCTGTCCCGCCTCCGTTAAAATCAGAAGTGGGCGGGTTCAGGTCGGGAATCCCATTTTTAACAATTTAACTACGCCACCACGCCCCCAACCCACCCGTTTTTTTAGGTTAAAATTCCCCCCAATGTCTTTGATTTCATTCCCTGCTCTCAGCACCCTCTTCCTCTGTGGAGCAAGTGTGGGCTCCTTATGAGCCAGATAACGGGGGTGAAATTGGGTATTGTCCCGTTTGGGGCGCTAACTTTTGAAATTTTGAAAATTTAGCGCCAGGCGCTAAATTGGGTGTTAGCGCCCCAAGAAGGAAGTGGGGCGCTAAATCAAGCGCTAATGACCTCAGTGGGGCGCTACAGGGGCGTCAGAGCACTAATGAATTTCAGGTGCAATGCATTCAGCAATGATCCTTCACACTGGTTCCTGCCAGCTCTTAAAGGGGAGGTTGCATCATTATGCAGATGCTCATTTTCAGCATTGCTGGCTGTGAGGCCACCTGCGAGCAAGTGACTCCCCTGATGGCTATGGCTGTTCCCACTCCCAGGGAGAGAGCTCGTTGGTTCACAGACGAGGCATTGGAGGCTGGAGTGGAGCGAAGGAGGGCAATGCTGTTCCCGGTCACTGGAAGGAGGCCATCGCCTCAGGTGTTCAGGGCAATGTGGAGGGAAGTGGCCCAGGAGGTCTCGGCCAGTAGTGTGGTGGAACACAGCCTGACACAGTGCCGCAAGAAATTCAACGACCTCAGTCGGGTGGTCAACAACTCCTACACACTGCGCAAAGAACCACACCGCCACCACTCACCCACCAAACATCTTCACCTACTCAAACTCACATCCACACCTTGCCTACAATCACAGCTATTCAACGACGGCAGGCATATCTCCCAAACACATAGCTGGACTCTGACTCAAATACATTCGTTTCTCTTGCAAGCCAAGATGGCCCACAATAAGAGGGAGCAGCAGAGAACAGGCGGAGGTGATGCGCAGCTCCAGCAGCTCTCAGACCTGGAGGACTGAGTGCTGCGACTCATTGGGCAGCAGGTGGTGGGCACCATGGCCGTCGGCGACGTCGACCTTGGGGGCAAAAACGGTGTCTTCAGCCCCTCTCCTTCTCTCATCCCACTTCCCCCTCACACCACAAACCTTTCCCACTTTCCACCTCCTGAGAATGTCTGCATTCATTGCTCCATTCCTGCCCCCCTGCCCTCACCTTAACACGAGTGTCGTGCCTTTATGCTTTCAGATAATCAGCAACCAGGTGACCAGCCTATCCCTGAGCCCCCCAAGGAGAAGAGGAGGGGGAGCAAAGCACCGCGTCACTGCATCTCTCACCCGCAGGCACCACCTCAGATACTGGCGATCTTTAGAGGCAAGTTTAGTAGAGGGGTCTGCCCTGGGTGATGTACTGGGGACGAGCGGGCTGTAAGAAGGCCAGGGGTAAAGGGTAGCTCGGGAGCCAGCTCACCGGAGGGCGAGTTCGCGCGCAAGTTCTGCTGCACATGACTCAGATGAGGACCTCCATGGGGAGGTGTTCACAAGAAGGGTGATGGGCATGCACACGGAGATGATAGGTGCAATGGCAAGGGTGCCCGAGAGCCTCTCGGCAATGGTAAGGACCATAGAGGAGTCCACCTCCAACATTGCACAGAGCTCTGCGCACACCATGGAGCCCTTCATTTCCACTGTGCAGAGGATAGTGGACTCCCAGAGAGACCGTGTGGATTCATACCTCATGACGCATGTCAGGGGTGATGTGGCAGCTTCCATTGCAGCACAGGTGGAAGCGAAGTCTTAGTGCTGTAATGCAGTCTATGGTTGCTGCCATCGAGTCTCAGACTGCTCTCATGCAGTCTCAGCTTGATGCCACGAAAGATCTGACTGCTGCCATCGTGGCTGGGTCTACCACAGTCCACCGGGGATCTCACGGTGTCGCAGCAGCCCAGCAATCTGTGCTCCAGCAGATTGCTAGGGATGCTGAGGTGCTGCCCCGGGGGAGTGGCAGGTGGGTCAGTGGAGCAGGAACCTGCTGTCCTCTCTCAGGATGACAGCATTTCTCCTCCCACCACTGCCACTCCGCCATTGCCCTTGTCGCTGCCTGTCATCCAGCCAGCCCAGACTGCCGCTGCCCAGCCTGAGGTGGTGCAGTCTACAGCCGGGCCTTCCAGGCCCAGAGCTGATCGGGGGCATCCTGCAAGGCCATCTGAAGTCTTGGGACTGACACTCAGCAGCCTACCACCAGCCCTGCTGCAGCCATTGGGGAGACACTATGTAGCAGCACTAGCTTAGGAAAGGGGACTGTAAAGAGGGGAGGCAAGGGTTTGCACAAGGGCGATAGTCAATATTGTTGTTCTTTATATGTGGTTAATGGTTTTTGATAAATTTATTACTGGAATGTTGCAGATTTGGTGCTGTGTCTCATTTCAGTTTTGGGGTGTGGTATGGAATCACAAAGTGATGGAATAATGGCAACGTGCTCAGCAACAGGAAAGAGGACTCGAAGACACTGGAAACCAAGTCTGATGAGGCGGTCACGGACTGACCTTGCAGAACGCCGATTGAGTGGCTGCCTCCTCCGTCGCTGCTGTTCGTCCTCCTGTTCCTCCTCGTCCTCGTCCTCGCCCTCCTCCTCCTGAGGTGGTGCGGCTATGCCTGGTGGCAATGGCTGCGCCCTCATAATGGCCAAGTTGTGCAGCATGCAGCAGACGACAACAAAAAGTGGCACCCACTCAGCATTGGAGGGCTCCTCCTGAGCGATCAAGGCAGCGGAACTGTTGCTTGAGCACCCCGATGATCTGCTCAATGATGTTCCTGGTGGCAGCATGCCTCTCATTATATGAGTGCTGGGCAGGAGTGTTGGGGTTGCGGAGGGGAGTCATGAGCCAGGTGGAGAGCGGATAGCCCTTGTCTCCCAGCAGCCAGCCACAAGCTTGATGTGGTGGCCGGAACAGATCTGGCACACCGGTCTGGCGTAGGATGAAGGCATCGTGGCTGCTGCCAGGATAGCGGGCATTGATGGTCAGGATTCACGGTGTGTGGTCGCACACTAACTGCACATTAAGTGATTGGTAGCCTTTGCAGTTATGGAATACCTCAGGATTGTTATGAGTTGCCCGCAAAGCGACATGTGTGCAGTCAATGGCGCCCTGCACCATGGGGAAGCCCGCTATCCTGGCAAAGCCACATGCACGCTCGCGCTGCTTCTCTCTGGTCATGGGGAAGGAAATGTAGTCCCTTCTCCTTCTGTAGAGAGCATCTGTGACCTGGCAGATGGAGCAATGGACGGCAAACTGGGAGATGTTGGAGATGTCACCTGTTGCACACTGGAATGATCCGCTGGCGTAGAAATTGAGGGCGACGGTGAACTTGACTGCCACTGAGAGAGCCGTGGTGGTCCTGATCTGAGGCTCGAGGTCTGGCTGCAGGAGGTGGCAGAGCTCTGTGACCACGTCCTTGCTGAAGCGGAGCCTTCCAACACATTGGTCCTCAGTGAAATTCATGTAGGAGAACTGCTGCCGGAATACCCTGGGAGGGTAAGGCCTCCTGTTGAGAGCTCTGTTGGCCCTCCTACCTCTGGCCACATTTTGCACTCTTCCTCTGTGCCTCAGTTGCCTCTGACGTTGATGCTGGAGTGCGAGGTCCAGTGCCAGTACAGCCCCCATGAAAGGATCCAAATATTGCACTTTCAAATCTCCCCTCGATGAAACTGAAGAATCTTATGTGCCAGAACACTCGTTAAAATGCAAAACGCTCAAATCGGTCAGAAGGCCTCCTTGCCGATGTGAAACTAACAACGCAGCATTGTTGGCCAACGAAAACTGTACCAGAAGTGGACGCCTTTAAATAGCGCTCCTCCAGGGGACATCCGACTGAAAGCCGCCTCCTCTACCTGTCGTTGTTAACGGCAGGCGCACAAGCAGGGGGTGAGAGGGAAGTTTTCATCCGGGGCGCTACCGGGGCGCTGCGCACGATCCGGGCGCAGAAGATCGAGGAGCAACATCTTACCGCCACCCCAAAACTCCTGCCGAATTTAGCGGGAGGCGTTGATATCGCCGCGCCCGGTCGCAAACCCATTTGCGCCCCGTTAGCGCCCCCCGGAGGTGGTAACGGGAGGCACAAAGGAGCTCAATTTCTAGCCAATATTTTTAAAAACACCACAATTAAACAAGCATCATAAACACAGACTACCTGCATAATACAACAGTGAAAAAACTCAAGTTTGCTGTGGAATTCATTTATGATATAGTCAATGCCACTGATTATATTTATTCAATAGCAAAATACTGCGGATGCTGGAAAACTGAAATAACAACAGAAAGCGCTGGAAAAACTCAGCAGGCCAGGCAACATCCGTGGAGAGAGAAACAGAGTTAACGTTTCAGGTCGAAGACCCTTCGTCAGAACTGAGAAAAAAGCAGGAAATATATTTATTAGTAGCCTTGGCTCAGTGGGCAACACGCTCACCTCTGAGTCAGAAGATTGTGGGTTCAAGTCTCATTTCAGAGAATTGAGCATAAAATCTAAGCTGACACTCCAGTGCAGTACTGAGGGAGTGCTACACTGTTGGATGTGCCATATTTCCGATGAGATGTTAAACCAGGTCCCGTCTGCCCTCACAGGTGGACGTAAAAGATCACGTGGCACTATTTTGAAGAAGAGCAGTGGAGTTCTCCCTGGTGTCCTTCGACCAACATCACTAAAATGGATTATCTGGCCATTACCATCTTGCTGTGCGCAAATTGGCTGCCGCTTTTCCTATCTTACAACAGTGACTGAATTTTGAAAGTACTGCATTGGCTGTAAAGCACTTTGGGATGTCCTGAGGTCGTGAATGGCGCTATATAAATTCAGGTCTTTCTTGTTTCTTTTTTTTAGTTGCTCCCTGATGTTGCACTGTAAGTCAGATAAAAGCTTATAATGACAAGACTGTTATACCATGCAACACACAATGTATTATTCTGTTACTAAGGCATAACTGTGCTTAAGCTGGCCTGTCTCTTTCAGGTTACAAAGTCTAATTACTGTAAGTGAGTACAGCCTGAGGTCAGTCAGAGTTTAATTGCTACATGGTGGGGGAAGTTTGCAGATTGGGAGGTGGTTGTAAATTTTCTCCAGCTTCAGGTTAGGAGATAAACAGGATGAAATGACAGCCTTTCTTCACCTGTTTTATAAACTTTGGACTTTGAGGTGTGACGGGCATTCTAAAAAAACGTGTACACGTGACGGATAATGGTGATATTCCTCAACTGATCTAAACCATACTGCTGTGCAGCCAACCAAACATAGAATTTCAGGAAGACTCACCGGGGGAGAAATTCGGTACCATAGCACCTCCAGTTAGCGCCTGGCGGGGGCGCTAATGGGGCGCTGAGGCAGTAGCGCCGCGGCAAGGCAAATCCAGCGCCGCACGCCAAAGTCGGCCCCCTCGTAGCGCCAATGCTACGAGTTAGCACCGAGGACTTCAGCGCCAGGCAGATCGTGACGTCAGCGTTCACTGGGCGCCCGAACTGCCAAATTGAGTATTGCCCCCTGCATTAGCGCCTCGCCCCGACAGCGACAGGGAGAGGAGGCGTGAAGCAGTCGGTAGCCGACTCCAGGGGCGCTACTTAAAGGGATCATGGGTAATGAGTAGCACCTGTCAGGTTAGTGCTGTTTCACTGCTTCCTTGTCAGTTTGACATTGTGCAACAGTTTAAATCATTCACTTAAAGGTTGTTTAGCCTCCGGAGTGTTGTGGCTGCTAAAAATTAGTTACATTTATTCTCACAAAATATCAAAGCGCTACACTTCCTTACATTAATGGGGGCTGTACTGGCAGTCGACCTCACCCTCCAGGATCTACTGTGGAGGGAGCGCAGGCAGCGAGAAACATTGAAACATGTGGCCAGAGGGGGAGGAGGGCCATGAGGGCTCTCAACAGGAGGCCTTACCCTCCAAGGGTCGTTTTTTTATTCGTTCATGGGATATGGGCGTCACTGGCAAGGCCAGCATTTATTGCCCATCCCTAATTGCCCTTGAGAAGATGGTTGTGAGCCGCCTTCTTGAACCGCTGCAGTCCGTGTGGTGAAGGTACTCCCACACAGTGCTGTTAGGTAGGGAGTTCCAGGATTTTGACCCAGCGACGATGAAGGATCGGCGATATACTTCTAAGTCAGGATGGTGTGTAACTTGGAGGGGAACTTGGAGGTGGTGGTGTTCCCACGCGCCTGCTGCCCTTGTCCTTCTAGGAGGAAGAGGTCGCAGGTTTGGGAGGTGCTGCCGAAGAAGCCTTGGCGAGTTGCCGCAGTGCATCTTGTAGATGGTACACATTGCAGCCATGGTACGCCGGTGGTGGAGGGAGTGAATGTTTAAGGTGGTGGATGGGGTGCCAATCAAGCGGGCTGCTTTGTCCTGGATGGTGTTGAGCTTCTTGAGAGTTGTTGGAGCTGCACTCATCCAGGCAAGTGGAGAGTATTCCATCACACTCCTTACTTGTGCCTTGTAGATGGTGGAAAGGCTTTTGGGGAGTCAAGGAGGTGAGACACTCGCCGCAGAATACCCTAGCCTCTGTCCCTGCCCTTGTTGCCACAATATTTATGTGGCTGGTCCAGTTAAGTTTCTGGTCAATGGTAACCCCCAGGATGTTGATGGTGGGGGATTCGGCGATGGTAATGCTGTTGAATGTCAAGAGGCGGTGGTTAGACTCTCGCTTGTTGGAGATAGTCATTGCCTGGCACTTGTGTGGCGTGAATGTTACCTGCCACTTATCAGTGCAAGCCTGAACGTTGTCCAGGTCTTGTTGCATGCAGGCATAGACTGCTTCATTATCTGAGGAGTTCTGAATGGTGCTGAACACTGTGCAGCGAACATCCCCATTTCTGACCTTATGATGGAGGGAAGGTCATTGATGAAGCAGCTGAGGATGGTTGGGCCTCGGAAACTGCCCTGAGGAACTCCTGCAGCGATGTCCTGGGGCTGTGATGATTGACCTCAATCAGCACAACCATCTTCCTTTTTGCTAGGTATGACTCCAGCCAGTGGAGAGTTTTCCCCCCGATTCCCATTGACTTCAGTTTTACCAGGGCTCCTTGATGCCTTGATGTCAAGGGCAGTCACTGTCACCTCACCTCTGGAATTCAGCTCCTTTGTCCATGTTTGGACCAAGGCTGTGATGAGGTCGGGAGCTGAGTGGTCTTGGCTTCCGACAGTAATTCTCCTACCTCCAATTAAGCCAGGAGCAGTGTCTTAGAAGGCTCCACTTCAGCAAGGAGGGGATCACAGAACTCTGCCACCTCCTGCAACCAGACCTCCAGCCTCAGATCAGGACGAGGAGGGCTCTCTCAGTGGCAGTCAAGGTCACCATCGCCCTCAATTTCTTCGCCAGCGAATCCTTCCAGTCTGCACAGGAGATATAGGTAACATCTCGCAGTTTGCCATCCATCGCTGCATCCGAGAGGTCACAGAGGCTATCTACAGTAGGAGAAGGGATTACATTTCCTTCCCATCACCAAAGAGAAGTAGGACGAGTGCGCATGTGGCTTTGCCAGGGTAGTGGGATTCCCCATGGTGCAGGGTGCCATTAAATGCACCCATGTGGCTTTACGGGCACTACATAACAATCCTGAGATCTTCTGTAACCGCAAAGGCTACCACTCACTTAATGTCCAGTTGGTGTGCGACCACAGACAGCTAATCCTCAATGTGAATGCCCGCTATCCTGGCAGCAGCCACGATGCCTTCATCCTGCGCATAGACCGGTGTTCCAGCACTCTTCCAGCCACCACATCAAGCTCACGGCAGGCTGGTCGGAGACGAGGGTTATCCACTCTCCACCTGGCTCATGACTCCCCTCCGCAACCCCAACACTCCTGCACAGCACTCATATAATGAGAGCCATGCCGCCACCAGGAACATCATTGAGCAGATCATCGGGGTGCTCAAGCAATGGTTCCATTGCCTTGACCGCTCGGGAAGAGCCCTCCAGTACTCGTTGGAGTGGGTGTCCCATTTCGTCGTGGTGTGCTGCATGCTCCTCAATCTGGCCATCATGAGTGCCCAGCCCTTGCCAGCAGTGATTGCGGGACCAGCTCAGGAGGAGGAGGAGGAGGAGCGAGGGAGGAGGCAGCCACGCAATCGGCCTACCGGAAGGGCAGTCCGTGACTGCCTCATCAGACTGTGGTTCCAGTAAATTCAACCCCAGATCCCTGTTGCTCACCACATCCCCATCATTCCATCCCTGTCGCAGGCCATATCACAGTGCACAGCTGAAATGAGAGACAGTACAAAATTATCTGAAGTGAATTAATAGATTTATCAATAATCAGTGAACACATCTTTACAACAACAATATTAACTATTCACCCTTGTGCAATCCCTTAGTGCCGGTCGTTACTGTGCCTTTGCCTACTCTAGTGCTCCTAGGAAGTGTTGGCCCAGTGGCTGCAGCACGGCTGCTGGAAGGCTGCTGAGTGTCCGTGCCGGAGACTTCAGATGGCCTTACAGGACGCCCTCGACCAGCTCTGTACCTGGAAGGCCCAGCTGTAGACTGCACCACCTCAGCATGGGGCTGGCTGGATGACAGGCAGCGACAAGGGGCAATGGCGGAGTGGGAGCAGGAATGCTGTCATCCTGAGAGAGGACAGCAGGTTCCTGCTCCACTGACCCACTGCCGCTCCCCCGGGGCAGCACCTCAGCATCCCTAGCAATCTGTTGGAGCACAGATTACTCGCCTGCTGCGATAGCGTGAAAGCCCTGGTTGATGGTGGTAGAACCAGCCACGATGGCAGCAGTCAGAGCTTGCGTTGCATCATGCTGAGACTGCATGAGAACAGTCTGAGATTGAATGACACCAAACATAGACTGCATTACAGCACTAAGACGTTGCGTTGCTTCCGCCTGTGCTGCAATGGAATCTGCCAGGTCGCCCATCACACGCGGCATCAGGTCTGGGTCGCCACGGTCTCTCTGGGAGTCTACCATCCTTTGCAGACTGGAAATGGTGGGCTCCATGGTGTGTGCTGAGCCTTGTGCAATGTTGGAGGTGGACTCCTCCACATTCCTTATCATTGCCGACCGGCTCTTGGGCGCCCTTACCATTGCACCTATGATCTCTGTGTGCATGCCCATCACCCTTCTTCTAAAGGCCTCCCCATCGAGGTGCTCATCTGAGTCCTGTGCAGCAGATCTTGCGCGCGAACTCGCCCTCCGGGGAGCAGGCCCCTGAGCAACCCTTTCCCCCTGGCCTTGCTGCAGCCCGCTCGTCCCCAGTGCATCACCCTGTGCAGATCCCGCTACTATACTAGCCTCTAAAGAACGTGTAGTGCCAGTATCTGAGCTGGTGCCTGCGGGTGAGACATGCAGTGACGAGGTGTGTACATCTTCCTCCTCTTCTCCCGCATCGCTCTCAATGTTGCCCTCAGGGACAGGCTGCTCAGGTGTTTGCTCATTATCTGAAAGCATAAAGGCACAAGAGTCGGGTTAAGGTGAGGGGAGGGGGGCAGGAAGGGAGAAATGCATGCACACAGCATGATTAGCTGGAAAGTTCGAAAGTCTTGTGGGGTGAGGGGGAAGTGGGATGTGAGAAGAAGGATTCGGGATGAACATACCATTGTTGTCCCCAAGGGGGTCAACATTGACGGTGCCCACGGCGCCCACCACCTGACGCCCAATAATCTCCAGCACTCGATTTCCAGCGCAGACAGTGGTTGGGTGTCGGCTTGTCCCCGCCTGTGCGCTCCTGCTCCCTCTTGTTGTGAGCCACCTTGACCTGCAAGAGAAAGGAAAGTGTGTGAGTGAGTGTGGAGCAAAGTGTTTGGGTGATGTGCCTGCCATAGTTGAATAGCTGTCATGGTGTGCAAAGTGTGAGATGTGGGTGTGAGTGTTGGTAGGTTAAGATTGTTGGTGGGTGAGTGCTGGGGGTGTGGTGCTTTCGCCAGTGTGTGCAGACTGTTGTTCAGATGGTTGTATGTAGCATTTGTTGAAGCATTAACTCACCCTGACCACCCAATGAGGTCGTTAAATTTCTTCCTGCACTGTGTGTGGGTCCTGGGGACCACAGTGCTGCCGAGACATGCTGGGCAACATCCCTCCACATGGCATGGAAGACTTGCGACGAGGGCTTCCTGCCACTTGCTGGGTAGAGCATCACCCTCCGTCTCTCCACAGCAGACACCAACTCCTCCAATGCTTGGTCCGAAAATCAGCGGGCTCTCTCCCTGGGGCGTGGATCTGCCATCATGAAACCTGCTTGAGTCGTCCGGCTCCTTGGGCTTGGCCTGCTCCTGCTTGCTGTCAGAGGTTCACAGCCAGCAATGCTGAGAATGAGATTCTGCAGCATCAATGAACCTCCCCTTTAAGAACTGGAATGAGCCTGTAGCAATGATGCCTTGCGATTAGACTGCACCGGATATTGGTTAGCGCTTTGAGTGTAACGCCACTGAGCTGGGCCATTAGCGCTTGATTTAGCACTCCGATCCTTTCTTTGAACGATGACGATGAATTTTGCGTGCAGCGAGATTCATTAGCGCCTGGCGCTAAATCGCAAACTTTTCCAAAGTTAGCGCCCACTCCTGGGCGATAATGAATTTCTCTCCCAAGCATCAGAGGAAGAGCAAATAGTGAAGAGAAATTCAGTGGTATTTGCCTTCTGTTTCTCTTGTTTAAAAGATTTCAGAGTTGTAACTATATGCAATGTTTTTACTTAAGTGAGCTTTGTTCCGATTGTGGAGCCAATATTTGTCCGTAAATACATTAATCTACATTACGGTTAAATGGATTGCTCACTTCTTCTGAATTTGTGTCAGATCCTGTTGGGTGGTTACTGTTTGCTGCTGATGTTTGTGTTGATTATATGTGGCGAGATTTTCTTTGGCGGTAGGATTCTCTCTCCTGGGAACTGCACCAACTCTGCAGTGCACAAGCATACGTCACTCCAGCATCCCAATAGGACTGACTTGTTTTCATTAAAATAAGACAGATAGAGGGGGGATAGAATCATAGAATCATAGAATGGTTACAGCACAGAAGGAGGCCATTCGGCCCGTCGAGCCCGTGTCGGCTCTCTGCAAGAGCACTTCAGCTAGTCCCACGGGATGTGATCCAGGTTTTTAAAATGCTGGGAGGGATGAGTAATTTAAATGTAAGCAACGACAACAACAATTTGCATTTATATAGTGCCTTTAATGCAGTAAAAACGACCCAAGGCGCTTCAGGTCAGTTCTTGGGTGACAAGCACAGAGTTAGAAAACAAGAATGTAAAATAAACAAACCTCAAGCAAGACCAGATTAGAAGGTTACTTTCCTTCCAGCCAAGGTCTATGTCGAATGGACCCTCAAGCATTAATTTGCACCTTTTAAACAAAGATGCTGTTAGATGGTTAAGTATAAATAAAGATGCACCATGTGGGCCAAGGTGGTTCCTGAGCCATTGGGACCATTAACAGTGATGACAGTTTTAATTTGTTCTCAGGATGTGGGTGACACTGGCAAGGTCCAGTTACCATTTCCGATAGCGTCGAGAGTCAACCACTGGTTGTTAGATTTATCTTTGGAGGCCAAAGGAAATCTTGCAAAACTTTTTTGGGTGTAGTGTTTATGCTGGGGCAGATTGTACATGGCATCTCGGGTTAGAAATTCGAGCATGCCCATTTTTGGTCACTCAGTGGGGTGAGGGGGGTGGGTGGGCGCTGGCGGTGCAGGGATCAATCCCTCCACCTGAATGGCGAGGCCCAGGGCGCACCCAATATTGAGCCTCGGGCCTCATTATCATCGAGTTGGCGAGCTGCAAACACTTAATAGGCGTCCCCAGGCAGCTCGCTGCTGAAGCGGGATGGAAGATCGGGCCGGGCCGGGCCGGGCCGGGCCACTGCGATGCCCACAGCGCCCCTTCGGTAAGTGGTTAGAGGCGATCGGGAAGTGGGGTGATCGGGTCGGAAGGATGGCTATTGGGTCGGAGGGGCCGATTGAGTTGGGAGTGGCTGATCGGGTCAGGGGGATGGCTATTGGGTCGGAGGGGCCGATCGGGTCGGGAGTGGGTGATTGGGTCGGGAGTGGGTGATTGGGTCGGAGGGGCCGATCGGGTCGGGAGTGGGTGATTGGGTCGGGAGGATGGCTATTGGGTCGGAGGGGCCGATCGGGTCGGGAGGGGATGATTGGGTCAGGAGGATGGCTATTGGGTCGGAGGGGCCGATCGGGTCGGGAGTGGGTGATTGGGTCGGGAGGATGGCTATTGGGTCGGAGGGGCCGATCGGGTCGGGAGTGGGTGATTGGGTCGGGAGGGTGACTATCGGGTCAGAGGGGCCGATCGGGTCGGGAGGGGATAATTGGGTCAGGAGGATGGCTATTGGGTCGGAGGGGCCGATCGGGTCGGGAGGGGATGATTGGGTCGGGAGGGTGGCTATTGGGTGGGAGGGGCCGATTGGGTCGGGAGTGGGTGATTGGGTCGGGAGTGGGTGATTGGGTCAGGAGGATGGCTATTGGGTGGGAGGGGCCGATCGGGTCGGGAGTGGGTGATTGGGTCGGGAGTGGGTGATTGGGTCGGGAGGGTGGCTATCGGGTCAGAGGGGCCGATCGGGTCGGGAGGGGATGATTGGGTCGGGAGGGTGGGTACATGGCCGAATTTCTAGGCCCTCAATGCTGGCAACCTCACTTCAAGTCTAACTGCAACATCCATTAATCTACACTCTACTGTCACCCCAAACACATCAAGGCCTGTTTCTGCATTGGAGAAGAGAATTGTCACCTGACCTGAAACTGGAATAAGTTTCGTTTATTCTGTTTTGTCTTTCTTTAACTGGAAGATCTCAGATGCAGGACAATTGGGAAGACTACACAATGAGCTTTCGACAGTTCTGGATGGTTGGGACGTTTATCTTCATCAAGTTTGTTCAAAGGGCAATGTGCGGTGCCTTCCATTATTAGCCTCCATAGTGGATAGACTTTACAATCCTTGATTTAACCTGAAGAAATGTCACAATTTTTAATTTGCTCCGAATTAACTGTTAAAGAAGAAGCTGGTACCATGTGAGGAATGGAGCAGAAAAAGGGGGCGTATGACAGATGTCAGCTTGATAATACAAGGGAGAATCAGGCTGAATATAAAAGGTACAGAGAAGTGAAAAAGGAAATAAGAGGAGCAAAGTGACAGTACGAGAGTAGATTGGCGGCCAACATAAAAGGGAATCCAAAGGTCTTCTATAGGCATGTTAACAATAAAAGGGTTGTCAGAGGAACAGTTGGCCAATTAGGGACCAAAATGCAGATCTATTGGTAGAGGCAAACGGCATGGCTGAGGTACTAAATGAGTACTCTGCATCGGTGTTTACCAAGGAAGAGGACTTTGCCAAAGCTATGGTAAACGAGGAGGTTGCCAGGATATTGGATGAAATAAAAATTGACAAAGAGGAGGTACTAGAAAGGCTGGCGGTAATTGAAGTGGATAAGTCACCCGGTCCGGATGGGGTACATCCTAGGTTGTTGAGGGAAGTAAGGGTGGAAATTGCAGAGGTGCTGGCCACCATCTTCCAATCCTCCTTAGATACAGGGGTGGTGCCAAAGGACTGGAGGACTGTAAATGTTACACCCTTGTTCAAAAAAGGGGGGAAGGATAAACCCGGCAATTACAGGCCAGTCAGTTTAATGTCGGTGGTGGGGAAGCTTTTAGAAACAATAATCCGGGAGAAAATTAACAGCCACCTGGACAAGCATGGACCAATAAAGGAGAACCAGCACGGATTTATTATGGGCAAATCGTGTTTGACTAACTTGAGTTTTTTGATGAGGTAACAGAGAGGGTGGATGAGGGCAGTGTAGTTGATGTTGTGTATATGGACTTTCAAAAGGCATTTGATAAAGTACCAGATATTAGACTTATTAGTATAATTGAAGTCCATAGGATAAAAGGGCCAGTAGCACATTGATTCAAAATTGGCTAAGGGATAGAAAACGAGTTGTGGTGAATGGCTGTTTTTCTGACTGGTGGTATACAGTGGCATTCCCCAAGGTTCAGTACTAGGACCACTGCTATTTATGATATACATTAATGACTTGGACTTGGGGGTACAAGGCACAATTTCAAAATTTGCAGATGACACGAAAATTGGAGGGTATGACATGGTAGCCATTACTGAGACATGGCTGCAAGACGGTCAGGACTGGGAACTAAATATACCAGGTTATAAGGTCTATGAGAAAGATAAGGAAAATGGTAGACGGGGAGGCGTAGCCTTAGTGATTAAGGATGAAATCACTTCAATGATAAGAGAGGATATAATGAGAGGTAAGCAGGCAGTGGAGACTTTATGGGTAGAAATAGGAAAGGATTTAAGAATGTAGTGGGAGTTATATATAGGCCCCCTGGTAGCAGCTGTGAAGTGCTAGATTGTATAAATGCAGAGATTAGACAAGCGTGTACCAAAGGCAGCATGGTTTTAATGGGGGATCTTAACTTTCATATAGATTGGGATAAAGAGACTAGCACCTGTCAGAAAGGTAGTGAATTTCTTCAGTGTGTCCGGGATAGTTTTCTACAACAATATGTCCTGGAACCAACAAGGGCGCAGGCCATATCAGATTTAGTAATGAGTAATGAGCCAGATTTAGTGAACAGCCTAATGGCGCGTGAACATTGATCTAATAGCGATCATAAGATGATCGAGTTGAACACTGTGTTTGAAAGGGAGAAACGTGAAACAGCTACTAAGATTCTAGATTTAGATAAGGCCGACTTCAATGGGATGAGACAGAGACTGTCCACAGTAAACTGGGCAAATCTGTTACTGGGTAAAATGACAGACGATCAGTGGGAGGTGTTCAAAAAAGAATTTAATGTGATACAGAATCAGTTTATACCCCTGAGGAGCAAGAACTCTACTTGCCAAAAAAAAGCCATGGACAATAAACAGGTAAAGAACAACATAAAACTAAAAGAAAAAGCATACAAAAATGCAAAAATCCTGGTGAATGGGAAAAATACAAAGAACAGCAAAGGGTGACAAAACAGATAGTAAGAGCTACAAAAACAGATAGTAAGAGCTATGAAAAGAAACTTGCAAGGGATATCAAAATCAACAGAAATTGTTTTTACAATGATATTAGGAAAAAGAGGGTGGTCAGGAGCAATATTTCCCCCTTGAAAACTGATAACGATGATATTGTCAATGATAATAAGGAAATGGCAGACATGTTGAATAATTACTTTGTGTCAGTATTTACAGTAGAGGAAGAGGATAGCATACCGGAAATCCTAAGGAAAATAATATTGAATCAGGGACAGGGACGCAACAAAATTAACGTAGGCAAAATAACAGTAATGCTGAAAATAATGGCACTAAAGAGTGACCAATCCCCAGGACCAGAGGGTTTCCATCCCAGGGTTTTAAAGGAAGTAGGTGAGCACATTGCAGATGTCCTAACTATAATCTTCCAAAGTTCTCTAAATTCAGGAACCATCCCTTTAGAATGGATAATTGCGCATGTCAGTCCGTTATTTAAGAAAGGTGAGAGAGGGAAACTCGGGAATTATAGACCAGTTGGTCTAACATCTGTTGTCAGGAAATTACTAGAGTCTATAATTGAGGATAGGGTGACTGAACACCTCGAAAATTTTCAGCTGATCAGAGAGAGCCAGCATGGATTTGTGAAAGGTAGGTCATGCCTGACGAACCTGATTGAAGTTTTTGAAGAGGTGACTAAAGTAGTGGACAGAGGAATGTCTATGGATGTTATTTATATGGATTTCCAGAAGGCATTTGATAAAGTTCCTCATAAGAGACTGTTATCTAAGGTAGAAGCCCACGGAATTGAGGGCAAATTATTGACCTGGTTAGGAAATTGGCTGAGCAGCAGGAATCTGAGAGTAGGGATAATGGGCAGGTACTCAAATTGGCAGGATATGACTAGTAGTGCCCCGCAGTGATCTGTTTGGGGCCTCAACTATTCACTATATTTATTAATGGCTTAGATGATGGGATAGAAAACCATATATCCAAATTTGTCGCTGACACAAAGACAGGCAGTATTGTAGGCAGTGTAAATGAAAGCATAAAATTACAAAGGGATATTGATAGATTAAGTGAATGGGCAAAACTGTGGCAAATGGATTTCAATATAGGCAAATGTGAGGTCATCCACTTTGGACCTAAAAAGGGATAGAGCAGGGTACTTTCTAAATGGTGAAAAGCTAAAACCAGTGGAGGTCCAAAGAGACTTGGGGGTCCAAGTACATAGATCATTAAAATGTCATGAACAGGTACAGAAAATAATCAAAAAGGCTAATGGAATGCTGGCCTTTATATCTAGAGGACTAGAATATAAGGGGGTAGAGGTCATGCTTCAGCTATGGAAAGCCCTGGTTAGACTACACCTGGAGTACTGTGAGCAGTTCTGGGCACCACACCGTAGGAAGGATATATTGGCCTTGGAGGGATTGCAGCGTAGGTTTACCAGAATGATACCCGGACTCCAGGGGTTAAATTACGAGGCGAGATTACACAAACTAGGGTTCTATTCCCTGGACTAGATAGAGAGAAACTATTTCCTCTGGTTGGGGAGTCTAGGACGAGGGGGCATAGTCTAAAAATTAGAGCCAGACCTTTCAGGAGTGAAATTAGGAAACACTTCTACACACAAAGGATGGTAGAAGTTTGGAACTCTCTTCCACAAATGACAATTGATGCTGGGTCAATTGTTAATTTTAAATCTGAGATTGATAGATTTTTGTTAACCAAAGGTATTAAGGAATATGGGCAAAGGCAAGTTTATGGGGTTAGGTTGCAGATCAGCCATGATCTCATTGAATGGCGGAACAGGCTTGAGGGGCTGAATGGCCTCCTCCTGTTCCTATGTTCCTATGTTGGAAGTGTAGTAAACCGTGAGGAAGATGGTAATAGACTTCAAGAGGAAATAGGCTGATGGAATGGGTGGACACAGGGCAGATGAAATTCAATGCAGAAAAGTGTGAGGTGATACATTTTGGTAGGAAGGAGGAGAGACAATACACACTAAATGGTACAATTTTAAAGGTGGTGCAAGAACAGAGGGTCCTGGGGGTGTTTGTGCACAAATATTTGAAGGTGGCAGGACAGGTTAATAAAGGATATGAGATCCTGGGCTTTATAAATAGAGGCTATGGGGTAAAAATTAGGTCGCGCCCCATTTGGGGCGCAAATATCGTCTGGACGCAAATATTAGCGCCTGGCGCTAATTATCGGCACTGACTGGAAACTTCACTTTTACCGCCCCGGGAGGTGAGTGGAGCGTTAAATCAGGCGCTGCACACCTGTCTTAAGGCGCAAAGGCCAAGGAGTGAGGCGCTAACTCAGAGCGCTGGCGAAGCTCATGTAATGTCAGTCAGCAATGGAACACACACACAATGGCACGGGCCAGTTCTTAAAGGGGATGGTTAATCTTGCTTTCCATCCACATCCTGTTCATTGCAGCCTTGAATCTCGGCCTGGAGAGACTTGCACATCAAATGTGCTGGAAAGAACAATGGAGAGTACCAGGCAAAGAGCTCAGAGTGCAGCTCCCACAGTCTCTGCTAAATCGATACAAGGAATGGCAAATCAAAATGAACCTGCAAAGTGCTGCTCAGTACCCAAAACTCCTTCACACAATGTTGAATCTCTCCAGAAGTCTCTCCCTCTCTCTCTCAGAATGCGTAGTTCAAAAATGCCACCAACAATAAAAGACAGGAAGAGGCCCCCTTTAAATAGCGCCCCCCCCAGCCCCACAGCGATTGATAGCGTTCCAGTCTTCTGGTCGTTGGATGCGCCAGGCGGTAAGGCAGGGGGCGCCACTCAATTTCCGCTCCAGGGCGCCACAAGGGCATTGCACCATGGAATGACATCACAATCTGCGCGCGCAGGTGGTCGCAGCGGTAAGTTTTAGCGCCGCCGCACAATGTCAAGTTAAGTTCCCGAGCGGCGCAAACATCGCTGCGCCCGGGCGTTAGCGGCTTGGCGCCCCATTAGCGCCCTCTTAAGGCGCTAACGGGAGGCGCAACCAACTGAATTTTTACCCCATAGAGTACAAAAGCCAGGAAGTTAGGCTAAACCTGTATAAAACACTAGTTCGGCCCCAGCTGGAGTATTGTGTTCAATTCTGGGCACCACACTTTAGGAAGGACGTAAAGGCTTTGAAGAATTTACAGAAGAGATTTACTAGATTGGTTCCAGGGATGAAGGATTACAGTTACGTGGATAGACTAGAGAAGCTGGGGTTGTTCTCCTTAGAGCAGAGAAGGCTAAGAGGAGATTTGATAGAGGTGTTTAAAATCATGAAGGGTTTAGATAGAGTAAACAAGGAGAAACTGTTTCCAATGGCTGAAGTGTCGATAACCAGAGGGCACAGGTTTAAAGTGATTGGCAAAAGTACCAGAGGCGACATGAGGAAAAACTTGTTTATGCAATGAATGGTTAGAATTTGGAATGCACTGCCTGATCGGTGGTGGTGGAGGAGGATTCAATAGTAGCCTTCAAAAGGGAATTGGATAAATATGTGAAGGAGAAAAAATTGCAGAGATATGGGGAAGCGGGGAGTGGGGAGTGAGACTAACTGGACTACTCTTCGAAAGAGTTGGCATAGACTCGATGGGCTGAATGTCCTCCTTCTGTGCTGTACTATTCTATGATTCTATGAATGAGAAGTGAGAAGAGACAGCTTTTATTACAAGACCCTTCTGACCGTTCAGCTACAAGTGACAGACCCCATGGCACTATCTCAAATAAGAGCATCACGTTCTCCCGGTCTTATGGCCAACTTTCCTTCCCAACTGGGTACAGTAGTGTAGTGGTTATGTTACAGGACTAGTAATCAAGAGGCCTGAACTAATAATCTAGTTAGAACGTGAGTTGAAATCCTACCATGGCAGTGTAATAATCTGAATTCAGTTTTTAAAAATCTGGAAATAAAAAGCTGGTCTCTTTAAAAGTGACTACATAAAAACCCAACTGGTTCACTAACATCCTTCAGAGAAGTAAACCTGCTGTTATTACCCAGTCTGGCATATATGTGAGACTATGCCAACGTTGACTCTGAACTCTGATTGGCACCCCATCCACCACCTTAAACATTCACTCCCTCCATCACCAGCGTACTGTGGCTGCAGTGTGTACCACCTACAAGATGCACTGCAGCAACTTGCCAAGGCTTCTTCAGCTGCACCTCCCGAACAAGCAACCTCTTCCACTTAGAAGGACAAGGGCAGCAGGCGCATGGGAACACCACCACCTCCAAGTTCCCCTCCAAGTCACACACCATCCTGACTTAGAAGTATATTGCCGATCCTTCATCGTCGCTGGGCCAAAATCCTGGAACTCCCTCCCTAACTCCTCAGATAATGAAGCAGTCCATGCCCGCATGCAACAAGACTTGGACGACGTTCAGGCTTGGGCTGATAAGTGGCAAGTAACATTCGTGCCACAGAAGTGCCAGGCAATGACTATCTCCAACAAGCGAGAGTCTAACCACCTCCCCATGACATTCAACGGCATTACCATCACCGAATCCCCCATCAACATCCTGGGGGTCACCATTGACCAGAAACTTAACTGGACCAGCCACATAAATACTGTGGCAACAAGAGCAGGTCAGAGGCTAGGTATTCTGCGGCGAGTGTCTCACCTCCTGACTCCCCAAAGCCTTTCCACCATCTACAAGGCACAAGTAAGGAGTGTGATGGAATACTCTCCACTTGCCTGGATGAGTGCAGCTCCAACAACACTCAAAAGCTCAATACCATCCAGGGCAAAGCAGCCCGCTTGATTGGCACCCCATCCACCACCTTAAACATTCACTTCCACCACCACCGGCATATTGTGGCTGCAGTGTGTACCATCTACAAGATGCACTGCAGCAACTCGCCAAGCCCTCTTCGGCAGCACATCGCAAACCCGCGACCTCTTCCACCTAGAAGGACAAGGGCAGCAGGCACATGGGAACACCACCACGTCCAAGTTCTCCTCCAAGTCACACACCATCCTGACTTAGAAGTGTATCGCCGATCCTTCATCGTCGCTGGGTCAAAATCCTGGAATTCCCTACCTAACAGCACTGTAGGATCACCTTCACCACTCGGACTGCAGCGGTTCAAGAAGGCGGCTCACCACCACCTTCTCAAGGGCAGCTAGGGATGGGCAATAAATGCTGGCCTTGCCAGCGACTCCCACATCCCATAAACGAATTAAAAAAAACTGCCTTCAGAAGTGGCCGCTGAGTTCTATCAAACAGGGGACCTCGGGATGGACAATAAATGTTGGCCTTGCCCACATCCTGAGAATTATTTTTTTTCAGCCATGATCTTATTGAATGGCGGAGCAGGCTCGAGGGGCCAAATGACCTACTCCTGCTCCTATGTCTTATGTTCTTATGTTCTTAAATGTAGTGACTCCATCAAGGAGCCCATTTCATTCATATTTTGTGTGTCTAATGAAAGAGTGGGTACTTATTATTGCTGGGAAAGCAGAATCTGTTGCTTTGTTCACATTTTATCAGTCATCCAATTGAGTGTTGTTGGAATCCAGCCATGAAGGGCCAATATATCAGTACGAACTGTCTGCACACCTTCAGAAAGTAATTTGATAGAAATGTTCTTATCCCGCTGCTGCCTCCACCTCCTGCTGTGCAGGGATTTTTTTGGCCCAATCTTTTGCCGCACCAGTGCCTCTAATGTCATCTGCCATTAGTTAGAATTGTTTGTGCACGTTTAGGTTTTAAAAATTTTTGCGCCTCAATTTACTGAAATTGTGAGCTGACAGCGACGCAGCGAGGGAAAGCGGGCATCTGGGAACTGAGTGAACAGGACAAGCAACAGTGGATCTCCTCAACCAATCAGATTGAAGGATTGAGAAATACACAGAGGAAGGGCTGAGCAGGAGGGTGAATTAGAGGGGGTGAATTCAATGTCAAATCAGGTACAGAAAGAGAACTAAAGAGAGGGAAGGAAAGATTGGATTGAGAGAGAGAAAACAAAGGGACAGAAAGAAAAAGTAAAAGTAAAATATTAAAATTTGACATTTTTAAAATCTCCAGCAACAATTAATACCTGAAGAAATGAGACTCTACACATTTAATTGTTCACCTTCTGGGCCAGAGAGATTGATTGGCAGTCATTAACGCTTTGCACGTCATTAAAAGGGTGCTTACGCTTGTAATTACTAGCCCTAAATATCTACGGCGGGTTTAGTTTGTATCTACTACACAAATACAGCAACATCACGCCACTCACCGTATGTCAGTGCTGAGGCAGACAGCGAGATGTTGTTTTTGGAAGTTAACGGTGGAGTGGCGCAACTCGGACAGCAACTTTAGGATATTCAGTCGTGAATGGTGGTGGACCATTAAACAACTAATGGGAGGAAGAGGCTCCATGAATATCCCCATCCTCAATGATGGTGGAGCCCAGCACGTGAGTGCAAAAGACAAGGCTGAAGCGTTTGCAACCATCTTCAGCCAGAAGTGCCGAGTGGATGATCCATATCGGCCTCCTCCTGAGGTCGCCACCATCACAGGAACCAGTCTTCAGCCAATTCGATTCACTCCACGTGATATCAAGAAACGGCTGAGGGCACTGGATACAGCAAAGGCTATGGGCCCCGACAACATCCCGGTTATCGTGCTGAAGACTTGTGCTCCAAAACTAGCCGCGCCTCTAGCCAAGCTGTTCCAGTACAGCTACAACACTGGCATCTATCCGACAATGTGGAAAACTGCCCAGGTATGTCCTGTCCACAAAAAGCAGGACAAATCCAATCCGGCCAATTACCGCCCCATCAGTCTACTCTCAATCATCAGCAAAATGATGGAAGGTGTCATCAACAGTGCTATCAAGCGACACTTACTCACCAATAACCTGCTCACTGATGCCCAGTTTGGGTTCTGCCAAGACTACTCGGCTCCCGACCTCATTACAGCCTTGGTCCAAACATGGACAAAGGAGCTGAATTCCAGAGGTGAGGTGAGAGTGACTGCCCTTGACATCAAGGCAGCATTTGACCGAGTGTGACATCAAGGAGCCCTAGTAAAACTGAAGTCAATGGGAAACAAGGGGAAAACTCTCCACTGGCTGGAGTCATACCTAGCACAAAGGAAGATGATTGTGGTGGTTGAAGGTCAATCATCACAGCCCCAGGACATCGCTGCAGGAGTTCCTCAGGGCAGTGTCCTAGGCCCAACCATCTTCAGCTGCTTCATCAATGACCTTCCCTCCCACATAAGGTCAGAAATGGGGATGTTTGCTGATGACTGCACAGTGTTCAGTGTCATTCACAACTCCTCAGATAATGAAGCAGTCCATGCCCGCATGCAACAAGACCTGGACAACGTTCAGGCTTGGGCTGATACGTGGCAGGTAACATTCGCGCCACAGAAGTGTCAGGCAATGACTATCTTCAACAAGCGAGAGTCTAACCACTGCCCCTTGACATTCAACGGCATTACCAACGCCGAATCCCCAACCATCAACATCCTGGGGTTCACCATTGTCCAGAAACTTAACTGGACCAGCCACATAAATACTGTGGCAACAAGAGCAGGTCAGAGACTAGGTATTCTGCGGCGAGTGTCTCACCTCCTGACTCCCCAAAGCCTTTCCACCATCTACAAGGCACAAGTAAGGAATGTGATGGAATACTCTCCACTTGCCTGGATGAGTGCAGCTCCAACAACACTCAAGAAGCTCGACACCATCCAGGACAAAGCAGCCCGCTTGAATGGCACCCCATCCACCACCTTAAACATTCACTCCCTCCACCACCGGCATACCGTGGCTGCAGTGTGTACCATCTACAAGATGCACTGCAGCAGCTCGCCAAGACTTCTTCGGCAGCACCTCCCAAACCCGCGACCTCTTCCACCTAGAAGGACAAGGGCAGCAGACGCATGGGATCACCACCACCTCCAAGTTCCCCTCCAAGTCACACACCATCCTGACTTAGAAGTATATCACTGATCCTTCATCGTCGCTGGGTCAAAATCCTAGAACTCCCTCCCTAACAGCACTGTGGGAGTACCTTCACCACACGGACTGCAGCGGTTCAAGAAGGCGGCTCACCACCACCTGCTCAAGGGCAATTAGGGATGGACAATAAATGATGGCCTTGCCAGCGACGCCCACATCCCATAAACAAATTTAAAAAAATATTCGCATTTAACCTCGCATCTGATCCTCGCCTGAAATTGCTGTACCATTTACCCATAAATAATGACGAGTGCCATTAGCCTTACTGTTATTTTAACACATATTCTGGACAAATGAACGATAATGAGCCTAGTGACTGGAATAGGTTAATGGGTTCAGACAATATTTGTGTGTGGTTTGAAGGCATCTGATACAATCAATGATGTGCGGGCAGACCCCTTATGATGTGACGCCTGCAACACTCATTCTACTGTCCGGAGTTGGCATAGCCCAGCTCTAACAATTGGCTCTGCTCAGTGCTAAATTACTTACTAGAATTTACAGAATCCCATCAAATCAAAAGGCAGAAAATAACAATTGAGAGACCCACTCTCCGCAGGCTAAGCTACTGATTCACTTTATTTATAATTACATAGATAATTTACAGAAGCAACAATAACTTGCATTTATATAATGCCTTTAATGTAGTAAAACATCCTAAGGTGCTTCACAAGAGTGTAATCAGACAAAAATCAGATTAATTAACGCATCTCCAAGTTCAACTTAGATAAGCGAGAAGTTAATTGAGGATAGCTAAAAAGTGGTGATATATTACAAATTCTCTCGCAAATTCCTATTAGTATGGGTGTAACTTCACGGCAAATTTACAAGTCTAGAAATTACTGTCCATGTTCGAGTATTTGATACGACCTGTCTCTGTCTGCTGTCTCCACCTACTTAAAATGAATAGATTACTGCCTGAAGCCAGAATTGTAGATAGAGGTCATAAACACATTAAAAGGTTGTGCACTAATATTACAACATATATAGGTAGATACTATACAGTACAACTAGTCACTTACTACATACACAACTAGCAGGCTCGACGGGCCGAATGGCCTACTCCTGCTCCTAGTTTCTATGTTTCTAAGAGCTGTTTCAAGGAATCCCTTGTTCACCGGGCTCCTTCTTTCGAAATTACACCATTCATTTCCACGGGATCATCTGCTGTTTCTCCAGGGATTTCCGCTGATCTTCCAAAGTTATGGGGAACCCCCTGTGGCTATTCAACCACGCAGTCTCTTGTAATACACCAGCCCCAATCTTACAGCATTAAATGCTTCTGAATCTGCAACTATATTGAGCAATGAGATGCTGAGCGCTGATTGATTAATACCTTCAATTCCTTTGACGGATAAGCACTTTTTTATTTGCAGATTATCCTTAAGAAATGAGCTTACAGACAAGACACGATCGACAAAGTGAGTGGATAATCAGTTGACGGCTGGGCGCATCAATTCCTGGAAAGCATGACTTGCCAGCTAAATTTTGGGAGCTCAGATTGACACTACACATGAGTTGTAAACCACATTCCTGCCTTTTAACAGCTCTACAATCCTCAGAGAGAGCCTTCATTTTAACTAATTCTTGATCAACGCATCCCGCTGTTACTTGTGAGACAAAAGACAGGAAGGAGAAAAGCAAAAGTGGAAGGCAGAGAAATCAAGGGTGTTAATCAAACATGGCCACAGTAAACAATAATTCTAAAAGGTCTAAGAGTGTTAAAAAAAACAAGCCTGAAGGCTTTGGGGTAGAAATTAGGTCGTGCCCCATTTGGGGCGCAAATATCGTCTGGACGCAAATATTAGCGCCTGGCGCTAATTATCGGCACTGACTGGAAACTTCACTTTTACCGCCCCGGGAGGTGAGTGGAGCGCTAAAGCAGGCGCTGCACACCTGTCTTAAGGCGCAAAGGCCAAGGAGTGAGGCGCTAACTCAGAGCGCTGGCGAAGCTCATGTAATGTCAGTCAGCAATGGAACACACACACAATGGCACGGGCCAGTTCTTAAAGGGGATGGTTAATCTTGCTTTCCATCCACATCCTGTTCATTGCAGCCTTGAATCTCGGCCTGGAGAGACTTGCACATCAAATGTGCTGGAAAGAACAATGGAGAGTACCAGGCAAAGAGCTCAGAGTGCAGCTCTCACAGTCTCTGCTAAATCGATACAAGGAATGGCAAATCAAAATGAACCTGCAAAGTGCTGCTCAGTACCCAAAACTCCTTCACAAAACGTTGAATCTCTCCACAAGTCTCTCCCTCTCTCTTTCAGAATGCGTAGTTCAAAAATGCCACCAACAATAAAAGGCAGGAGGAGGCCCCCTTTAAATAGCGCCCCCCCCAGCCCCACAGCGATTGATAGCGTTCCAGTCTTCTGGTCGTTGCTAGCGTCAGGCGGTAAGGCAGGGGGCGCCACTCAATTTCCGCTCCGGGGCGCCACAAGGGCGTTGCACCATGGAATGACGTCACAATCTGCGCGCGCAGGTGGTCGCAGCGGTAAGTTTTAGCGCCGCCGCACAATGTCAAGTTAAGTTCCCGAGCGGCGCAAACATCGCTGCGCCCGGGCGTTAGCGGCTTTGCGCCCCATTAGCGCCCTCTTAAGGCGCTAACGGGAGGTGCAACCAACTGAATTTTTACCCCTTTGTGTCTTAATGCGAGGAGCATTCGTAATAAGGTGGATGAATTCGCTGCGCAAATAGATGTAAACGGATATGATATAATTGGGATTACGGAGACATGGCTCCAGGGTGACCAAGGCTGGGAATTCAACATCCAGGGGTATTCAATATTCAGGAAGGACAGGCAAAAAGGAAAAGGAGGTGGGGTAGCATTGCTGGTTAAAGAGGAGATTAACGCAATAGTAAGGAAGGATATTAGCTCTGATGATGTAGAATCTGTATGGATAGAGCTGAGAAATACCATGGGGCAGAAAACGTTAGTGGGAGTTGTATACAGACCCCCAAACAGTAATGTTGAGGTTGGGGCTGGCATTAAATGGGAAATTAGAGATGCGTGCAATAAGGGCACTGCAGTTATCATGGGTGACTTTAATCTACATATAGATTGGGCTAACCAAATTAGTAACAATACTATGGAAGAGGAATTCCTAGAGTGTATACGGGATGGTTTCCTGGACCAATATGTCGAGGAACCAACTAGCGATCAGGCCATCTTAGACTGGGTATTATGTAATGAGAAAGGATTAATTAGCAATCTTGTTGTGCGAGGCCCCTTGGGGAGGAGCGATCATAATATGATAGAATTCTTCATTAAGATGGAGAGTGAAGTAGTAGTTGACTCAGAGACTAGGGTACTGAATTTAAATAAAGGAAACTACGATGGTATGAGGCGCGAGTTGGCTAGGATGGATTGGGGAATGTTACTTAAAGGGCTGATGGTGGATAGGCAATGGCAAACATTTAAAGATCGCATGGATGAACTACAGAATTTATTCATCCCAGTTTGGCATAAAAATAAAACAAAAAAGGTGACTCAACCGTGGCTAACAAGGGAAATTAGGGATAGCAAAAGATCCAAGGAGAGGACATATAAATTGGCCAGAAAAAGCAGCAAACCTGAGGATTAGGAGCAGTTTAGGATTCAGCAAAGGAGGACAAAGGGATTAATTAAGAGGGGGAAAATAGAGTATGAGAGTAAGCTTGCAGGGAACATAAAAACTGACTGTAAAAACTTCTATAGATATGTGAAGAGAAAAAGATTGGTGAAGTCAAGCGTAGTCAGAATCAGGGGAATTTATAATGGGGAACAAAGAAATGGCAGACCAATTAAGTACATACTTTGGTTCTGTCTTCACAAAGGAGGACACAAATAAACTCCCAGAGATGTCGGGGAACATAGGGTCTAATGAGAGGGAGGAATTGAATGAAATCAGTATTTGTAGGGAAATGGTGTTAGGGAAATTGATGGGATTGAAGGCCGATAAATCCCCAGGACCTGATAATCTACATCCTAGGGTACTTAAGGAAGTGGCCCTAGAAATAATAGGTGCATTGCTGGTCATCTTCCAAAATTCTATAGACTCTGGAACAGTTCCCATGGATTGGAGGGTAGCTAATGTAACCCCACTATTTAAAAAAGGTGGTAGAGAGAAAACGGGGAATTATAGACCAGTAAGCCTGACATCGGTAGTGGGGAAAATGCTAGAGTCCATTATAAAAGATGTAATAGCAGAGCACTTGGAAAACAGTGACAGGATCGGACAAAGTCAACATGGATTTACAAATGGTAAATCATGCTTGACTAATCTACTGGAATTTTTTGAGGATGTAACTGGTAGAATAGATAAGGGAGAACCAGTGGATGTGGTGTATTTGGACTTTCAGAAAGCTTTCGATAAGGTCCCGCATAAGAGATTAGCGTGCAAAGTTAAAGCACATGGGATTGGGGGTAAGGTACTGACTTGGATAGAAAACTGATTTGGCAGACAGGAAGCAAAGAGTTGGAATAAATGGGTCTTTTTCCGAGTGGCAGGCAGTGACTAGTGGGGTACCGCAGGGATCGGTGCTAGGACCCCAGTTATTCACAATATATATTAATGATCGAGACGAGGGAACTAGATGTATGGGTGGGCGTGTGTGCTGTGAGGAGGATGCAGAGAAACTCCAGTATGATTTGGACAGGTTGGGTGATTGGGCAGATGCATGGCAGATGCAGTATAATGTGGATAAATGCGAGGTTATCCACTTTGGTGGCAAAAACAGGAAGACAGATTATTATCTGAACGGCAATAGATTGGGAAAAGGGGAAGTGCAACGAGACCTGGGTGTCCTTGTGCACCAGTTGCTGAAGGTAAGCATGCAGGTGCAGCAGGCGGTTAAGAAGGCAAATGGTATGATGGCCTTCATAGCGAGAGGATTCGAGTACAGGAGCAAGGAGGTCTTGCTGCAGTTGTACAGGGCTTTGGTTAGACCACACCTTGAGTATTGTGTGCAGTTTTGGTCGCCTTATCTGAGGAAGGATGTTCTTGGCATGGAGGGAGTGCAGCGAAGATTCACCAGACTGATACCTGGGATGGCAGGAATGACGAATGAAGAGAGATTGGGTCGATTGGGCTTGTATTCGCTAGAGTTTAGAAGAATGAGAGGGGATCTCATTAAAACTTATAAAATTCTAACAGGACTAGACAGACTAGATGCAGGAAGGATGTTCCCGATGGCGGGGGAGTCCAGAACCAGGGGCACAGTCGAAGGATAAGGGGTAAGCCATTTAGGACTGAGATAAGGAGGAATTTCTTCACCCAGAGAGTGGTGAACCTGTGGAATTCTCTACCACAGAAGACAGTTGAGTCCAATTCATTAAATATATTCAAGAAGGAGTTAGATATATTTCTTAAGGCTAAAGGGATCAAGTGATATGGGGAGAAAGCAGGGACAGGGTACTGAATTTGGATGATCAGCCATGATCGCATTGAATGGCGGAGCAGGCTCGAGGGGCCGAATGGCTTACTCCTGCTCCTATCTTCTATGTTTCTATGTAAATCAAGCTGTTTTAATTTTCAGCAAAATGAATGCAATGCACCTTCGAACTCCATTACCACGACCTTTAAAAGTTACAAAAGCCTAGAATTTACTGTTGCTGATATGTGGAATTTATGTGTTTTGTATGACATTCTGACATCTACTATTTTAATACATTTATTATAAATGGGGTAACTTCACCTCTAAAGTAACAGTGAGCGCATTAAGCATTCGCCTGCTAACATCACCAATAATTACTTTCTAGGCCTAGCCATACAAATTTAATCCTACTTTATTTTGTCACACCTTTCACCAGCTCTCTAGCTTCTGAAAACTCCTACTCCAAATATCAAATGTTCCTTCCTCTGTTGTGACATTTCCTTAAGATGGATTTCAAAACAGATCTGCTGGCATCTGCTTTAGTATCAAGGGTGTCTCTTTTGTAGAATATAATTTGAATGTTCCCTTCTTCCAGTATTTCTCTTGGACAATGGTCATGATGTTGGCTAGGTCCCATGGTAAATAATTAGTAGAGTTGAACGAAACAAAAACTTGCATTTATGTAGTGCCTTTCTTGACCTCAGGATGTTCCAAACGGTTTACAGCCAATGAAGTACTTTTGAAGCGTAGTAACTTTTGTAATGTAGGAAATGCGGCAGCCAATTTGCGCACAGCAAGCTCCCACAAACAGCAATGTGATTATGATTGATGATCTGTTTTAGTGGTTTTTCGTTGAGGATAAATATTGGCCAGGACACTGGGAGAACTCGCCTGTTCTTCTTTGAAATAGTGTTATGGGATCTTTTATGTGCACCTGAGAGGGCAGACTGGGCCTTGGTTTAACCTCTGATCCAAAAGGCACCTCTTACAGTGCAGTGCTCCCTCAGCACTAAAGTGTCAGCCTGGATTATGTGCTCAAGTCTCTGGAGTGGCAGTATGAACCGAGAACCTTCTGACTCAGAGGCAAGAGTGAAAGTAACTGAGCCATGGCTGACATGATAATTCATGATCATTTCTGAACAGTGGGAGATTTACATTGTGCATTGGATAACAGTTGGCTGACATCTGGCACTTTAAGACTCTTGTACGAATACATTTGCAAACTGAGCAGATTTTTTACAGAACCAAGGCAACAGAGCTGATATTCATTTTCCTCAGGCAGTTGGAGCAGTCATGTAAGATTATCTTTCGGAGGCTAACTTTGATCAGCTTCCACCTCCCCATTCAGCTCAGTCTCACTCCTCTCTCTAATCACCCTGCTTCCTGTCAGCCTATCACAGAACACGTTGCTCTTAAGTTTGTCATTCAGGATATCCTGACATTAAACGCTGGCACTAAGAGAGGCACCTGTTTGACACAAAATGCCCACCCAGCAAAACCAGCTGATTCCTCAGTTCGACATAAAAACCACAGCCCTGCGCCAATTGCCGTCCTTTGCCACACACGGCGGGTTGAGTGGTCTGCAGAATGTCATTAGACACCGCCTCAGAGAGGTCCATGGCCCCTGCCCCCATACCTTTCCATCTCAATGGATTCAAAGCAGGACAAAAAAATTTTTTTGCCACTAAGAAGCTGATACCTGATGATGCATTTTGTAACATCGAGTGGTGGAATCTGAGCAAAGCGTATCGTTTAGAGGTTATACAACATGATCAATCTGTGTGTTCGAGAGGTTCCAAAAGAACGTTTAGTGCTGGAAAGTTCAAGGGGGAAAAATTCAGTTGCTTTGCGCCTCCCGTTAGTGTCCTAGAGGGCGCTAACGGGGCGCAAAGCAACTAGCGCCCGGGCGCAGCGCCGCCAACGCCTCCTGCGAAATTCAGTGGAAGGTTAGCGGCGGCGGTAACCGGTAGCACCCCACGGCGCTGCGCCACCGGTGATGACGTCATCGCCGTGTGCAGCGCCCCGCTCGCGCCCCGGCCGCGATCTTCAGGAGCGCCCCCTGATTTACCGCTGGACGCTATGTCCGACGGGGTGAGGGGGGCCTACCTGCGGCCGGGGAGGCGCTATTTAAAGGCGGGGTGCGGGGTGGCCATTTTTGTTGCTGGCTGCCTGCCAGAACCTGCCTGTGCTCCCGTCCCCAGCCTCCTTACCCGCCCCCCCCGCGGTGTGCAGGCTGCGCTCCATGAGCCTGGCACTTCTCTTGAGTGCCGGGCTCTTTTGCCGGCACTCCCGATCCCCGGGTCACTCTGCGCAAGGCCCCTCCCCTTTAAGAAGGGGAGGAAGGCCTGCAATACCGCGGCACGTAGTGCCGCAATATTCCTTCGCAGTGCCCCAAGAGGGAGGCAGGGCGTTTCCAGTAGCGCCCCGCTTCCCTCTTGGGGTGCTACCACTCAATTTCTGTCGCGGGCGCGCTAATTTTTCCAGAGCGCTAAAAGTAGCGCACGGCAAAGTTAGCGCCCCAAAGGGGTCGCTACTCAATTTTTAGCCCCAAAGGTTTTAGAACTCAATCTCTGTCTCAGTAAAACCCTAAATGAGTCCACTTATTCCTAGGAGCCGATCGCAGTATTATGGACAGCCAGGCTTTCATGTACTGTAAACAAGAAGAGTTATGGTGTCTTTGACTTTATAGCTCGGTGAAAGAATGCCCTGTATTTTCAAAGTTGGCTGTGTAAATAAAATATACGTTGTTGTAAAATAAAGGACCATCACAAATCATGTCTATGCCACAGGCATAGGTACAAGATCAAATGAAAGGTTTAGTCACAAGATCTCTGACGCAAGACTGAGACTGTGTGGTTTCTAAGTAGTCCGCCTTGAAAAGGTAAGTTTATAAGGTTCGTACATTTTCAGAACCTCGGATCAGGACATATTCTGAGGAACTGATCTCTCTGGAGATGTCTGGATTGTGATTTCCCAAGAATAACAAGGGAGGGGTGTATGGGTGGGGTGGGGGTCTTCAGCGGGTTTTGCAAAAATACAATGCACTGAGTGGATCAGAAAGGATAGCCACTAGGACTGGGGTGCCATACACCAACCAGGACAAAGCTGCCGGCTTGATCGGCAGCCCATCCACCACCTTTAACATCCACCCCTCCTCCACCACCGCACACTGTGGCTACAGATTGTCCTATCAACAGGATGCACTGCAGAAACTCGCCAAGGCTTCTTCAACAGCAACCCTCAAATCCGTAACCTCCACCACCAGAAGGACAAGGGCAGCAGGCGCATGGGAACACCACCACCTCCAAGTTCCCCTCCAAGTCACACACCATCCTGACTTAGACATATATCGTCATTCCTTCATCGTCGCTGGGTCAAAATCCTGGAACTCCCTCCCTAACAGCACTGTGGGAGTACCTTCACCACACGGACTGCAGCGGTTCAAGAAGGCGGCTCACCACCACCTTCTCAAGGGTAACTAAGGATGGGCAATAAATGCTGGCCTTATTCAGAAACCACTACAAGTAAGCCACTTGCTGCAGTCTCTGTTTGCAATATGACTTCTTTCAGCTTTTTCTTCTCTTTTCCTTTCTCAACTTGTACATGACAGTGAAGCAGAAGATTCAGGACAAGTGCAGACTGTGTTCTGTTCAGTAATAGTTTCTTCGTACTGTAGTAGATGACAGAGAGTAATCCCCACAGTTGAATCCATGTTTACTCTGACAAGTCTGGCTCTTGTACATTGGATTCGTGATGATGGGATCGGTGAACTGGTGCATGTAGAATTAATTGTTGAATTGCTTCATGAAGCTAGTCTACTTCCAGGCTAGTTCACTCATATGCTTAGCATTGAAAGCGACAAGTGAATGTTATCAGTTATGAAGGAATATAAGAACCCAGTTGTGTTCTGAGATTTAACTGACTCTTGTGGAGTCTGTCACTTTGCAATCTGTGCACTTGGATCTTTCCTCAAATTTTCTCTCGCCCTTTGGTGGGGTGGAGGGAAGAGAAGGTTCCCACAGGAACTGGTGTTAGCTGTGGCTCAGTGGTAGCACTCTCATCTTTGTAGTTGTAAAGTCATGGGTTCAAGTTCCACTCCAGAGGCTTGAGCACATAATCAAGTGCAGTGCTGGGGGAGCGCTGCACTGTCGGAGGTGGCGTCTTTTGGATTAGATGTTAAACCGAGGCCCCATCTGCTCTCAGGTGGTTGTAAAAGATCCCATGGCACTATTCGAACGGGGAAGTTCTGGCCAATATTTATCCCTCAACTAGCATCCCTAAAACAGAGGGGGTGATCTTGCCAGCCCCGGGGAGGCGGGTATGGAGGCGGGACTGCCGGGAAAATGGCAGAATTTGCGGGCGGGTGCCCAACCCACCCCAACCTGCCTCCATGCCATTTTCCCAGGAGGCGGGTAGCCGTCCTGCACCAGGTCCCGTCTCCTTGGAGGCGGGAAGGGATTAAAGCCTATTAACTGCCTGTTAACAGGTAGTTAACAGGCAGAAATAGGATTATCCCCTTTTTGCCCTCACAAGTGCGGGCTTCCCGAAGGCTCCAAAACACGCCAGCTCAGCAAGGCGAGTAGTGGGTCTGTGGGGATCGGGGGGTGCAAAAGTGTGGTGTGAAGGTAAGTGATGGGTGCAAGAGTATAGAGGTGAGTATCTGAGGTAAGTGCAAAGTGTTTTTAAAAGTGTACTCACCTTTGTTTCGTCCTGCAGGCTTCAGTCGGTTTGTATGCGGAGAGTCTCGGACCTCCGTGTTGCAGATGAGAGATGGCCGTTGCATTCTCAGATGCAACAACCATCTCATTTCTGTAAAAGAAAGAAGGTTGATGAGGTCTTGAATTCAGACCTCATCAAACTACAGAGAATGTCACTGTTTGACTGCTTCACAGAATTTTTGACAGATGAAACGTCATACGTTGACGTTCTCTGCAACCGGCTTTCCCTTAATTGGCCTGCTAAGCCCGCTGGGCGGGTTTAACAAGGTCAATCAAGGGAAAATAGCGTGGGTTGGTCAGAAGTTTTTGGAGGTGGGACTAAAACCCGACAAGTGGGAATCCCGCCTCCAAAAGCTTCCCATTGAGAAAATCACCCCCAGATTATCTGGTCGTTATCATCCTGCTGTTTGTGGGAGCTTGGCTGCCGCGTTTCTTACATTACAACAGTAACTACACTTCAAAAGTACTTCATTGGCTGTAAAGCCTTCTGGGACATCCTGAGGTTGTGTGCGCTGTCAGAGCAGAATTGGCCCTGTACTCTGTTATTGTGCTTTCTCCAGACACTTCACCACTTTTTACGCACTCCTGCTTGTTAAAGTTTTTATCATTAATCCCAACCGGATGACAGAAATGTTCCGTATGTGGCGGTGGGGCGGGGGGGGGGGTGCGGTGGCGGGTCGGGAAGGGGTTTGGTTCTCTGGTTTGGAATTTGCTGGGAAGTACAACTTGCGGAATACTTATTTTGCAACAACGATGTTGCTTCATTCAGGATGCCTCAGCAGCTACTTGTGGCACAGCTCTGCGAGGGTAAATTTTATTGCTTTCTTTGTAGCAGATCTGAAGCCAGATTTTCAACCATCAGACCACAAGCAAAAACAACTTTCATGGCCTGCGGTCTCAAACTTGTAAAGTAATTGGATATTTCTGACATTCTTGAGGGAATTTTTTTTTTATTACGTAAAGTTTTTCCAATGTACAAAGGAATAATGTCAAAATGTGTATTTAGAGGCAAAGGTCATGTGAAATTAAGCTTTCTTTTTTTTTTGTTGCTCAAAATGGTTGTGAGTTTCTGTTATTTTCGTGTTCGATTCACAGATTTTTTTTTTGTTAAGGAAAGAGGAGTCACGAGGTGGGGATGTGTTGCCACGGGAATATGGGAAAAGTTGGAGGGACAGTCATCCTGGGCCACGAACCTGCACCCCCAGCACTGGCTAAGCCTCCACTCGCTGAGGTTACATGCCAGTATTCTAGGCCAGAGCGCATCGTTGAGCTGCACCTGCCTGTTGTGTTACATCAAGACCTTCCCCTTCGTTCAGCTTAATAGCCCATGTGGAATAAAGTAATCAACAGCACAATGGTGCACAATTTCAGCATTATTGATCTTATCGGGGCCTAATAAGCACAGTGGTGCACTATAGCCTCATTCATGGTCTTAATGAGTACAATATGTCAGCTGTGGCTCAGCTGGTAACACGCTCACTTCTGAGTCAGAGGTTCTGGGCTCAAGTCCCAATCCAGAGACTAGAGCACAAAAATCTAGGCTGACACTCCAGTGCAATACTGAGGGAGCGCTGCACTGTTGGAGGTGCTGTCTTTCAGATGAGACGTTAAATGAGGGCCCCGTCTGCCCTCTCAGGTGGATGCGAAAAATCCCGTGGCACTATTTCAAAGAAGAACAGGGGAGTTCTCCCCGGTGTCTTGGCCAACATCACTAAAAAACAGATTATCTGGTCATCATCACATTGCTGTTTGTGGGAGCTTGCGGTGTACAAATTCGGTTTTCTTACATTACAACAGCTATACAACGCCCTGGTTAGATGACATCTGGAGCACTGTGTACAGTTCTGGGCACCATACCTTAGAAGGGATATATTGGGCTTGGAAGGAGTGCAGCGCAGATTCACCAGAATGGTACCAGGGCTCCAAGGTTTAAATTATGAGGAGACATTTACATAAACTAGGTTTATGTTCCCTGGAATATAGAAGGTTATGGGGTGATTTGTTTGAAGTTTTTAGGATTTGAAAGGAACTGATAGGGTAGATAGAGAGAAACTTTTTCTGCTGGTGGGGGAGTCTAGGACAAGGGGTCATAACCTTAAAATCAGAGCCAGGCCATACAGGAGAGAAGTTAGGAAACACTTCTTCACCCAAAGAGTGGTAGAGGTGTGGAACTCTCTCCCAAAAAAGCAGTAGAGACTAGCTCAATTAATCATTTTTAATCTGAGATCAATAGATTTTTGCTAGCCAAGGTGTAAAGGGATATGGATCCAAAGCGGGTAAATGATCAAATCAGTCATGATCTCATTGAATGGCGGAACAGGCTCAAGGGGCTGAATGGCTGCCTCCTGTTCCTATGTTCCTTTGTGACTACACTTCAAAAGTACTTCATTGGCTGTAAAGCGATTTGGGACATCCTGAGGTCGTGAAAGGCGCTATATAAATGCAAGTCTTTCTTTAATGATATGATCCTAATGGAATTTGACTAGCATAATGATGTATTATAGCCTCATTAATGAGCAAAATGGTACATGACTTCTTCTTTAAGGATCTTAACAAGGCCTTAACTGGCACAATGGTGCATTATAGCCTCATTAAGCATCATAACTGTAGACAGAAGTGCTTCTTATTCACCCGTGGCTAACATTTGTGAATCCTTTGGAGGAGTAGATGTGCCCAGAATCCGATAGACTCAGATGAATAGGTTTCAATTGCCTTCTCCACAGATCTCACAATTTTGCATGCACGTCTACCTCTTCATTAAGTTCATGAAGGCAGGAATTTCAAAGTCAGTTTGAATTAGGCAGACAGAGCTTTATTCAGCATCAAATCCATACTGCCCTTGTCCCGGATGGCTCTGTTGCTGACACTGGGCTTGTGCTCCAATTCCCCAGGACTGACATCACTCACCATGAGCAAAGTGAGAAATGAAGTAACCACTTACTTGATGGATTTTAAAGTCTATGGGCTGGATTTTCATTGACCTGTGGAGGCAGGTTTGGAGGCGTGTGGGAGGTTAAAATTGCGAAAACTGGCGGGCTGGCACAAGTCCGCCTCCATCCCCCCTCCACGCAATTTTCATTAAATCGTGTCTGCTGGTCCCGACTCCGTCCCGCCTTTAAGAGGCGGGATAGGCTGTTAAGGCCCTTAACAAGCACTAAATTGGCTCTATAATGCCATTTTGAAAGGCCTTTGTGATTTTAACCCTTGATCTACGTGAAGCACACCTGTTCTGAACGATTGTGAAACCTGGCGGGAGCACAAGTGGATAGCTGACTATCAGCTGCAGGTCCACTATTACAACAGAGATGTGATGAAGGTAGTAGTAGTATTAGGTCTGAAAGTCGCCTCTGATGCTGCTGCATTGAAAGTCTTCGGAGACTGCCTGGCCTTTGCTGTGAGAGGACCTGGATACAAAAAAAATTCTCTCTCTCTCTCAGCAGACTTAGAGCTGCTGCTCATTTTGCATCCAGGTCCTTTCACAGCAAAGGCCAGGCAGTCTCTGACCTTCAATGCAGCAGCAATGATGACATCATCAGAGGTGACTTTCAGACTGAAACCACTAATTGGTTCATGGGTTCCCACATGCTGGAACTCAATTGCCCAATTAGGTGAAAATTGCATCAATCTCCCACATCCAATTGCAGTCAGGTGGATAACACGAAATGCGGATGACACGACCCCAACCCGCCCCAGTATCAAAATCCAGCCCGAAACTTTAGGGACTGGTATTTTATGTAAAAAAATAAGCTATGCATCTCACAGCTGCAGTGGTTTGTTCACTGTGCTGGATAATGTTATACATAGCTGGTGTTGCTCATTTATTTTGTATAAAACACGCATATCCTCAATCATCTGGATTGTTGCCCTGTGGAGCATTATCATTAATAACACATTGTTAACAACAACTTGTATTGTATATAGAGCCCTTAACGTAAAAAGCCTCCCATGGCACATTGCAAATCGAAAAAGGTAGAGTAACAAATGCTTGGGCTGTGGATAAGGACAGGTGACCACAAGCCTGGTCAAAAAATGGGTTTGGAGAAGGCTTCAAAAGGAGGAGAGAGAGAAGTGGAGAGGTGCAGTGTTTAGTGAGGGAGTTCCAGAAACAGGGGCTTTGGCAGCTGAAGGCTGTGCCAGTGATGGTGGGGCAAAGAGAAAGGGCGTATACACAAAAGGCCAGTCAGGAGACTGAAAAAAGGAAGACTTGCATTTATATTGTGCCTTTCAGGACATCCCACAGGGCTTTACAGCCAAGGAAATACTTTTGAAGTGTAGTCACTGTTGTAATGTAGAAAACATGGCAGCCACTTTGCACACAGCAAGGTCCCACAAAGAGAAAAGTAATAATGACCAGATAACCTGTTTTAGTGATGTCAGTTGAGGGATAAATGTTGGCCAGGATACTTGGGAGACCTCCCCTGCTCTTCTTTACGTCTAGTTGAGAGGGCAGATGGGGCCTCGGTTTAACGTCTCATCCAAAAGACAGCACCTCCGACAGTGCAGCGCTCCCTCAGTACTGCACTGGAGTGTCAGCCTGGATTATGTGCTCCAGTCTCTGGAGTGGGATTTGAACCCACAACCTTCTCGGCTCACAGGCGCGAGTGCTACCCACTCAGCTACGGCATAGTACATTACTAAACACCCCGTGGATCATGTAATTGGGGTAGTATAGAAGTGAGATACTGGGAAATAGTAATTCAGTGAACTGTTCGTCCCTCTGTGCTTGTAGGCCATTACTTTATTCCAAGGGACAGGTCAACATGAAATAGCCTCGAATTGAAACAAATTTAAATTCTCTGCTGAGTTTGCCCTTTAAGATTGGCAAGCCAGTTTGCTAAACCGGCAGCTTTGTGACTCAAATTGAGAGGTGGAGGTCATACAGGCCAACCAAAAGAGCAACATTGAGTTGCACTACAGTGCTATCAAACAGCCCGCTGGATGAGAAGAGCCTTTCAATGTGCACTGCACTCCCTCAATGTAGTGCTTTCTGTTTCAGCCCAGCTATAACAGAGGCAGTGTTTGCTGCCCTCTAGCACTGAGTGTAATCATTGAAATTCCTTTGTTCTATAAAGAGCTGCTGTATTTAGTCAGTTCTCATGGTCATTTTTGCCTTAAAAGCTTTGCTAAACTGTGCTTTGATTTTTCTGGCTCGAATCTTGCGGTGACCTGTTCCAATAGAAATCTCACTCAGGGGCCTATTTCGCTCCATGTGTGATTTTTTTCCGTATAAGAACAAAGTGGGAAAGCATTGCTTTTTGTTAGGCAAGGATATTGAGGGTTACGGAATCAAGACGGGTAGATGGAGGTAAGATACAGGTCAGCCGTGATCGAAATGAATGGCGGAACAGGCTCGCAGGGCTGAATGGCCTCCTCCTGGTCCCATGTCCCACTGCATTATTCCGTAGGGCCAATCTTATGAAACTCCACTGCCGCCCGGCAGGCTTTTCTGTAGGGAGCACTGATCAGAAAGTCATGGGGGGCTTGCCCACAATTTCCCAGTACGCGCTCCTGCTGGGTGGGGCTACCCGCTGAGATCCTGTGTTCATTAAATTGACCCTCGGCGGGTTTCAAACTGAGGAGCCCAGGAGTTCCATGAGATCATCAGACTCCTGGTACAAAGTCAACACATTTCTGTACTTCTCTGCACTTGTTGATTTGCCAGCACATTACCTCTGTACCTGTAAAAGAATAAAAAAAATTCTCTGCAATGATAGCATTGTTTTTCCAGAACTTCAAATGAATATTTTGTATCAGTCTTTACAGTAGAGGACACTAAGAATATCCCAACACTGGACAAACAGGGGGCTATAGGGGGAGAGGAGCTAAACACGATCAAAATCACTAAGGAAGTGGTACTCGGTAAAATAATGGGACTCAAGGCGGATAAATCACCTGGACCTGATGGCTTACATCCTAGAGTCTTGAAGGAAGTGGCGGTAGGGATTGTAGATGCATTGGTAATAATTTTTCAAAACTCCCTGGATTCCGCTAAGGTCCCGGCAGACTGGAAAACTGCTAATGTAACACCCTTATTTAAAAAGGGCAGTAGACAGAAGGCTGGTAACTATAGACCGGTTAGCCTAACATCTGTGGTAGGTAAAATTTTGGAGTCCATTATTAAGGAAACAGTAACAGGACATTTGGATAATCATAATTTAATAGGACAAAGTCAGCATGGTTTTACGAAGGGGAAGTCATGTTTGACAAATTTGCTGGAGTTCTTTGAGGAAGTAACATATAGAGTGGATAAAGGGGAACCAGTGGACGTAGTGTATTTAGACTTCCAAAAGGCATTTGACAAGGTGCCACACAAAAGATTATTGCTTAAGGTAAAAAATCACGGGATTGGGGGTAATATTCTGGCATGGATAGAGGATTGGCTATCTAACAGAAAGCAAAGAGTTGGGATAAATGGTTCATTCTCAGACTGGCAATCAGTAACTAGTGGTGTTCCACAGGGGTCAGTGCTGGGTCCCCAACTCTTCACAATCTATATTAACGATTTGGAGGAAGGGACCAAGTGTAACATATCAAAATTTGCAGATGATACAAAGATGGGAGGGAAAGTAGTGAGTGAGGAGGACATAAAAAACCTGCAAGGGGACATAGACAGGCTAAGTAAGTGGGCAGAGATTTGGCAGATGGAATACAACACTGGAAAGTGTGAGGTGATGCACTTTGGCAGGAAAAATCCTAGAGCAATTTATTATCTTAATGGCAAGAAACTGGAGAGTACTGAAGTGCAAAGGGATCTGGGGGTCCTTGTGCACGAAACTCAAAAGGTTAGTATGCAGGTGCAGCAAGTGATTAAGAAGGCAAATGGAATGTTGGCTTTCATTGCTAGGGGGATAGAATATAAAAATAGGGAGGTATTGCTTCAGTTGTACAAGGTATTGGTGAGACCGCACCTGGAATACTGCATACAGTTTTGGTGTCCTTACTTAAGGAAAGACATCCTTGCTCTCGAAGCAGTGCAAAAAAGGTTCACTCGGTTAATCCCGGGGATGAGGGGGTGGTCATATGAGGAGAGGTTGGGTAGATTGGGACTCTACTCATTGGAGTTCAGAAGAATGAGAGGCGATCTTATTGAAACATATAAGATTGTGAAGGGGTTGGATCGGGTGGATGCGGGGAGGATGTTCCCGATGACGGGTGAGACGAGAACTAGGGGACATAGTCTTAGAATAAGGGGCTGCTCTTTCAAAACTGAGATGAGGAGGAACTACTTCACTCAGAGGGTGGTAGGTCCATGGAATATGCTGCCACAAAAAGCTGTAGAAGCTACAACATTAATTAAATTTAAAACAGAAATAGACAGTTTCCTAGAAGTAAAGGGCATTAAGGGTTACGGGGAGCGGGCAGGAATTTGGACATGAGTCTAGGTTCGGATCGGTCATGGCCCTGTGGGTAGTGGAGCGGGCCCAGGGACTGTGTAGCCTGATTCTGCTCCTATTTCGTGTGTGCAATTCTGTTAGATTCAGGAGATGGTTCTGTGATAGATAGTAGATTGGCGGTTAGGATCAGATCAGCCATGATCTTATTGAATGGCGGAGCAGGCTCGAGGGGCCGATTGGCCTACTCCTGCTCCTATTTCTTATGTTCTTATGTTCTTAGAGTGGGAACCTGGGAGTATGTCAATATACACAGGATGTCTCTGGGAGTGTGTCAATATTTACAGAGGGTCTCTGGGAGTGTGTCAGTAATTACAGGATGCCTCTGGGAGTGTGTCAATATTTACAGGGGGTCTCTGGGAGTGTGTCAGTATTTACAGGGGGTCTCTGGGAGTGTGTCAATAATTACAGGGGGTCTCTGGGAGTGTGTCAGTAATTACAGGGGGTCTCTGGGAGTGTGTCAATAAATACAGGATATCTCTGGGAGTGTGTCAATAAATACAGGGGGTCTCTGGGAGTGTGTCAGTAATTACAGGGGGTCTCTGGGAGTGTGTCAGTAATTACAGGGGGTCTCTGGGAGAGTGTCAGTATTTACAGGGCATCTCTGGGAGTGTGTCAGTATTTACAGAGGGTCTCTGGGAGTGTGTCAATATTTACAGGATGGGCTGGATTTTGAATGCCCCGTGGAGTCGGGTTTGGAGGCGTGTGGGGGGTTAAAGTAGCAGATTCGGGGGTCCTGACCCCATCCCGACTCCAACACGCCTCCACACAATTTTGACAAAATCGGTCGCAGGGTTCCCAACTCCGTCCCGCCTCCAAGAGGCGGGAGAGGCCATTAACGCCCTTAACAATCCCTAAAGTGGCTCAGTAATGCCATTTTGAAGCATTTTAGCTAATTTAACCCTTTTCCCACGTGAAGCACGCCTGATGGGAAACACTCCAGTGAAACCTGGCGGGAGCACAAGTGGATTGCTGACTCTCAGCTGCAGCTCAACCTTTAAATAGGAGATTTGATCAGCCATCAATTGCAGGTGGCAGGACTTTGTTGTCACAGGTCTGGGGGAACTTTTAGAAGGCATAACCACAGCTCTGCAGTGTGACCTCCTGGGAACCCCTTCTCGCCACCCTCATTGAGGGCTTCCTCAACTGAGACATATACCAGAGGCATGGGAGCCATTTATTTCCTTCCCTCCTGGGTATCCGATGAGGAGGAACAACAGGCACCAGCAGAACCATGAACAACAGCACCACCAACAGCAGCAGCAACAGCAGGAGTGCCAAGCTGCTGCTCACCCACCTGAAGCTGCACAGGACAGAAGGGGCCAGCGCATGGAAGGCCGTCGGCGCAGGAGATACCCCCCAAACAGGGTCTACAGACAGAGAGTCAGCTAGCTCAACATGTCTGAGCAGCAGTGCCAAAGGCGGCTCCGACTTTCGCGAGAGGTAGTGAGTGACATCTGCGCAATGCTGCAACAAGACCTGGAGCCCAGAGGACCAGGTGGACGCCCCTTACCAGTGGCCGTCAAAGTCACCACCGCACTCAACTTTTTTGCCTCAGGCTCATTCCAGGGATCAGCAGCAGACATCTGCGGCATCTCCCAGGCGGCTGCACACACCTGCATCACGCAGGTAACCGATGCCCTCTTTGCCATCGCGCACAATCACATCCATTTCACATTCAGCTGGTGTGTGACCACAAGAAGGAAGTTCTGCATGTTTGTGCCAAGTACCCTGGCAGTTGCCATGACTCCTTCATACTGCGCCAGTCTAATGTGCCTCCGCTATTCAGTCCACCAGACCAACTTCACGGATGGCTACTTAGAGACAAGGGCTATCCCCTGAGGAAGTGGCTAATGACGCCGTTGAGGAGCCTATCCAACGCAGCTGAGCAGAGCTACAACTCCAGCCACATTTCCACTAGATCCATAATCGAGCAAACCATCGGTATGCTGAAGATGCGCTTCAGATGCCTGGATAGATCAGGTGGAGCCCTGCAATACTCAGCAGCCAGGGTCTCCAGAATCATCGTGGTTTGCTGTGCACTTCACAACATGGCACAGTGTCATGGCTTACAGATGCCGGAGGACCAAGTGGCTCCTCACATAGCCTCCTCAGATGAGGAGGAAGAGGAGGAGGAGGAGGAGGAGAGAGAGAACGGACAACTTGTAGAGGCCCCTCAACCAGCGGCAGCATTACGCGAGACCATAGCTGCCCGGAATGCAAGGAATGCACTCATCTTGGCCAGATTTGCTTAGCCTAGACAAGAAAGCACTTTTGTCTCGCAGCTTCTTACCAGAGCTACGACAATGGCCCAGACCCAGCGGATCCCTAACAATGTGACCACCATACTGACAATTGTAAGTTATCCTAAGGCCTCATTGTGGAAGTCCCATTAGCGAAATGACGGACGCCACAACTGCAGCTGTAGCCATCAGAGTTTTTATTTAAACTTTAGACCTGATGGCTTTTTCACAATACACATCAAAATTTACCCAAGTGACTACCCTTGTGACTATTTGTGCAGTTTCTTTCTCTTACACGTGCTCCTACGTGGTGCTTCCCCTGTGGCTTCAGCAGAAGTGGAGGCCCCCTGCTCAGTTTGTTGCTGCTCCTGTCTCGACTCCTTTGGCGGGCATCCTCTGGGGTTGCGAACCTGAGAGGGCTCAGCAACAGTCTGCTGCTCCTGCGGCTGGGCAGGGGTTGAGACACCAATCTCACTTGGGTGCAGACTCTGGTGGGGCTTTGAGCGAGGACCTGTCAGTGGCATGGAAGTATGAGCGCTTGGAGAGGAGCCCCCACCTCCTTGTTGTGTGCCACCAACATCCCTCTCATGGGTCAGGTCCACCTCAGCGCTTGCAAGTGGCTTGAGAGCACCTTGCTGCACATCAGGGGGGCCATGGGGACCTGTATCTGCACTGGAAGTCCTACTCAGAAGGACTTCCATGAAGGTCTGGTTTCTCTGTTCAATAGATGACCATCGCTCCTCCAGAGATGTCATTCTATTCAGAACACTCACCAGCTGTTGGACTATAACCTGGTGTTGTGCGACTTCTCACATTTATCCTTTCCATGGTGATGCGTTCATGCGCCAATGACTCCACAAATGCTCTGCTCATGTTCGCTATGGACTCCTCCATTCACTCCACACTCGCAGCGACCCTGGAGACAAAACTTGTCAGAGACTCCTGCATCTGTTCCTGGAGTCCCAGCACCGCTGATCTTATGGAGGCAGAGGGTCGACATGCAGCTGAGCCGAGCTAGGAGAGTCCTGCGCCCTCCGACTAGGACTCTCCACTGCTGTCCCTGTCTCCACCATCTGCTGATGCTCACTTCTGAGCTGTGATACACCAGGTGACAACACTACTCTATGTCCCGAGGGTCCCACCGAGGTGTGAGTGTCTGCGCTGGTGCTGGGTGCGCTTAGTTCTGCTGACGCTGCGCCCTCAGAGGTCGCAGCTTCCTCTGAGGAGTCTGTCTGTTCAGGCTAGTGGGGACGGGTGCTTGCGATGGTCCTGTGGGGGAGTAAAGGAAAGAGTCAGAGATGTGATGCCAAGGTTACATGCACATTGCATAGTGCAGATGATCATAAATCCATCTGTTAGAGCTTCAGATTCATTGGCCCAAAAATTAATGCCTCTACGCGAGAGTACGCACTGTGTACTCTCGCGTATTTTGTCTCCAATTGCCGGTTTTCTGCATGCACTGCGCATGCGCTGAAAACCGGCACTTGGTGAATGGAAAAGGGGGCGGGTCCTAGGTGCACCGCGTGCGCGCTACAGGCTGCGCACACGCTGTGCACTTAGTGGTTTCAACGCGCAGGTAAGTACGGAAGATTCTAGACATAAAAAAAGGAGTAAGACCCACTTTTAACAAGGTAAGTAGTGAATTAAGTATTATTTTGAATTTTTTTTAACAGGTATATCTTTTTTAGAGACTTTAAAGACAGGTAAGTTTATTTTTATAACTTTTTAAAAGATTTTAAATTTTTTCAAAAATTTAATTTTTTATTTAAAATTGTTAATTTATTTAACTATACTTATTTTATTAATGTGATGGTTTTTTTTTAAATTTAATTGAGGTTTAGCGGTTCTTTTGGGGGGCTATAGTATTCACAACTTTCACAGCACTTATGTGAAAGTTATGAATGGAAGATGGTGTGCTGCCATTGGCTCTAACTGAGTCACGTGATCCCACAGCTCGCACGAATTAACTACGCCGGTGGAATACGCAAGCCCAGCACAGCAGCTGTCCAGAACATCAAGTTCGTGCGAGCTGGAACTGAAAAAGCCAACGCGGAGTGAGAGATCGCGGGGAGGCCTTACCCTCGCACGAAGGCTTCCTCACGAATTTTTGGGCCATTATCAGCTACTCATGCAATGTCAATGAGAGAGATGGAACACTATTCTGTCACCAGCTTGCTCTGATGCACCCGTCTGTCCGTCCCCCACTTGCGTTTCCTCCTCGACGCCCACGATCTCCAGGACCGCATCCTCCCAGGGGGTGAGCTGGGCTAATGAAGGTGGCCCTCCTCCTGTCCTGGCTCTTGCCCTTTTATTGTGAGCTCTCTTTTCCTGCAATGAGGGAGACAAGTGGAGTTTGAGTGAGATTGAAGGAGTGAGTGTAGAGAATCCATAGCATAGATGCTTAGAAGGAGACAAAAATGGATTGAGATAGCGAGACTAAGGGCCCTCCCTGTGTGTTGTAAGTTGATTTCAAAGCATGACAGTGATAGGGAGTGTGAGGGCTGCATAGTCGAATAGTAAGGTGAATGTGACCATAGAGGGAGAGGGAATGGGTAAGGGTGCATGAATATCAGTGTCAAGTGGGATATGGAGGAAGAGGTTGCTAAAGCTGAGTGCTGGTGAGGAGAGGCAATGGGGATCAGATTGAGGGTGAAGGGAAAGTCATACTCACTTTAGCAGTACGTAGAAGGTCATGAAACCTCTTCCTGCACTGGATCCAGGTTCTGCATGTCAATGATAAAGAGGTGACCTCCTGGGCGATCTGGACCCACACAGCCTTGGTCTGCTGGGGAGGCTTCTTCCTCCCTGAGGAGGGGAAGAGCACCTCCCTGTTGGCTCTTGCTCCATCCACCAAAGCCTGAAGGGCAACGTCATGGAATCTGGGAGCAGCCCTGGGCCGTTGGCTGGCCATTCCTGCTGCAGGTTTTTAGATTAGAGGTCCAAAAGCTTGGCAGCCTGCAGAGGAAGCAAGGCTTGTTGCAGACCTTAAATGCAGCAGCAATGATGATGTCATCGGAGGCAACTTTCAGACTGGAATAACTCATTGGCCATGGGTTCCCACATGTTGGAACTCAATTGGCCAATTAAGTTAAAATCACATCATTCATCCACATTAATCTGGAGTTGGGGGGACAACACGAAATGTGGGTAACATGACCCCAACCCGACCCCAAGACAAAATCCAGCCCGATGGCTCTGGGAGTGTGTCAGTAATTACAGGGTGTCTCTGGGAGTGTGTCAGTTTTTACAGGGGGTCTCTGGGAGTGTGTCAATATTTACAGGGGTTCTCTGGGAGAGTGTCAATATTTACAGGGGTCTCTGGGAGTGTGTCAATATTTACAGGGGGTCTCTGGGAGTGTGTCAGTATTTACAGGGGGTCTCTGGGAGTGTGTCAATATTTACACTGGATCTATGGGAGTGTGTCAGTATTTAGAGGGGGTCACTGGGATTGTGTCAGTATTTACTGGATGTCTCTCAGAGTGTGTCAGTATTTACAGGGGGTCACTGGGATTGTGTCAGTATTTACTGGATGGCTCTCGGAGTGTGTCAGTATTTACAGGGGTATCTGGGAGTGTGTCAGTATTTACAGGATGGGCTGGATTTTGATACTGGGGCGGGTTGGGGTCGTGTTACCCGCTTTTCGTGTTGCCCACCCGAATCTGGATCGAAGTGGATGAATGATGCGATTTTAACTTAATTGGCCAATTGAGTTCCAACGTGTGGGAACCCATGGCCAATGAGTTATTCCAGTCTGAAAGTCGCCTCCGATGACGTCATTATTGCTGCTGCATTTAAGGTCTGCAACAAGCCTTGCTTCTTCTGCAGGCTGCCAAGCTTTTGGACCTGTATCCTGGAGGCAACTGCAGGAGGAATGGCCAGCCAATGACACAGGTCTGCTCCCAGGTTCGATGACGTTGCCCTGCAAGCTTTGGTGGAGGGAGCAAGAGCCAACAGAGAGGTGCTCTTCCCCTCCTCAGGGAGGAAGATGCCTCCCCAGCAGACCAAGGCTGTGTGGGTCCAGGTCGCCCAGGAGGTCAACTCCTTATCCATCACCCGCAGAACCTGGCTCCAGTGCAGGAAGAGGTTTCATGACCTTCTACGCACTGCAAAAGTGAGTATGACTTTCCCTTCACCCTCAATCTGATCCCCATTGCCTCTCCTCACCAGCACTCAGCTTTAGCAACCTCTTCCTCCATATCCCACTTGACATTGACATCCATGCACCCATACCCATTCCCTCTCCCTCTATGGTCACATTCACCTTACTATTCGACTATGCAGCCCTCATACTCCCTATCGCTGTCATGCTATGAAAACAACTTACAACACACAGGGAGGACCCTTGGTCTCGCCACCTCACTCCATCTTTGTTTCCTTCTAAGCATCTATGCTATGGTCTCTCTACACTCACTCCTTCAATCTCACTCAAACGCCACTTGTCTCCCTCATTGCAGGAAAAGAGAGCTCACAATAAAAGGGAAAGAGCCAGGACAGGTGGAGGGCCACCTTCATTAGCCCAGCTCACCCCCTGGGAGGATGCGGTCCTGGAGATCGTGGGAGTAGAGGAGGATACGCAAGTGGGGGACGGACAGACGGGTGCATCACAGCAAGCTGGTGACAGAATAGTATTCCATCTCTCTCATTGACATTGCATGAGTCGCTGATAATGAATCTGAAGCTCTAACAGATGGATTTATGATCATCTGCAATATGCAATGCGCATGTAACCTTGGCATCACATCTCTGACTCTTTCCTTTACTCCCCCACAGGATCATCGCAAGCACCCGTCCCCACTAGCCAGGAGGAAGAGCCTGAGCATCCAGACTCCTCAGAGGAAGCTGCAACCTCTGAGGGCGCAGCGTCAGCAGAATTCAGCGCACCCAGCACCAGCGCAGAGACTCACACCTCGGTGGGACCCTCGCGACACAGAGTAGTGTTGTCACCTGGTGTATCACAGCTCACAAGTGAGCATCAGCAGATGGTGGAGACAGGGACAGCAGTGGAGAGTCCTAGTCTGAGGGCGCAGGACTCTCCTAGCTCTGCTCAGCTGCATGTCGACCCTCTGCCTCTGGGGCCATCCATAAGATCAGCGGTGCTGGAACTCCAGGAACAGATGCAGGAGTCTCTGACAGGTTTTATCTCCAGGGTCGCTGCGAGTGTGGAGCGAATGGAGGAGTCCATAGCGAACATGAACAGAGCCTTTGTGGAGTCATTGGCGCATAAACGCATCACCATGGAAAGGATGGCAACCTCCATGGAGGTGATAAGTCGCCAGAGTGCAGAAAACATGGTGAGTGTTCTGAATAGAATGACATCTCTGGAGGAGCGATGGACATCTATTGAACAGAGAAACCAGACCTTCATGGAAGTCCTTCTGAGTAGGACTGCCAGTGCAGATATAGGTCCCCATGGCCCCCCTGATGTGCAGCAAGGTGCTCTCAATCCACTTGCAAGCGCTGAGGTGGACCTGACCCATGAGAGGGATGTTGGTGGCACACAACAAGGAGGTGGGGGCTCCTCTCCAAGCGCTCACACTTCCATGCCACTGACAGGTCCTCGCTCAGAGCCCCACCAGAGTCCGCACCCAACTGAGATCGGCGTCTCAACCCCTGCCCAGCCGCAGGAGCAGCAGACTGTTGCCGAGCCCTCGCAGGTTCGCAACTCCAGAGGACGCCCGCCAAAGGTGTCGAGACAGGAGCAGCAACAAACTGAGCAGGGGGCCTCCACTTCTGCTGAAGCCACAGGGGAAGCACCACGTAGGAGCACGCGTAAGAGAAAGATACTGCACAAATAGTCACAAGGGTAGTCACTTGGGTGAAATTTGATGTTTAATGTGAAAAAGCCATCAGGTGTAAAGTTTAAATAAAAACTCTGATGGCTACAGCTGCAGTTGTGGCATCTGTCATTTCGCTAATGGGACTTCCACAATGAGGCCTTAGGATAACTTGCAATTGTCAGTATGGTGGTCACATTGTTAGGGATCCACTGGGTCTGGGCCATTGTCATAGCTCTGGTAAGAAGCTGTGAGGCAAAAGTGCTTTCTTGTCTAGGCTAAGCAAATCTGGCCAAGCTGAGTGCGTTCCTTGCATTCCGGGCAGCTATGGTCTCGCGTAATGCTGCCGCTGGTTGAGGGGCCTCTGCAAGTTGTTCGTTCTCTCTCTTCTCCTCCTCCTCCTCCTCCTCCTCATCTGAGGAGGCTATGTGAGGAGCCACTTGGTCCTCCGGCATCTGTAAGCCACGACGCTGTGCCATGTTGTGAAGTGCACAGCAAACCACGACGATTCTGGAGACCCTGGCTGCTGAGTATTGCAGGGCTCCACCTGATCTATCCAGGCATCTGAAGCGCATCTTCAGCATACCGATGGTTTGCTCGATTATGGCTCTGCTGGAAATGTGACTAGAGTTCTAGCTCTCCTCAGCTGCGTTGGATGGGCTCCTCAACGGCGTCATTAGCCACGTCTTCAGGGGATAGCCCTTGTATCCAAGTAGCCAATCGTGAAGTTGGTCTGGCAGACTGAATAGCGGAGGCACACTAGACTGGCGCAGTATGAAGGAGTCATGGCAACTGCCAGGGTACTTGGCACAAACATGCAGAACTTCCTTCTTGTGGTCACACACCAGCTGAACTTTGAGGGAGTGGAAGCCGTTGCGGTTGACAAAACTACCTGGATTGCGATGGGGTGCCTTAAGGGCCACATGTGTGCAGTCAACGACGCCCTGCACCCTTGGAAAGCCTGCCAGATTAGCAAATCCAACCGCACGCGCCGTGACACTTGCTCGATCCTTGGTGAAATGGATGTGATTGTGCACGACGGCAAAGAGGGCATCGGTTACCTGCGTGATGCAGGTGTGTGCGGCCGCCTGGGAGATGCCGCAGATGTCTGCTGCTGATCCCTGGAATGAGCCTGAGGCAAAAAAGTTGAGTGTGGTGGTGACTTTGACGGCCACTGGTAAGGGGTGTCCACCTGGTCCTCTGGGCTCCAGGTCTTGTTGCAGCATTGCGCAGATGTCATCCACTACCTCTCGCGAAAGTCGGAGCCGCCTTTGGCACTGCTGCTCAGACATGTTGAGATAGCTGACCCTCTGTCTGTAGATCCTGTTTGGGGGATATCTCCTGCGCCGACGGCCTTCCATGCTCTGGCACCTTCTGGCCTGTGGAGCTTCAGGCGGGTGAGCAGCAGCTTGGCGCTCCTGCTGTTGCTGCTGCTGTTGGTGCTGCTGTTGTTCATGGTTCTGCTGGTGCCGCGGCTGTTGTTCATCTTCATCGGATGCCCAGGAGGGAAGGAAATAAATGTCTCCCATGCCTCTGGTATATGTCTCAGTTGAGGAAGCGCTCAATGAAGGTGGCGAGAGGGGTTTCCCAGGAGGTCACACTGGAGATGGGTGTCAGGCTCCAAACTTCCAGAGCTGTGGTTATGCCTTCTAAAAGTTCCCCCAGACCTGTGACAACAAAGTCCTGCCACCTGCAAATGATGGCTGATCAAATCTCTATTTAATGGTCGAGCTGCAGTTGAGAGCCAGCAATCCACTTGTGCTCCCGGCAGGTTTCACTGGCGTGTTTCACATCAGGCGTGCTTCACGTAGGAAAAGGTTTAAACTAGCTAAAAAGTTTCAAAATGGCATTACAGAGCCAATTTAGGGCTTGTTAAGGGCTTTAATGGCCTCTCCCGCCTCTTGGAGGCGGGACGGAGTCGGGAACACCGCACACGATTTTATCAAAATTGCATGGAGGCGTGTTGGAGTCGGAATGGGGTCGGGATCAGGTCCGCCCGCAAATTTTCGCAATTTTAACCCCCCCACACGCCTCCAAACCTGACTCCACAGCCCTATGAAAATCCAGCCCGATATCTCTGGGAGTGTGTCAGGATTTACAGGATTTCCCTGGGAGTGTGTCAATATTTACAGGGGGTCTCTAGGTTTGTGTCAATATTTACAGGGGTCTCTGGGAGTATGTCAATATTTACAGGGGTTTCTGGGATTGTGTCAATATTTACAGGGGTCTCTGGGATTGTGTCAATATTTACAGGGGGTCTCTGGGATTGTGTCAATATTTACAGGGGGTCTCTGGGATTGTATCAATATTTACAGGGGATCTCTGGGAGTGTGTCAATATTTACAGGGGTCTCTGGGAGTGTGTCAATATTTACAGGGGTTCTCTGGGAGTGTGTCAATATTTACAGGGGTCTCTGTGAGTGTGTCAATATTTACAGGGGGGTCTCTGGGAGTGTGTCAATATTTACAGGGGGTCTCTGGGATTGTTTAAATATTCACAGGGGTCTTTGGGATTGTGTCAGTATTTACAGGGGGTCTCTGGGATTGTTTCAGTATTTTCAGGGGTTCTCTGGGAGGGTAACAATATTAACAGGGGTCTCTGCGATTGTGTCAATATTTACAGGGGGTCACTTGGATTGTGTCAATATTTACAGGGGATCTCTGGGAGTGTGCCAATATTTATAGGATGTCTCTGGGAGTGTGTCAGGATTTACAGGATTTCTCTGGGATTGTGTCAATATTTACAGGGGGTTTCTGGGATTGTGTCAATATTTACAGGGGGTCTCTGGGAGTGTGTCAATATTTACAGGGGGTCTCTGGGATTGTGTCAATATTTACAGGGGGTCTCTGGGATTGTGTCAATATTTACAGGGGGTCTCTGGGAGTGTGTCAATATTTACAGGGGGTCTCTGGGATTGTGTCAATATTTACAGGGGATCTCTGGGAGTGTGTCAATATTTACAGGGGTCTCTGGAAGTGCGTCAATATTTACAGGGTTCTCTGGGAGTGTGTCAATATTTACAGGGGGCCTCTGGGAGTGTCAATATTGACAGGGGGTCTCTGGGAGTGTGTCGATTTTTACAGGGGTCTCTGGGATTGTGTCAATATTTACAGGGGGTCTCTGCGATTGTGTCAATATTTACAGGGGTCTCTGGGATTGTGTCAATATTTACAGGGGATCTCTGTGAGTGTGTCAATATTTATAGGATGTCTCTGGGAGTGTGTCAATATATACAGGGGATCTCTGGGAGTGTGTCAGTCTTCACAGGATGTCTCTGGGAGTGTGTCAATATTTACAGGGGGTCTCTGGGAGTGCGTCAATATTTACAGGTTGTCTCTGAGAGTGTGTCAGTATTTACAGGGGGTCTCTGGGAGTAGGTCAATATTTACAGGGGGTCTCTGAGAGTGTGTCAGTATTTACAGGGGGTCTCTGGGATTGTGTCAATATTTACAGGAGTTCTATGGGAGTGTGTCAATATATACAGGGGGTCCCTGGGAGTGTGTCAATATTTACAGGAGTTCTATGGGAGTGTGTCAATATATACAGGGGGTCCCTGGGAGTGTGTCAATATTTACAGGAGTTCTATGGGAGTGTGTCAATATTTACAGGGGGTCCCTGGGAGTGTGTCAATATTTACAGGTTGTCTCTGCGAGTGTGTCAATATTTGCAGGAGTTCTATGGGAGTGTGTCAATATTTACAGGGGGTCTCTGGGAGTGTGTCAGTATCTACAGGGGGTCTCAGGGAGTGTGTCAATATTTACATGGGGTCCCTGGGAGTGTGTCAATATTTACAGGGGGGTCCCTGGGAGTGTGTCAATATTTACAGGTTGTCTCAGGGAGTGTGTCAGTAATAACAGGGGGTCTCTGGGAGTGTGTCAATATTTACAGGAGTTCTATGGGAGTGTGTCAGTATTTACAGGGGGTCCCTGGGAGTGTGTCAATATTTACAGGTTGTCTCTGGGAGTGTGTCAATATTTACAGGGGGTCTCTGGGAGTGTGTCAATATTTACCGGGGTCTCTGGGAGTATGTCAATATTTACAGGGTTCTCTGGGAGTGTGTCAATATTTACAGGGTTCTCTGGGAGTGTATCAATATTTACACGGGGTCTCTGGGAGTGTCAATATTGACAGGGGGTCTCTGGGAGTGTGTCGATTTTTACAGGGGTCTCTGGGATTGTGTCAATGTTTACAGGGGGTCTCTGGGATTGTGTCAATATTTACAGGGGGTCTCTGCGATTGTGTCAATATTTACAGGGGTCTCTGGGATTGTGTCAATATTTACAGGGGATCTCTGTGAGTGTGTCAATATTTATAGGATGTCTCTGGGAGTGTGTCAATATATACAGGGGATCTCTGGGAGTGTGTCAGTCTTCACAGGATGTCTCTGGGAGTGTGTCCATATTTACAGGGGGTCTCTGGGAGTGTGTCGATATTTACAGGGGGTCTCTGGGAGTGTGTTGATATTTACAGGGGTCTCTGGGAGTATATTGATATTTACAGGGGTCCCTGGGAGTGTGTCAATATTTTCAGGGGTTCTCTGGGAGTGTGCCAAAATTTATAGGATGTCTCTGGGAGTGTGTCAGGATTTACAGGATTTCTCTGGGATTGTGTCAATATTTACAGGGGGTTTCTGGGATTGTGTCAATATTTACAGGGGATCTCTGGGAGTGTGTCAATATTTACAGGTTGTCTCTGGGAGTGTGTCAGTATTTAGAGGGGGTCTCGGGGAGTGTGGCAATATTTACAGGTTGGCTCTGAGAGTGTGTCAGTATTTACAGGGGGTCTCTGGGATTGTGTCAATATTTACAGGAGTTCTATGGGAGTGTGTCAATATATACAGGGGGTCCCTGGGTGTGTGTCAATATTTACAGGAGTTCTATGGGAGTGTGTCAATATTTACAGGGGGTCCCTGGGAGTGTGTCAATATTTACAGGTTGTCTCTGGGAGTGTGTCAATATTTGCAGGAGTTCTATGGGAGTGTGTCAATATTTACAGGGGGTCTCTGGGAGTGTGTCAGTATTTACAGGGGGTCTCAGGGAGTCTGTCAATATTTACAGGGGGTCCCTGGGAGTGTGTCAATATTTACAGGTTGTCTCAGGGAGTGTGTCAGTATTTACAGGGGGTCTCTGGGATTGTGTCAATATTTACAGGAGTTCTATGGGAGTGTGTCAATATTTACAGGGGGTCCCTGGGAGTGTGTCAATATCTACAGGTTGTCTCAGGGAGTGTGTCAGTATTTACAGGGGGTCTCTGGGAGTGTGTCAATATTTACAGGAGTTCTATGGGAGTGTGTCAGTATTTACGGGGATCTCTGGGAGTGTGTCAGTATTTTCATGGGGTCTCTGGGAGTGTGTCAATATTTACAGGATGTGTCTGGGAGTGTGTCAATATTTACAGGGTTCTCTGGGAGTTTGTCAATATTTACAGGGGGTCTCTGGGAGTGTCAATATTCACAGGGGGTCTCTGGGATTGTGTCAATATTTACAGGGGATCTCTGGGAGTGTGTCAATATTTACAGGGGGTCCCTGGGAGTGTGTCAATATTTACAGGTTGTCTCAGGGAGTGTGTCAGTATTTACAGGGGGTCTCTGGGAGTGTGTCAATATTTACAGGAGTTCTATGGGAGTGTGTCAGTATTTACGGGGATCTCTGGGAGTGTGTCAGTATTTTCATGCGTTCTCTGGGAGTGTGTCAATATTTACAGGATGTGTCTGGGAGTGTGTCAATATTTACAGGGGGTCTCTGGGAGTATGTCAATATTTACAGGGTTCTCTGGGAGTGTGTCAATATTTACAGGGTTCTCTGGGAGTGTGCCAGTATTTACAGGGGGTCTCTGGGAGTGTCAATATTTACAGGGGGTCTCTGGGAGTGTGTCGATTTTTACAGGGGTTCTGGGATTGTGTCAATATTTACAGGGGGTCTCTGGGATTGCGTCAATATTTACAGGGGTCTCTGGGAGCGTGTCAATATTTACAGGGGGTCCCTGGGAGTGTGTCAATATTTACAGGTTGTCTCAGGGAGTGTGTCAGTATTTCCAGGGGGTCTCTGGGAGTGTGTCAATATTTACAGGAGTTCTATGGGTGTGTGTCAGTATTTACGGGGATCTCTGGGAGTGTGTCAGTATTTTCATGGGGTCTCTGGGAGTGTGTCAGTATTTACAGGATGTTTCTGGGAGTGTGTCAATATTTACAGGGGGTCTCTGGGACTGTGTCAATATTTACCGGGGTCTCTGGGAGTATGTCAATATTTACAGGGTTCTCTGGGAGTGTGACAATATTTACAGGGTTGTCTGGGAGTGTGTCAATATTTACAGGGGGTCTCTGGGAGTGTCAATATTTACAGGGGGTCTCTGGGAGTGTGTCGATTTTTACAGGGGTCTCTGGGATTGTGTCGATATTTACAGGGGGTCTCTGGGATTGTGTCAATGTTTACAGGGGGTCTCTGCGATTGTGTCAATATTTACAGGGGTCTCTGGGAGTGTGTCAATATTTACAGGGGGTCTCTGGGAGTGTGTCGATATTTACAGGGGGTCTCTGGGAGTGTGTCGATATTTACAGGGGTCTCTGGGAGTATGTCGATATTTACAGGGGTCTCTGGGAGTGTGTCAATATTTTCAGGGGTTCTCTGGGAGTGTGTTAGTAATTACAGGGGTCTCTTGGATTGTGTCAATATTTACAGGGGATCTCTGGGAGTGTGCCAATATTTATAGGATGTCTCTGGGAGTGTGTCAGGATTTACAGGATTTCTCTGGGATTGTGTCAATATTTACAGGGGGTTGCTGGGATTGTGTCAATATTTACAGGGGATCTCTGGGAGTGTGTCAATATTTACAGGGGTCTCTGGGAGTGTGTCAATATTTGCAGGAGTTCTATGGGAGTGTGTCAGTATTTACAGGGGGTATCAGGGAGTGTGTCAATATTTACATGGGGTGCCTGGGAGTGTGTCAATATTTACAGGTTGTCTCAGGGAGTGTGTCAGTATTTACAGCGGGTCTCTGGGAGTGTGTCAATATTTACAGGAGTTCTATGGGAGTGTGTCAGTATTTACGGGGATCTCTGGGAGTGTGTCAGTATTTTCATGGGGTTTCTGAGATTTTGTCAATATTTACAGGGGATCTCTGGGAGTGTGTCAATATTTTCAGGGGTTCTCTGGGAGTGCGTCAGTAATTACAGGGGGTCTCTGGGAGTGTGTCAATATTTACAGGATTTATCTGGGAGTGTGCCAGTATTTACAGGGGGATTAATTTTGCCAGGCCCGAGGAGGCGGGAATGGAGGCGTGTGGGGTGTTAAAATTGCAAAAAGTGGGGGCTGGCCTCGACCCCGCCTCCATCCCGCCTCCGAGCAATTTTCCCAAATGCGTGGTTTCTGATCCCGTCTCCGTCTCGCCTCCAAGAGGCGGGATAGGCCCTTAAGGCCCTTAACAACCACTTAATTGCCTCTATAATCCCATTTTGAGAGGCCTTTCTGATTTTAACACTTTTCCGACATGATGCCCACCTCCTGTGAAACACGACGGTGAAACATGGCGGTAGCACACTTGGATTGCTGACTATCAGCTGCAGCTCCACCATTAAAAAGTAGATTTGATCAATCATCATTCTGGGGTAACTTGTTGGTGGTGGTGGTGGTGGTTGTGGTTAAAAAAAAAATTGGGGGGCAGACTTAGGTGTCCTGCTGCTGATTTTGCCTCCAGGTCCCTCTCACAGCAAAGGCCAAAAGGTTGGCAGTCTTTTCAAACCTTAAATGCAGCAGCAATGATGACATCAACAGAGGCGACTTTCAGACTGAAAAAACTCATTGGGTCATGGGTTCCCACATGCTGGAACTCAATTGCCCAATTAGGGGAAAATCGCATAATTCTCCCACATCCAATTGGAGTCGGGTGGCTAACAAGTAAAGCGGATGACGCGACCCCAGCCCGCCCCAATGACAAAATCGAGCCCAGGATGTCTCTGAGAGTGTGTCAATATTTACAGGTTGTCTCTGGGAGTGTGTCAGTATTTAGAGGGGGTCTCGGGGAGTGTGGCAATATTTACAGGTTGTCTCTGAGAGTGTGTCAGTATTTACAGGGGGTCTCTGGGATTGTGTCAATATTTACAGGAGTTCTATGGGAGTGTGTCAATATATACAGGGGGTCCCTGGGTGTGTGTCAATATTTACAGGAGTTCTATGGGAGTGTGTCAATATTTACAGGGGGTCCCTGGGAGTGTGTCAATATTTACAGGTTGTCTCTGGGAGTGTGTCAATATTTGCAGGAGTTCTATGGGAGTGTGTCAATATTTACAGGGGGTCTCTGGGAGTGTGTCAGTATTTACAGGGGGTCTCAGGGAGTGTGTCAATATTTACAGGGGGTCCCTGGGAGTGTGTCAATATTTACAGGTTGTCTCAGGGAGTGTGTCAGTATTTACAGGGGGTCTCTGGGATTGTGTCAATATTTACAGGAGTTCTATGGGAGTGTGTCAATATTTACAGGGGGTCCCTGGGAGTGTGTCAATATCTACAGGTTGTCTCTGGGAGTGTGTCAATATTTGCAGGAGTTCTATGGGAGTGTGTCAATATTTACAGGGGGTCTCTGGGAGTGTGTCAGTATTTACAGGGGGTCTCAGGGAGTGTGTCAATATTTACAGGGGGTCCCTGGAAGTGTGTCAATATTTACAGGGGGGTCCCTGGGAGTGTGTCAATATTTACAGGTTGTCTCAGGGAGTGTGTCAGTATTTACAGGGGGTCTCTTGGAGTGTGTCAATATTTACAGGAGTTCTATGGGAGTGTGTCAGTATTTACGGGGATCTCTGGGAGTGTGTCAGTATTTTCATGGGGTCTCTGGGAGTGTGTCAATATTTACAGGGGGTCTCTGGGAGTGTGTCAATATTTACCGGGGTCTCAGGGAGTATGTCAATATTTACAGGGTTCTCTGGGAGTGTGTCAATATTTACAGGGTTCTCTGGGAGTTTGTCAATATTTACAGGGGGTCTCTGGGAGTGTCAATATTGACAGGGGGTCCCTGGGAGTGTGTCGATTTTTACAGGGGTCTCTGGGATTGTGTCAATATTTACAGGGGGTCTCTGGGATTGTGTCAATATTTACAGGGGGTCTCTGCAATTGTGTCAATATTTACAGGGGTCTCTGGGATTGTGTCAATATTTACAGGGGATCTCTGTGAGTGTGTCCATATTTATAGGATGTCTCTGGGAGTGTGTCAATATATACAGGGGATCTCTGGGAGTGTGTCAGTCTTCACAGGATGTCTCTGGGAGTGTGCCAATATTTACAGGGGTCTCTGGGAGTGTGTCAATATTTACAGGGGGTCTCTGGGAGTGTGTCGATATTTACAGGGGTCTCTGGGAGTGTGTCAATATTTACAGGGGTCTCTGGGAGTATGTCGATATTTACAGGGGTCCCTGGGAGTGTGTCAATATTTTCAGGGGTTCTCTGGGAGTGTGTCGATATTTACAGGGGTCTCTGGGAGTATGTCGATATTTACAGGGGTCTCTGGGAGTGTGTCAATATTTTCGGGGGTTCTCTGGGAGCGTGTTAGTAATTACAGGGGTCTCTTGGATTGTGTCAATATTTACAGGGGATCTCTGGGAGTGTGCCAATATTTATAGGATGTCTCTGGGAGTGTGTCAGGATTTACAGGATTTCTCTGGGATTGTGTCAGTATTTACAGGGGGTTTCTGGGATTGTGTCAATATTTACAGGGGATCTCTGGGAGTGTGTCAATATTTTCAGGGGTTCTCTGGGAGTGTGTCAGTAATTACAGGGGGTCTCTGGGAGTGTGTCAATATTTACAGGATTTATCTGGGAGTGTGCCAGTATTTACAGGGGGATTAATTTTGCCAGGCCCGAGGAGGCGGGAATGGAGGCGTGTGGGGTGTTAAAATTGCAAAAAGTGGGGGCTGGGCTCGACCCCGCCTCCATCCCGCCTCCGAGCAATTTTCCCAAATGCGTGGTTTCTGATCCCGTCTCCGTCTCGCCTCCAAGAGGCGGGATAGGCCCTTAAGGCCCTTAACAACCACTTAATTGCCTCTATAATCCCATTTTGAGAGGCCTTTCTGATTTTAACACTTTTCCGACGTGATGCCCACCTCCTGTGAAACACGACGGTGAAACCTGGCGGTAGCACACTTGGATTGCTGACTATCAGCTGCAGCTCCACCATTAAAAAGTAGATTTGATCAATCATCATTCTGGGGTAACTTGTTGGTGGTGGTGGTGGTTGTGGTTAAAAAAAAAATTGGGGGGCAGACTTAGGTGTCCTGCTGCTGATTTTGCCTCCAGGTCCCTCTCACAGCAAAGGCCAAAAGGTTGGCAGTCTTTTCAGACCTTAAATGCAGCAGCAATGATGACATAATCAGAGGCGACTTTCAGACTGAAAAAACTAATTGGGTCATGGGTTCCCACATGCTGGAACTCAATTGCCCAATTAGGGGAAAATCGCATAATTCTCCCACATCCAATTGGAGTCGGGTGGCTAACAAGAAAAGCGGATGACGCGACCGCAGCCCGCCCCAATGACAAAATCGAGCCCAGGATGTCTCTGAGAGTGTGTCAATATTTACAGGTTGTCTCTGGGAGTGTGTCAGTATTAGGAGGGGGTCTCTGGGAGTGCGTCAATATTTACAGGTTGTCTCTGAGAGTGTGTCAGTATTTACAGGGGGTCTCTGGGATTGTGTCAATATTTACAGGAGTTCTATGGGAGTGTGTCAATATATACAGGGGGTCCCTGGGAGTGTGTCAATATTTACAGGAGTTCTATGGGAGTGTGTCAATATTTACAGGGGGTCCCTGGGAGTGTGTCAATATTTACAGGTTGTCTCTGGGAGTGTGTCAATATTTGCAGGAGTTCTATGGGAGTGTGTCAATATTTACAGGGGGTCTCTGGGAGTGTGTCAGTATTTACAGGGGGTCTCAGGGAGTGTGTCAATATTTACAGGGGGTCCCTGTGAGTGTGTCAATATTTACAGGGGGTCCCTGGGATTGTGTCAATATTTACAGGTTGTCTCAGGGAGTGTGTCAGTATTTGCAGGGGGTCTCTGGGAGTGTGTCAATATTTACAGGAGTTCTATGGGAGTGTGTCAGTATTTACGGGGATCTCTGGGAGTGTGTCAGTATTTTCATGGGGTCTCTGGGAGTGTGTCAGTATTTACAGGATGTGTCTGGGAGTGTGTCAATATTTACAGGGGTCTCTGGGAGTGTGTCAATATTTACAGGGTTCTCTGGGAGTGTGTCAATATTTACAGGGTTCTCTGGGAGTGTGTCAATATTTACAGGGGTCTCTGCGAGTGTCAATATTTACAGGGGGTCTCTGGGAGTGTGTCGATTTTTACAGGGGTCTCTGGGATTGTGTCAATATTTACAGGGGGTCTCTGGGATTGTGTTAATATTTACAGGGGGTCTCTGCGATTGTGTCAATATTTACAGGGGTCTCTGGGATTGTGTCAATATTTACAGGGGATCTCTGTGAGTGTGTCAATATTTATAGATGTCTCTGGGAGTGTGTCAATATTAAGAGGGGATCTCTGGGAGTGTGTCAGTCTTCACAGGCTGTCTCTGGGAGTGTGTCAATATTTACAGGGGTCTCTGGGAGTGTGTCGATATTTACAGGGGGTCTCTGGGAGTGTGTCGATATTTACAGGGGTCTCTGGGAGTGTGTTCGTAATTACAGGGGTCTCTGGAATTGTGTCAATATTTACAGGGGGACTCTGGGAGTGTGTCAATAATTACAGGGGGTCTCTGGGAGAGTAACAATATTTACAGGGGGTCTCTGGGAGTGTGTCGATATTTACAGGGGTCTCTGGGAGTTTGTGAATATTTACAGGGGTCTCTGGGAGTGTGTCGATATTTACAGGGGTCTCTGGGAGTGTGTCGATATTTACAGGGGTCTCTGGGAGTGTGTCGATATTTACAGGGGTCTCTGGGAGTGTGTCGATATTTACAGGGGTCTCTGGGAGTGTGTCAATATTTTCAGGGGTTCTCTGGGAGTGTGTTAGTAATTACAGGGGTCTCTAGAATTGTGCTAATATTTACAGGGGGTCTCTGGGAGTGTGTCAATATTTACAGGGGGTCTCTGGGAGAGTAACAATATTTACAAGGGTCTCTGGGGCCGCTAATTTAATTAACCTCAGAGGGCAGGTTTGGAGGTGGGTCTGTTGCGAATATAAGAGAAATTGCCGGCAGGCTGCGAACCCGCCCCCATCCCACCTCCACACAACTTTGGCAAGTGTCAGTTCAGCCGCTCCTGAACTGACCTGACACCAAACGGCAGGAGAGGCAGTTAAGGCAGTTCACAGCTTGTTAACTGCCTGGATAATCCTATTTGAACTGCCTGTTCAGATTTTGGAGGTTTTTCAGCAGGCTGCCCGCCTGCATAAAAACACGCCAGCTGAATCGAGCCGGGTTGAGCGAGGACCTGAATTGTTGCCAGTTGCTCGAGCAGCTTAAAAGCGGTCCTGCAATCTCTCATTCTTTCACATCCCACAACTTAGTGCTTTGAGGTTTGGGAGACATTTTTCAGCTCTACTAATCTTGTGAGTGTTGAGGCTGAAATCCAAATGCAGTGTGACCTCCTTGGAATACCCTCTGGCCCCTTTGTCTGAGCGCAAGCAACCTCCATTCCTCGACTGAGATATATACCCGCGGTATGCGAACCATTTATATCCTCTCATCCTGGTTGTCAGATTTGGAGGAAGAGCAGCCGCGGCAGCACCACATCCAGGCACAGCAGCAGCACCAACACCAGGAGTGCCAACCTCCTCCTCAGCCACCTGATGATGCACAGGGCAATAGCGCAGGGCTGCACCTCGGCGCAGGAGATACCCCCAACACAGGGTTTACAGGCGGAGGATGAGCTTCCTCAACATAAGTGAGCAGCAGTGCCAAAGGAGGCTGAGACTTTCACGAGACATAGTCGCTGACATCTGCGCAATGCTGCACCAACACCTGAAGCCCAGAGGAGCATCTGGACACTCCTTACCAGTGGCTGTCAAAGTCACCACCGCACTCAACTTCTTTGCTTCAGGGTCCTTCCAGGGATCATCTGTAGACATCAGCGGCATGTCCCAGATGGCCGCAGACGCCTGCATCACGCAGGCCACCGATGCCCTCTTTGCAAAGGTGCCCAATTACATCCACTTCTCCACGGATGAAGCAAGTGTAACCGCATGTGCGTTTGGCTTTGCAAATATGGCAGGCTTCCCAAGGGTGCAGGGCGTTATAGACTGCACACATGTGACTAATAGGGCACCCCATCACAACCTAGCTGATTTTGTCAACCGCAAGGGCTTCCACTCCCTTCAGGTCCAGCTGGTGTGTAACCACAGGAACATCATCATGCATGTTTGCGCCAAGTACCTTGGTAGTTGCCATGACTCCTTCATCCTGCGGCAGTCTACTGTGCCTCAGCTCTTCAATCCGCCAACCCAACTTTCCGGATGGCTACTTGGCCACAAGGGCTGACCCCTGAAAAAGTGGCTCATGACACCGATGAGGAGGCCATCAAAAAAGGCTGAGGAACAGTACAATGTGAGTTACATTTCCACCAGAAGCATCATAGAGTAAACCATCAGCTCTCTCAAAAAGCGATTCTGATGCCTCGACAGATCTGGTGGAGCCCTGCAGTATGCACCAGCCATGGTGTCCAGAATCATCGTGGTCTGCTGTGTCCTGCACAACATCGCACAGCAGCGTGGCTTAGAGCTCCCTGAGGAACAAGTGGCTCAGCGCAGAGCATCCTCGGAAGAAGAGGAGGAGGGCGAGGAGGAGGCATGGGTCCGGATGTGACCAATGCAGCAGCCCTCGAGCTCATTGCTGGCTGTCACACAAGGGGTGCACTCATCCATGCCAGATTCGCGTAAGCTTACAACTCAACCACAGGTGGCTACCATATGGCTATGAATGTGTAAATGACCTTCCTACAACACCAAACATCATCTCTCTAATAAACGGTGGTTTCCTATCACTTTCACCATCATCATTACAAATGCAAGTCGCCCTGAGCCCTTAATGTGCAACTTCCATTTCCCAGAACACAGAGGCCAGAACTTCAACTGTTTGCCATCACTTTTGTTTAATACATTCACAAAAGGATGGGAATGCAAAATATTAAACAGAACCAAAGACAACAGAACAAAACACCCAAGTGACTCCCCTTGTGACTATTTATGCTTTATCTGCCTCTTATGTGTGCTTCTACGTGGTGCTTCTCCTGTGGCTTCAGCAGGTGTAGAGGCACCTTGCTGACTTTGATGCTGCGCCTGCTTAGACACCTTTGGCAGGCGCCCTCTGGGTTTGCGAGACTGGGAGGGCTCTGCAGCAGTCTGCTCTACCTGCGGCTGTGTAGGGGCTGAAACGTCCATCTCAGTTGGGTGTGCAATGTGGGTCTCCGAGCAGTGGCTCTTTTACACCTGCGGCACCCTCTCAGGTGGATGTAAAAGATCCCATGGCACTATTTTGAAGAAAAGCAGCGGCCAGTGTCTTGGCCAATATTTATCCCTCAACCAACATCACTCAGATTATCTGGTAATTATCACATTAATGTTTGTGGGAGCTTGCTGTGCGCAGATTGTGTGCTGCGTTTCCTACATTACAACAGTGACTGCATTTCAAAAAGTCCTTTTTTATTTATTCATTCATAGGATGAGGACGTCACTGGCAAGGCCAGCATTTATTGCCATTCCTAATTGCCCTTGAGAAGGTGGTGGTGAGCCACCTTCTTGAACCACTGCAGTCCGTGTGGTGAAGGTACTCCCACAGTGTTGTTAGGTAGGGAGTTCCAGGATTTTGACCCAGCGACAATGAAGGAACGGCGATATACTTCTAAATCAGGATGGTGTGTGGCTTGGAGGGGAACTTGGAGGTGGTGGTGTTCCCATGTTCCTGTTGCCCTTGTCCTTCTAGGTGGAAGAGGTCGCGGGTTTGGAAGGTGCTGCTGAAGAAGCCTTGGCGAGTTGCTGCTGTGCATCTTGTAGATGGTACACACTGCACCCACGGTGAGCTGGTGGTGGAGGGAGTGAATGTTTAAAGTCATCAGTGTGAAGACGGGACAAGGACTGTGCGGTGGTCACTGCTACCATTGCTGTCATGGACAGGTGCATCTGCGACAGGTAGATTGGTGAGGACGAGGTCAAGTAGGTTTTTCCCTCGTGTTGGTTCTCTCACCACCTGCCACAGGCCCAGTCTGGCAGCTATGTCCTTCAGGACTCGGCCAGTTACTGAGCCACTATTGCTGATGGACATTGAGGTCCTCCACCCAGAGTACATTCTGTGCCCTTGCTACCTTCAGTGCTTCTTCCAAGTGGTGTTCAACATGGAGGAGTACTGATTCATCAGCTATGGGAGGGCGGTCGGTGGTAATCAGCAGGAGGTTTCTTTGCCCATGCTTCACCTGAACAGTGTCATTATCACATTGCTGTTTGTGGGACCTTGCTGTGCACAAATTGGCTGCCGCGTTCCGTACATTACAACAGTGGCTCCACTTGAAATGGTATTTCATTGGCTGTAAAGCGCTTTGAGACGTCCGGTGGTCATGAAAGGCGCTATATAAATGCAAGTCTTTCTTTCAAGAACATAAGAAATAGGAGCAGAAGTAGGCCATTTGGCCCTTCGAGCCTGCTCTGCCATTCAAAAAGATCATGGCTGATCTTCTACCTCATCTCCACTTTCCTGCACTATCCCCATATCCCTTGATTCCCTTAATATCCAAAAATCTATCGAACTCTGTCTTGAATATACTCAACGAATGAGCCTCCACAACCCTCTGCGGTAGAGAATTCCAAAGATTCACCACTCTCTGAGTGAAGAAATTTCTCCTCATCTTAGTCCTAAATGGCCGACCCCTTATTCTGAGACTGTGACCCCTGGTTTTAGACTCCCCAGCCAGGGGAAACATCCTCCCTGCATCTACCCTTGTCAAGCCCTGTAAGAATTTTGTATGTTTCAATGAGATCACCTCTCATTCTTCTAAACTCTAGAGAATATAGGCCTAGTCTACTCAATCTGTGCTCATAGGACAATCCCCCCATCCCAGGAACCAGTCTGGTGAACCTTCATTGCACTGCCTCTATGGCAAGTATATCCTTCCTTAGGTAAGGAGACCAAAACTGTACACAATACTCCAGGTGTGGTCTCACCAGGGCCCTATATAATTGCAGTTGGTGCTGTTCCCTGCATTTCTCTTGTAATTGACGCGTGGTGAAGATTATGTCCATTGTGCCCCTTAGTGGGCAGAATCCACATTGCGACTCTGGGAGGAGCTCTTCGGCCACTGGGAGAAGGCGATTGAGGAGGATTCTTGCGATGACTTTCCCTGTGGCAGACAGCAGGGAAACTCCTCTGTAATTACCGCAATCGGACTTGTCACCTTTCTTGAAGAAGGTCACAATTACGGCGTCTCTGAGATCCCCTGGCATGCTCTCCTCCTTCCAGATAAGAGAAATGAGTTAATGAATTCACGCCAGTAGTGCTTTTCCGCCATTCTTTCGTGCCTCGGCGGGGATTCCATCTGCTCCTGAGGCCTTGTTGTTCTTCAGTTGTCGGATGGCCTTTTCAACCTCATGCCGGCTGGGGTTGAACCAACCGCTGTACATGGCCTTCTTTGATCTCACAAAGGCCTTCGACACTGTGAACTGTGAGGGATTATGGAGTGTCCTCCTCAAATTCGGCTGCCCTCAAAAGTTTGTCACCATCCTCCGCCTGCTTCACGACGATATGCAAGCCGTGATCCTGACCAACGGTTCCACCACAGACCAAATTCACGTACGAACCGGGGTCAAGCAAGGCTGTGTCATCGCACCAACGCTCTTCTCGATCTTCCTTGCTACAATGCTCCATCTCACCCTCAGTAAGCTCCCCACTGGAGTGGAGCTAATTTACAGAACAAACGGGAAACTGTTCAACCTCCGTTGCCTCCAGTCTAGATCCAAGGTCGTCCCATCCTCTGTCGTCGAATTACAGTATGCAGACGACGCTCGCGTCTGCGCTCACTCTGAGGTTGAACTCCAAACCATCGTCAACACCTTCACCGAAGCGTACGAGAGCATGGGCCTTACACTAAACATCTGTTACACAAAGGTCCTCTACCAACCTGCCCCTGCCACACAGTACTGCCCCCCAATTATCAAAATCCATGACAAGGCCTTGGACAACGTGGACCACTTTCCATACCTCGGGAGCCTACTGTCAACAAGGGCAGACGTCGATGACGAAGTCCAACACCACCTTCAGTGTGCCAGTGCAGCCTTCGGTCGCCTGAGGAAGAGAGTGTTTGAAGACCAGGACCTCAAACCCGGCACTAAGCTCATGGTCTACAGAGCAGCAGTGATACCCGCCCTGCTGTATGCCTCAGAGACATGGACCATGGACAGCAGGCACCTCAAAGCACTGGAGAGGTACCACCAACGCTGCCTCCGCAAGATCCTGCAAATCCATTGGCAGGATAGGCGCACCAACGTCAGTGTTCTCGCTCAGGCCAACATCCCCAGCATCGAAGCTTTGACCACGATCCATCAGCTCCGATGGATGGGTCACATTGTCCGCATGCCCGATACGAGACTCCCAAAACAAGCGCTCTACTCGGAGCTCCGGCACGGCAAGAGAGCCCCAGGTGGGCAGAGGAAATGCTTCAAGGACACCCTCAAAGCCTCCTTGAAAAAGTGTAACATCCCCACCGACACCTGGGAATCCCTGGCCCAAGACCGCACAAAGTGGAGGAGAAGCATCCGGGAAGGCGCCGAACACCTCGATTCTCTTCGCCGGGAGCAAGCGGAAGCCCAGCGCAAGGAGCGCACGTCAACCCAAGCACCCCACCCCCCTGCCCCTTCAACCACCGTCTGCCCCACCTGTGACAGAGACTGTAGGTCCCGCATTGAACTCATCAGTCACCTGCAAGCTCATTTTTAATGTGGAAGCAAGTCATCCTCGGTTCCGAGGGACTGCCTAAGAAGGAAGGATATAATTGCAGTAAGACGTCTTTACTCTTATACTCAAATCCTCTTGTAATAAAGGCCAAGATACCATTTGCTTTCCTAATTGCTTGCTGTACCTGCATGTTAACGTTCAGTGATTCATGTACAAGGACACCCAGGTCCCTCTGAACACCAACATTTCCCAATCTGTCTCCATTTAAAAAATACTCTGCTTTTCTATTTTTCCTACCAAAGTGGATAACTTCATATTTCTCCACATTATATTCCATTTGCCATGTTCTTGCCCACTCACTTAGCTTGTCTATATCGCCTTGAAGCCTCCTTGCATCCTCCTCACAACTTACATTCCCACCCAGCTTTGTATCATCAGCAAACTTGGTTAATATTACATTTGGTTCCCTCATCCAAATCATTGATGTAGATTGTGAATAGCTGAGGCCCAAGCACTGATCCTTGCGGTACCCCACTAGTTACAGCCTGCCAACCCGAAAATGACCCGTTTATTTCCTACTCTCTGTTTTCTGTCCGTTAACCAATCCTCAATCCATGCTAGTATATTACCCCCAATCCCATGAGCCCTAATTTTGTTTAATAACCTCTTGTGTGGCACCTTATCAAATGCCTTCTGAAAATCCAAATACACCACATCCACTGGATCCCCCTTATCTATTCTGCTAGTTACAACCTCAAAAAACTCGAACAGATTTGTCAAACATGATTTCCCTTTCATATATCCATGTTGACTCTGCCCAATCCTATTATTATTTTCTAAGTGCCCTGTTACCACGTCCTTAATAATAGATTCTAGCATTTTCCCCACTACTGATGTCAGGCTAACTGGTCTGTAGTTCCCCGTTTTCTCTCTCCTCCTTTCTTAAATAGTGGGGTTACATTTGCTACCTTACAATCCACGGGAACTGTTCTAGAATCTATGAATTTTGGAAAATGGCAACCAATGCATCCAGTATCTCTATAGCCAACTCTTTCAAAACCCTAGGATGCAGGCCATCAGATTTCAGTCCCATTAATTTCTCCAGTACTACTTTTTTACTAATACTAATATCTTTCAGTTCCTCATTCTATTGTCTACTATTGCAGGAAGTTTTTTGCATCTTCTTCCGTGAAGACAGAGAAGTATTTGTTTAACTTCTCTGCCATTTCCTTATTCCCCATTATAATTTCTCCTGTCTCAGCCTGAAGCTATGAGACTTCATGGGGTCCGGAGTCAATGTTGAGAACTCCCAAGGCCACTCCCTTCTGACTCTATACCACCACCTCTGGTGGGTCTGTCCTGCCAGATGGTGAATGAGGAGTCTGGGTCATTGGCTGAAAGGTATGATTCTGTGAGAGTATGACTATGTCAGGCTGTTGCTTGTCTAGTCTGTGGGACAGCTCTCCCAATTTTGGCACAACTCCCCAGATGTTAGTGAGGAGGACTTTGCAGGGTCGACAGGGTTGTCGTGTCCAAAGCCGGTGCCGAGTTCAATGCAGGGTGGTCCGTCTGGTATATTCTTATTATTGTTTTTCGTAGCAGTTTGTTAGAACTGAGTGGCTTGTTAGACTATTTCAGAGGGCAGTTAAGAATCAACCACATTGCTGTGGGTCTGGAGTCACATATAGGCCAGACCAGGTAATGACGGCAGATTTCCTTCCCTGAAGGACATTAGTGAACCAAATGGGTTTTTACAACAATCCGATAGTTTCGTGGTCACATTACTGAGACTAGCTTTTTTTAAATTCCAGATTTATTTAATTAACTGAATGCCGTGCTGGGATTTGAACTGCATGGATCAACTAGTCCAGGCCTCAGGATTACTAGTCCAGTAACATAACCACTCTGCTACCATTCCCCTTAATTGGCTGCAAAGTGCTTTGGGACATCCTGAGGTTGTGAATGTGCTATATAAATACAAGATCTTTCTTACAGGCTCAAACACAAGCAACCAGCGAAAACATAAGGAATCTCCTGAGCCCTCTATGACATCTGGATGCATACGGAAGCACAGCTGATGTATGGTTGAAATCGAGCCCAGCTGTGTGCTAGTGTGAGAGCACTGCTACCCCAGTGGTAGAGAGCAGAAGTCCATGAAACATTCAACATTCATGCCAATGCCAAGCTCGACAACTAGCGATAGACGGCATTCAAAAAAAGTCATAAGTTGGCCAAGCTGGGTTGAAAATGTCAAACCATTAAATTCATTTGAATGCACAATCGGTGCCAATTGGCTCCTAGTCACAGAAAGGAAAGATTTCCTCAGGGTGGTATGTGTAATAAAATCAAAAACATGCACTTTATAAAAGGATCCCTCAGCGAGAGCCTGATGATGTTGGCGCAACTGCAGTGTACAATGAGGAGAGCAACACACCTGGCTCCTCTCCAAACATCCTGTCTCTCGTCTTAAAGGGCCCATCGAGACATCCTTACATCTGTCGTAAGCAGGTGTAACTCAAGGGAAAAAGCAGTTCACATTTATATGATGTCTTTCATATCCTCAGGATGACCCAGAGCGCTGGACAGCCACTGAATTATTTTCGAAGTGTAGTCACTCTTGTTCCGTAGGGTAAATGTGGCAGCCGACCTACGCACAGCAAGGTCCCGCAGACGGCAAATGACAAAATATTCTGCGTTGGTGCTGGTGTTTGAGGGATAAATATCATGTGCTCAAATCCTGGAATGGGGCTAAAACCCACAATCTTTTGAATCAGAATGTGAGAGAGCTACCGCTGAGCCAAGCTGACACTGGGTTGATTTCTTAAATGGGTTGCCACCTGTGCTTTGTATTTAACGGAACAGCCAATCATTTGCTGTTCTGTCCGCTCTGACCATGATCCTGCTGTCTCCTCCAATCCATTCACCAGCCAGAATGTCATAAGAAAATGTTGGGCGTTTGTCTCATATTATCACCAACAGAAATCTCTCCCCCTCTGTTTGAGGTTTGCTGTCGAGCTGCTCTGAACGTTTCTTCATGAGGAGCCGGTCGCTGGTTATGCAAACAGTCCAATAGATGCTGCGGCCTTTTGAGCTTCAGCAACAATCCATATAATTAAATCTGCTGGTGAATATATATTCACTTTTTTGCAGCTTTTTGCTGAAACCAAAGCAGAACAGTTAATGCGAGGACTGTGGGTAGGATAAAGTGTAGCAACATGGGTAAAAGTTTGATACCTAAGAAAGCAGTGTGTGTGTTCCTATCCGTGGCATTTCTGAAACCCTTAACTCAGGATAAAACATCTTGAGCAAACCATACAGGAAGCAGAAGTTTAATATTTTAAATAGCTTACTTTACCAGCTGCGCAGGAAGATATTTCGGCAGAGGCATGTTTAATGAAAGATAGTTGACCACTGTCTAAAAGGATGATAATTTTAGACAATAGAACAGGATATTGATAAGGATAAGGCCCCCTCTAGCTGTGTGTGTTCAGCAATCTGTTCGATGACTTGTGAGTCAGAAGATGCTCAACAAAGTTAAACTCAATGACCTAAGGGTCACAAGCTAAAACTTGATGACTTGTGAATTGTAAAAGTCACAGATGTGTCCGTATATGAGCAATGAAATGACTATAAAGCGGTGTAAAAGCTCTTGCTATCTTTCACTTCGGGAGAACCGGAGACAGCATCCACTGATAGACACTTGTTAACTGTCTATATTAATGTTGCGTCTAACTTAGTTTGCATGGACTTTGATTGATAAAGTAATATCTTGAACTGACGTCTCATGAGTTAATTAGAACCTAAACCCAGTAGTATCATACAAACTGTTCCACCTCCAGAGCATCGCCCGTCTCCTTCCCTGTTGAACAAGGGGGAGGGATAAACCCGGCAACTACAGGCCAGTCAGCCTAACGTCGCTGGTGGGGAAACTTTTAGAGACATCAATCCAGAACAAAATTAATTGGCACTTGGAAAAATATGGGTTAATAAAATGAAAGCACGGATTTGTTAAAGGCAGATGGTATTTGACTAACTTGATTGAGTTCTTTGATAAAGTAATGGAGAGGGTTGATGAGGATAGGGTTGATGGACTTTCAAAAGGCGTTTGACAAACTGTCACATACTAGACAAAATTAAAGCCCGTGGGATTAAAGGGGCAGTGGCAGCGTGTATACGAGATTGGCTAAGGGACAGAAAGTAGAGAGTAGTGGTGAACGGTTGTTTTTCAGACTGCAGGGAAGTAAGTGTGCAGTGGTGTCCCCCTGGGGTTAGTATTGGGACCACTGCTCTTTTTGATATATATTAATGATCTGGACTCGGGTATACAGGACATAAGTTCAAAGTTTGCAGATGACGCAAAACTCAGCAATGTAGTAAACAATAAGAAGGATAGAAACAGACTTCAGGAGGACATAGACAGACTGGTGAAATGGGCAGACAACATGCCAGATTAAATTTAACACAGAGAAGTGTGAAGTGAGCACTGACTCATTCTGCACACAGTTCCATGGCACCGACTCCTGCTGGGCAATGTTCAGAGCACTTGATCACTTGCTGTTTGATGTAGAATTTCCTCATTCTTACTACCAAATGAATCACTTCACACTTCTCTGCATTAAATTAAATGAGAAGTCGCACAACACCAGGTTATAGTCCAACAGATTTATTTAAAATTACAAGCTTTCGGAGCTGTCGCCCCTTCCTCAGGTAGAGTAGCTGTGAGAGAATCTCCCAGAATTCACAATATAAACACAGAAAAAATGTATTCAAATCTTTCCCTACATCAAAGACACACTAAGAGCACAGCCAAGACAATGAGATGTGTCCCAGGGGGTCCAACGTGTCAAAACACCTGCCCCAGAGCATGGTAGATCGGCGAGACCATGCAGACACTGAGACAACGTATGAACGGACACCGCGCAACAATCGGCAGGCAGGAGGGTTGCCTCCCAGTTGGGGAACACTTCAGCAGTCAGGGGCATTCAGCCTCGGATCTGCGGGTAAGCGTTCTCCAAGGCGGCCTTCGGGATACACGACAGCGCAAAATCATAGAGCAGAAACTGATAGCCAAGTTCCGCACTCATGAGGATGGCCTCAATCGCGATATCGGGTTCATGTCACGATACAGAACGTGACTTGACATCATGGCCGGTCTTTCCAGCTTTTTAAAAAAAAAACTAACACAAGAACCAAACTCAACTGCAGAGGATATGCAGCCAGCAGGTGTTTTGACACGTTGGACCCCCTGGGACACATCTCATTGTCTTGGCTGTGCTCTTAGTGTGTCTTTGATGTAGGGAAAGATTTGAATACATCTTTTCTGTGTTTATATTGCGAATTCTGGGAGATTCTCTCACAGCTACTCTACCTGAGGAAGGGGCGACAGCTCCGAAAGCTTGTAATTTTAAATAAATCTGTTGGACTATAACCTGGTGTTGTGCGACTTCTCATTTTTGTCCACCCCAGTCCAACGCCGGCATCTCCACATCATTAAATTAAATGGTAATAGAGAGACCTGGGGGTGTATGTACGCAAGTCTTTGAAGGTGGCAGGACAAGTTGAGAAGGTTGTTAAAAAGGCACACGAGGGATCCTTGGTTTTATAAATAGAGGCATAGAGGCCAAAAGCAAGGAAGTTATGCTAAACCTTTATAAATCACTGGTTAGGCCCCAGCTGGAGTATTGTGGCCAAATTCTGGGCACCGCACTTTAGGAAAAATGTCAAGGTCTTATAGAGGGTGCAGAGCAGATTTACGAGAATGGTACCAGGGATGAAAGCAATGTTGCCTGCAATTTTTTTTTGGCGCTGCGCGGCCCATTCAAAATACAGCGCCTGCGCGGTTTTTACATTGAAAAGCCGGCAAGCTGGCTGCGTGGGTTCCCTTGGATGAAAGACTTCAGTTATGTAGAGAGACCAGAGAAACTAGGGTTGTTCTCCTTAGAGCAGAGAAAGTTAAGGGGAGATTTGACAGAGAAGTTCAAAATCATGAAATGTTTCCAGTGGCAGAAGATTCGATAACCAGAGGACACAGATTTAAGGGAACTGGCAAAAGAGCCAGAGGCGGCATGAAGATAAAATGTTTTATGGAGCGAGTTGTTATGATCTAGAATTCACTGCCTGAAAGGGTGGTGGAAGCAGATTCAATAGTAACTTTCTGAAGGAAATTGGATAAATACTTGAAGTGGGAACATTTGCAGGGCTATGGGGAAAGAGCAGAGGAGTGGGACTAATTGGGTAGCTCTTTCACGAAGGGCCAAATCATGTTGATTTGACTGGTACATTCTTTCTGACTTTATTTGGCATCCTGTAGCACCTTAATTGAATCATTTACATTTGCTGAGATTAAAATCAGTAAGGAATTGGCAGATCATCGGGCCATTCTTCATGTGAAAACCTAGATAATAAGTACTAGTAGGTGTTCAACCATGTAGAGCATCAGAGGTGCGCTGAACCCCAAATTCTCACTCCAATGTCCGCACACATTTATTCTCCAGCAGGAATCACTGGATACAGATCAGGGGATGGAATTCTGGATGGTACGCGGCCCCACCCCCCCCTCACCCCTCCCTAATGCTGAGATGCTGAGGTCAATTGTAGCACATGCACTTCGATCCCTGCAGAATAACTGATTCGGCCACAGAGTGATGGGCACATCAGCAGATGTTTTCCGCTCCCAGTTCTGAAAGTTCCCAAAGGTAGCTGGTGGGGAAAAGGAGATGTCACACTGGGACAGGAAGCAGCGCTGTCCCCCGGGTTAGGTTTACAACAACAACTTGCATTTATACAGCACTTTTAACGTAGTAAAACGTCCCAAGACACTTCACCGGAGCGTAATCAGACAAAAATTAACACCGAGCCAAAAAAGGACACGTTAGGACAGGTGACTAAATGCTTGGTCAAAGAGGTAGATTTTCAGGAGCAGCTTAAAGAATGAACGAGAGGCAGAGAGGCAGAGAGGTTTAGGGAGGGAATTCCAGAGCTTAGGGCCTCGGCAGCTGAAGGCACGACTGCCAATGGTTGTATATGGGGTCATTTTAAGCCCCAAAAACAGGTGGTTTGGGGTCGGGTGAGAAGTAAAAATTTAAAAAATCTCAAACCGGACCCCAACCCGCCTACTTCCGGGTGTAACAGAAGCTTTAGATGTTTAACCCTGGCTGGTGGGGTTTCCCTGGCCTCGGGAAACCCGGCAGCTCAAAGGAGTTGAGGTCAGCGCCGGGGATAAAGTAAGTGCCCTGACAGTGCTGCTTGTGGGCCGGGAGGAGCAGGGGTGCTTCCACCCGACCCCCCCCCCCAAGCTTACCTCCTTCCCTGGGATCAGACCTCCACCCCCATCAGACCCTCCCCCATCCAAAGAGCCCACCCCCCAGTCAGGCATCGGACCCCCAGGGATCGGGGATCGGAACCCAGGGCGGGAATCCTGTTAAAAAAAAGTTGCACACTGTGGAGTCAAAACTCCATAGCATTTGGGGAAACCTAGACTTCCGTGTTTCCCAACCGAAACTCCCCCCCACCCACTACCGCTTACCAAACCCACCCCTCTGAATATCGGGGCCTTCGAGTCTACAGCACAGAAACAGGCCATTCAGCCCAACTTGTCCATGTCGGTGTTTATGCTCCACATAAACCTCCTCCCACCCTAGTTCATCTCACCCGATCAAGATATGCTTCTGTTCCTTTCTCCCTCATGTGTTTATCGAGCTTCCCCTTAAATGCCTCTATGCGATTTGCCTCAACTACTCCTTGTGGTAGCGAGTTCCACAATCTCATTGGTAAAGAAGTTTCTTCTGAATTCTCCTGTGCCTCCATATGCTTTTTATAACCTGGAGACCAGAATGTGCACAATACTCCAAGTGTGGTCTAACCAAGGTAGTATACACGTTTAACATAACTTCTCTCTTTTTCAATTCTATCCCTCGAGAAATGAACCCCAGTGCTTAGATTGCTTTTTTTCATGGCCTTATTAACCTATGTTGCTACTTTTAGTGATTTGTGTATCTGTACCCCTAGATCCCTTTGCTCCTCTACCCCATTTAGACTCTTAGGGGTAAAAATTCACTTGGTTGCGCCTCCCGTTAGCACCTTAAGAGGGTGCTAATGGGGCGTTAAGCCGCTAACGCCCGGGCGCAGCGATGTTTGCGCCGCTCGAGAACTTAACTTGAGATTGTGCGGCGGCGCTAAAACTTACCGCTGCGACCACCTGCGCGCGCAGATTATGACGTCATTCCATGGTGCAACGCCCTTGGGGCGCCCTGGAGCGGAAATTGAGTGGCGCCCCCTGCCTTACCACCTGGCGCTTCCAACGACCGGAAGACTGGAACGCTATCAATCGGTGTGGGGCTGGAGGGGGCGCTATTTAAAGGGGGCCTCTTCCTGTCTTTTTCTGTGGTCGACATTTATGCACCACTCGTTCTGAGAGAGAGAGAGAGATTCGGAGAGAGAGAAAGAGAGACTTCTACATTGACTCAACGCTTTGTGAGGTAGTTTTGCCTATTCATCCTAACTTTGTTGCTACTTTAGTTGCTGTACCTCATTACTTTTCTGGCAAAGAGAATATGGGGGCTGCACTGATTGGGGGCGTCGTCCTGCTCCAGCTGAATCGGAGGATACAGAGACGCAGACAGAGAGTGGCAATGATGGCCAGACGGAGGAGGGCCATCAGGCGCATGTACAGGAGAGCTTACCCTCCCAGGGTATATCGTGAACAGCTCTCCTACATCCATATGTCCGAGGAGCTGTGTTTGCGAAGGCTGCGATTCAGCAAGGAGGTGGTCACTGAGCTCTGCCACCTGCTGCAGCCAGATCTGCAGCCTCAACTGAGGTCCAGGACGTCTCTGTCGGTGGCAGTGAAGGTCACAGTGGCTTTGAACTTCTACGCCACTGGCTCATTCCAAGCTGCTGTTGGGGACCTCGCCAATATCTCCCAGTTTGCGGTGCATCGCTGCATCCGGCAGGTCACCAATGCCCTCTTCAGAAGGAGACGAGACTTCATCTCTTTCCCTATGACCCCAGACAAGCAGCGTGACCGTGCTCTGGGCTTTGCGAGGGTAGCGGGCTTCCCCATGGTGCAGGGCGCCATTGACTGCACGCATGTGGCTTTGCGTGCTCCACGAGAGAATGCAGAGGAATTCAGGAACAGAAAGGGGTTCCATTCCTTGAATGTGCAGTTGGTCTGTGACCACAGACAGGTGATACTCGCTGTCAATGCCCACTATCCAGGCAGCTGCCACGATGCTTTCATCCTGCGCCAGACTACTGTGGCAGAAGTTTTCGAGGCACCGCATCAGCCAGTTGGTTGGCTTCTGGGGGACAAGGGGTACGCATTGAGCACCTGGCTGATGACACCGCTCCGTACGCCAAACACCCCTGCTGAGCTGCGGTACAATGAAAGCCATCAAGCAACCAGGAACATTATTGAGCGCACAATCGGCGTGCTGAAACAACGGTTCTGCTGTCTGGACCATTCCGGAGGAGCCCTGCAGTACTCGCCTGAGCAAGTTTCGAACTTCGTAGTCGTGTGCTGCATGTTGCACAACATGGCAATCCTCAGGACCCAGCCAATGCCACCAGGCCTTGTAGCACCACCAGAGGAGGAGGAGGAAGAGGAGGAAGAGGACGAGGATGATGATCATCAGCAGCACCAAGGCAGGAGGGCGGCCCACAATGGTCAAACTGCAAGGGCCGTCCGTCAACGACTAATAGCAAGCCGCTTCTAGGGCCCCTGCCATTGCTACAAACACTAATCAACCCGGCACGCAACCCCTAAGCCGGCCAAGGCACCAATAATTCCAACCACCAGCCATGTATATTTTGAATACAGAAACTTATTTATTTTACAAACTCTGTGTGTGTCAATTCCTCATGACAAACTCATAGAAATAAACACAAAAAAACAGTCAATAACATAACTGGTTCTCACAACCTGGAGATAATGTCCAAAACACTAAACAAAAGTTGGACCATGAACCTCGGCCTTTAATAAAAAAATGACCAGCATTTTGTCACACCTCCTACTTTTTGCCCTTCGAGGGTGATCTCCTTCCCTTGCGCACTTCCCCCCTTCTAACCCTACTGCTCCTCCGTAATGGGACCTCAGTGGCTGCAGCAAGGCTGGTGGAAGGCTGCTGCTCATCAGACCCTGACACTGCAGATGCCCCTGAAGGACGGCCTCGACCACTTCTGGGCCTGGAGGGCCCGGCTGCAGACTGCACCAACTCTGCATGGGCGGCAGCAGTCTGTCCTACAGGCGGTGGCAAGTGCAGTGGAGAAGTGACAGTGTTGGCAGCAGGAATGCTGTCATCGTGCGAGAGGACAGCAACTCCCTGCTCGCCCGACACACTGGCACTCCCACGGGGCAGCACTTCAGCATCCGGAGCAATCTGCCGGAGAACAGATTGCTGGCCTGCTGCGGCGCGGTGACAGCCCCGGGGACATGTGCACGAACCATCGAGGTTGGCAGCAGCCTGTGCTCGCGTGGCCTCCATCTGAGTCTGTATGAGAGCAGTCAGAGGTGGGATCACGGCAGCCAGTGACTGAATTGCAGCACTAAGCGTTAGTGTGGCATCCGCCTGTGCTACAGCGAAGTGCTCCACACTCCTTGCCAGTGACTCAATGCATTCGGGCACCCTTCCCACTGCACCCATGAGCTCAGTGTGCATGCACACCGCCTGGGTGTTCATTTCTGCAATCAGCCGCTCCTCCTCTGCGTCCATTGCAGTAGGAGTGTCTGGCATACTCTCCCTCTGGGGAGAAGGCCCCCGTTCTTCCCTACCCCCCCATGGCGTTGCTGCAGCCCGCTGGGTCCTGGAGCTTCACCATCATCAGCCCCTTCCCCCCTGCTCCCCTCCGGGGAAGGCGTGTTCCCAGTGTGGGCATGGGCTTCCTCGGGAGAGGGTGGCACTGATGCTCTGGCTTCCTCTTCCTCCTCAGCTGCAGCATCACTCCCAGTGGCAGCTTCAGGGCCCGTCTCCTCAGCTGGTGAATCACCATCTGAAAGCAGGGAGGTACAAGAGTGGCTTTAGCGTGAGGACAGGGTGGCAGTAAGGGAGGAATAAGTGCAGCGAGTTAGCAAGTTGGATTGAAAGTGTCAAAGGCTGGTGTTGTGAGGGACAAGTGGAAGGACAGAGGACAAAAAGGTGATGACCTTACCATTGCTGTCCACAACGGGGTCGGCGTCTCCAGTGGCGACGGGACCGATCACCCGGCTTGCCACAATCCTGTGGACGCGCTCCTCCAGATCGCTGAGGGGTTGCAGCTGAAGCCGCCCTCCACCTGTCCGTTGCTGCTGTCTCCTATTATGAGCCAGCTTAGCCTGCAAGAAAAAGGACAGCATCTGAGTAAATATGCAGCCATGGTCTTGCCTGATGTGCCTCCCATTAGTGAATAGCCCTTACAATATGCAGCCATGGTCTTGCCTGATGTGCCTCCCATAGGTGAATAGCCCTTACTGTATGCAAAGTGTGGAATGTGTGTGTGTGTTTGATGAAAGGGCCATAGGTGTTGGATGAGTGTTGTGCATTGGGGTTTTAAGACCCTCTGGCCATAGAGTGAGGTTGAGATGGAGGGATGGAGAAGTATTGAGAAAAAGCCACTCACCCTGACGACCCGAGTGAGGTCGTTGAACTTTTTGCGGCATTGAGTATGGGTCCTGGGCACCATGCTCCTGGAGGAGACGCTCTGAGCCACCTCCCTCCACACTCTTCTGAACTCGCGTGGCAAAGGCCTCCTGCCACTCTCAGGGAACAGCATACATCGTCTGCGCTCCACTGCGCCAACCAGAGCATCCAAGGCCCGCTCGGTGAAGCGATGAGCGCGTTCTCTCACCCTCTCCATGCTTGGCAGCAAAATGGATTCACAGGTCTCTCCAGGCTGAGATTCAAGGCTGCAATGAGCAGGGTGTGGCTGGGGAGCAAGTGGCCCCCCCCGCTTTAAGAAGTGTCCGGCGCCAGTGTGTCTGTGTTCCCTTGCTAACTGGCAGCAGCTGCGCTGCGCTCGCGCGCTGAGTTAGCGCCTCACTCCTTGGCCTTTGCGCCTTAAGACAGGTGTGCAGCGCCTGCTTTAGCGCTCCACTCACCTCCCGGGGCGGTAAAAGTGAAGTTTCCTGTCAGTGCCGATAATTAGCGCCAGGCGCTAATATTTGCGTCCGGACGATATTTGCGCCCCAAATGGGGCGCGACCTAATTTCTACCCCTTATTATCCAAGCCTCCTTATTCTTCCTACCAAAATGCACCACCTCACACTTACCTATATTGAAATTAATTTGCCAATTATACATCCATTCTGCAAGTTTAGTAATGTCTTCTAGTATTTTGTTGCCATCTTCCTCTGTATTAACTATACCCCCCAATTTGGTGTCGTCCACAAATTTTGAAATTGTACTTCCGATTTCCAAGTCCAAATTGTTCATATAAATTGTGAACAACAGTGGTCACAGCACTGATCCCTGTGGAACACCACTTTCCACCATTTACCAGTCTGAGAAGCCACCCTTAACCCCTACTCTCTGTTTTGTAGCCAGCTTGCTATTCATTCTGCTACTTGTTCCCTAACTCCATGGGGGAAAAATTCGGTATCGTCCATTTTGGGGCGCTAATATCGGCCGGGCGCAAAGTTTAGCGCCCGCCGCTAATTATCGCCTCCGACTGCAAAATTCGCCTCTATCACCCCTGGAGGTGATTTGAGCACTAAATCAGGTGCTGCACACCTCTCTTAAGGCGCAAACGTCGGGGAGCGAGGCGCTACCTCAGACGCTACCGAAGCTCAGGCGATGCCAATTACCATGGAAGCAAGACAGACTGGCGCCGTCCAGTTCTTAAAGGGGAGGAGCCATCTTGCTGGCAAGCCACACTCTGCTCATTGCAGCCTTGAATCTCGGCCTGGAGAGACGTCAAAAGCAATTTTGTTGGAAGCACTAATGGATAGGCCCAGGGAAAGAGCTCGGCGCTTAGGAACCTCAAAAGTGGTGCATTAAAACCAAAAATTTTGCCGACAAGAAAAGGCAGGAATCGCCCGCCTTTAAATAGCGCTCCCCCAGCCCCTTCCCGACTTGAAAACGTTCCCCTCTACCTGTCGTTCCTAGCGGCAGGCGCTAAGGCAGGGGGCGCGACTCAATATCCGGTCTGGGGCGCTATCGGGGCATTGCACGCTTGACTGACATCACAATCTGTGGGCGCAGGAGATCGTGGCGGTAGTGTTTAGCGCCACCACAAAACGACTGGTCAATTTCGCAAGTGGCGCTAAAATCGCCGCGCTCGGGCGCTAAGTTCCTAGCGCCCTGTTAGCGCCCCCCGAGGCGCTAACGGGAAGCGCTAGCCAACCGAATTTTTCCATATGTTCTGACCTTGGTCATGAGTTACTATGCGGTACCTTATCAAAGGCCTTTTGAAAATCCAAATATATTACATCTACTGCATTACCCTTGTGTACTCTTTCTTTTACTTCTAAGAATTCAATAAGGTTGCTCAAGCATTACCTTCCCTTTTGAAATCTGTGCTGACTACTATATTTTCTGTTTCTAGATGTTTTTCTATTACATCTTTGAGTAAAGATTCCATTATTTTTCCTACCACTGATGTTAAGTTAACTAGTCTATAGTTCCATGGAATAACAACAGAAAACGCTGGAAAAACTCAGCAGGCCAGGCAGCATCCGTGGAGAGAGAAAGAGAGTTAACGTTTCAGGTCGATGACCTTTCGTCAGAACTGTGAAGAGCCGGAAATCAAATAGATTTAAGGCCAGAGTAAAGCTGGGAAAAGGGGAGGGGATAAAAGAACAAAGGGGGAGAGAAGAGACATTAAGAGACATTAAGAGATATGCAAGGCAAGAGGTGGTGTTAATGTGACAGATCCATGGACTTGTTCTATCTCCCTGTATAAATACAGGAATAATATTAGCTGTCCGCCAGTCCTCTGGGACTATTCCCTTTTATTTTTAAATGATTTTTTATATATATGTAATAGTGCCTCTGCTATCTCTTCCCTAACTTCTTTTAATATGCCCAGATGCAATCCATCCGGACCAGGGGTTTTATCCTCTCTAAGTTTGATTAGTTTATCAATTATCTCCCCCTTTCTATTTTAAATGTCTTTCTCTCATTTTTGGTCTCTTCTTCTAATGTCATGTCCATCATGTTAGTCTCCCTGGTAAATACTGAGGCTAAGGCCGCGATTTTCCCAGCGGAGGCGGGTTGGAGGCGGGTTGGAGTTGGGTTGAGTGGTCGGCAGCTTCCGGTCCTGCTCCCAGTTGCCGTCGCTCCGCAGGTGAAAATTTACCTTGATTGGCCTCGTTACGGCCGATGTGCGGGTCCCTCCAGGCAATTGCTTGGAGCGTGTCAGATGCTCGCGTCTGATGACGCGTTGTTTCAGTGAAGATTTAAAGGGGCCACGTTCCCTTTGCAGAAGCATTAGCTTTTTTCTCTCAGAAGTGCTGGCTGCTGCAGGAATGGCAGCGCAACAAACTAAGGCTGCACCCAGGTTCGATGAGGGCTCCCTCCATGCTCTTGTGGAGGGAGTTAGAGGATGTCAGGAGGTCCTCTTCCCTGGAAACAGAAGGAGGAGGCCTCCTCAGCAAAGCAAGGCAGCTTGGCTGGAAATTACTGAGGAGGTGAGTTCGAGGTCTGTGCAGACGCACATGGGTTCAGTGTCGAAAAAGGTTTAATGATCTGTTGAGATCAGCATATTGAGTATAACATCGCACTTACCTTCAACCTGCCTTCCATCTCTTATCATCCCCATCAATCTGCATTGGGAACCTTCCCCTGCACATCCCAACTCACTAACATCCCTTGCGCCCTCACCCATCCCTCTCTTTCTCTGTACAGAATCACATCCCCATCTTGATATGCAACACTCACACCCTTATGCAATGCCTACAACTTAAAATGCACAGGGAGGGAAGATGGTTAGTGCACCTCACTCCTTCACAGTCTGCCTCTAAACACCTATGTCATGCATTCTTAACACTCACTCCATCAGTCTCTCAAACTCCATTTGTGTCCCTCACTACAGGAGAAGAGAGCCCACAATAAAAGGGAGAGGGGGAGGACAGGAGGAGGACCACCATCCCTGGCTCACCTTACGAGCACTGAGGAGGCAGCCCTGGAGATCGCTGGAGATGCAGAGGAGTTGGCAGTGGGGGACGGAGAGACGGGCATAGAACAGCAAGCTGGTGAGAGAATTGATTTCCAACCCTTTGATTTAGCAATCATGAGTGACTAATATGGGATATGATGTTCATAAAGAACGAGTACTGAGCATCTGCACAATAGCATGTATCTGCAACCTACATTTCACTTGTCTAACTCATGCATTTACTTCCCCACAGGACCATCGAGAGCCCCGTTCCCCACTGTACAGGAGGAAGAGCAGGAGCACTCCTCAGAGGAGCCACCAGCAGGGAGCAGTGTCACCGGCATTCAGCGCACCCAGCACCAGCGCAGAGACGCACATCTCAGTGGATTGTGTGCGAGATAGAGTCGTGTTGTCACCTGGTGTATCACAGCTCACAGGTGAGCAGGAGCAGATGTTGGAGGCAGGGACAGCAGTGGAGAGTCCTTGTCGGAGGATGCTGGGCTCTCCAAGCTCTGCTCAGCTGCATGTAGATGCTGAGCCTCTGGGGCCATCCAGAAGGAGAGCCGTACTGGAGCTTCAGGAACAAGTGCAGGAGGCTCTGAGTGGTTTTTTTCCACGGTAACTGCGAGTGTGCAGAGAATGGAGGAGTCCATGCTAAACATGAGCAATGCCGTGGTGAACGCTATGGGCAATATAAGTGCTGCAATGGAAAGGATGGCAACCACCATGGAGCACATAAATCGCCAGACTCAGGAGAACATGGTAACACTTCTAAATAGATGGTCATCCATGGAGGATAGATGGGCATCTATTGAGGAGATAAACCAGAGTCTCATGGACGTCCTTGTCATGAGGAATGTCAGTACAGTGACGGGTCCAAATGGCCCCACCGATGTGCAGCAAGGTGCTCACCAGCAACTTGCTAGCAGTAAAGTGCGGGTGACCCATGAGAGAGACGGTGATGTACGAGCCACTGCCGAGCCCTCAGTCAGAGCCCCATCTGCCTGAGGCAACAGGAATGGCCGAGCCTGCCCCATCACAGCCGCAGGAGGAGCAGACTTTGGCGGGGCCCTCGAAGGCTCCCAAAACCAGAGGACGGCCACCAAAGGTGTCTAAGCAGGAGCAGCAGGGAAGTGATAGCCTGCCGCCACATCTGCAGAAGCCACAGGGGTGTCACAACGTAGAAGCATGCGTAAGAGAAAGATGTCATGTTAGTTATCACAAGGGTTCTCACTTGGGTGGTATGATATAATTATTTGAAAAGTTTCTGTTCATCGCGATTTTTGTAATAAGTTTATGTTGAACCAAGGTTTGGCATCGTTGTGGTGACAACTTGAGGTGGCACAGTTCAGGGTAAGTGCGCCTTTAAAATCCAGCAATGCTGGTTGCAGTGCATCTACAGAGCCCAACACAGACTGGCAGAATAAAAACAGAATCTGCCCCCCAAATAACTCAATCACCAAGCTTGGAGATTTCTCAATGACGAGATTGAAGACTGCAGCTATTACACAGCACTTGCAGCTGTGAAGCCTGCAGCTCGCTGGTGTTCACGCCACACTTACCTGCCGTGTTGTCTGGACGTGTCGAAACCCGAGCCAGCAGCTGGAAAGTCAAAAAACCCTGAAAATTGCTCACAAGTACCTGTTAATAGGCAGTTAGTTGCCTTTAATCCCTTTCCAGCCGCTTGGTGTCGGGTCCATTCGTAAATCAGGGACCCGACACTTGGGAAGGTTGTGTGGAGGCGGGATGACAGCGGGTTCGGAACCTGCCGTCAATCATAACGACTTTAACCTCCCAGCCGCCTCCAAACCCACCCTCTGAACACCGGCAAATTCGCGGCCGAAGTAACTATTCAATATTTCTGCCAGTTTGTGTGGTTACCTGTGAATTTATGCTTATGGGCCAGGAGAAGCATCCTTATGTCTTTCTCAATCATTATTTGAAACTTTATTATATTATGATCTCTATTGCCTAGATTTTCCCTTACGCTTACTTCTCTTATCAGCTCTGGTTCATTTCCCATTACCAGATCCAGTAGTGATTCCTCACATGTTGGGCTTCTTACCTACTGGGTAAGAAAGGAATCCTGATTGCACTGTAAAACTCCATTCTCTTTTCCCCTTTCCCTACCTCTTCTTGACAGTTTATTTGAGGGTAGTTGAAATCTCCCATGATTATTATTCTATATCTTTTACTCATTTCATATATATGCCACCATATTTCATCCTCCACTTCTCTTCCACTATTCGGTGGTCTGTAGATTACCCCTATTAACCCAATCAATCTCTTACTATCCTTTGTCTCAATCCATATGGATTCTGTTTCCACCTTAATGTTAGATATATCCCTTTTTTCCAATGCCATTATGTTATCTCTAATTAATACAGCTACCCCACCCCTCTTCCTTCCCTATATTTTCTAAATTATATCCTGCAACATTTAACTGCAGGTCCTGTTCTTTATTAAGCCATGTTTCAGTTATCCCTACTATAGCTGGTTCCTTGCTATTAATTATTGCCTCCAGTTCCCCTGTTTAGTTTCAGATGCTGTGCACATTGCTGTACAGGCAATTTAATTTGTTTTTATTAATGGTTCCACTCACTTTTTATTTTTAATGGTCATTTTATACTTATCTTCTATAACAGTATTTGTTCCATTACCTTAACTTGGTCTGACCTTTACTTTCACCTCCTCTTTCTTTTATCTTCAGGCTTATGTTATTTTCACCAGATGTCTCCCCCTGTCTTAATAGTTTAAAATCTTATCCACAGCCCTATTTATTCTTTCCGCTAAGACACTGGTCCCTTTCCAGTTCAGGTGGCACCCGTCTCAGCAGTACTGCTCCTTCCTGTCCCAGTATTGGTGCCAGTATTGACGTAATAAGGACTCACTACGCACTTGAACATAAAGCAAGGCTTTAATCAACTTGTAACAAAACATGGAGGTCTAGTTAGCAGTCACTAGCTTCCTGTTTCCAGATTGTCTCTCCCCAAGGTGGGCCCATGCCTGAGTATTTATACTCCCTGGACGGCGCCCCAGCTGGCCGCCCAGTAGTACTTCCTGAGTTGTTACTTGCGATTTATGACATTCTTCCTCCCTAAAAGGTTTGGAAGTCCAGTCTTCCTTTAACGGACTAGGCGGACCAGAAATAGCCGCAGACGTTTAGCTCTCTGCTTGTGACTGGAAGGCACGTCTCCCCGGACCGTGTCCTGGTCCCTGGGTCGCTTGGCCCGTACCGGTAAGTCAGTAGAGTCCGCGTCATCTTGATCATCCTGTGGAGGACTGGGAATATCATGACTCCGGGTGCGGGTCCCCACAGGTGCTGAGCTGGCCTCATCCCGGGTCGTGGCTGGAGATTGTCCGGCGTCCTGGTTTCGGGTGGCCATCCTACGGGGAGCGTCCAGCTCCCTGAGTTGATCCGGTAGCGTTGCCGGCAGATCCCCCGATGTTCCAGGCGGGGCGTCATTTTCATAGGGGTGCGGAGTGTTGATATCATTGTCGGGGGATCCTTCATCATTCGGGCCTGTGTGACCGGTTGGGCAGGGAGCCAGATCTCGGAGCGAGACGGTGGTCTCCCGGCCATCAGGGTACCGTACGTGCGCATACGTGGGGTTTACCTCCGTTAACTCCACCTCGTCAACGAGAGGGTCGTTTTTGGCAGACCGGACGAACCTCCGGAGTAGCACCGGGCCTGGAGCCACCAACCATGACGGTAGAGACGTCCCATGTGTAGAGCGACGCCGGAATTTGAAGAATCGCTCATGAGGCGTGACATTAGTAGACGTGGAGAGAAGAGACCTGATAGAGTGTAACACGTCGGGGAGCACCGTTTCCCACTGCTGGTCCGACAGGTTGCGTGACCTTAGTGCCAGACGGACAGCGTTCCAGATGATGGCATTGTATCGTTCAACCTGTCCGTTACCGATTGGGTGATATGGTGTCGTCCTACTTGAGGCGATTCCCCGTTGGGAGAGATAACTTTTAAGTTCACTCGACATAAGGAGGGACCCCGATCAGTGTGGATAAAATTGGCCGTCCCGCAAAGGGAAAAGACCTGATCGAGGCATTTAATTACCGTAGAGGTAAGCATATTAGGGCAGGGGAAGGCGAAGGGAAAGCGTGAATACTCGTCCACCATCGTAAGTAGGTAGGTGTTCCTTGTCGACGAAGGCAATGGCCCTTTAAAGTCTATGCTGAGCCTCTGCATAGGCGGCATTGCATGTATGAGTAAGCCATCTGATGGGCGAAAGAATTGTGGTTTCAATTCTGCACAAATCCTACAGGAGGAGCATGTTTTCTTTACGTCCTCGGTTGAAAATGGTAGATTTTTGGAGCGCACAAAGTGCAACATGCGGGTCACACCAGGATGGCATAAGTCCATATGCAAATCCGCCAGAGTCGACGTTGACATTGAGGAGCAAAATGCCCGTGTGAAGGTATCTGGGGCCACGTTCTGTTTGCCGGGTCGGTAACAGATAGTATATCCAAAGGCAGCCAGCTCCATCCTCCAGAGTTGAATTTTATTATTTTTGATTTTCGTGCGCCTCCGGTTATCCAACATGAAGGCCACAGAGCGCTGGTCAGTTATAAGCGTAAAATGACGCCGAGCAAGAAAATGACCCCATTGGCGTACAGCCTCGATGATGGCCGTAGCCTCCTTCTCGACGGGGGGGTAATGGAGCTCGCTACCCTGCAAGGTTCTGGATAGGAATGCCACGGGTCGGCCACCTTGATTCAAGGTAGCGGAGATCGCCACCTCCGATGCATCGCATTCGACCACAAAAGGAAGATTTTCGTCAATGGAGCGAAGCGTGGCTTTCTCCAGCTGTCGTTTGAGGAGGTTGAAGGCAGAAATAGCTGTAGCTTCCAATGGAAAAGACTTCGCATGGAGCAGGGGCTGTATTTTATCGGAGAAGTGTGGTATCCATTTTGCGTAATAAGCAAACATGCCAAGTGCCCGACGAAGAGAGCCGAGGTTCGTCGGGGGAGGGAGCTCCTGAAGTGGATGAAGTCGCTCTGGGTCCGGTTTAATAACACCGTTGCCCACCCAGTAGCCAAGAATGTTCACCGATGGCACCGACTTCACCGATTTGGATTCGTTTAACGTTAAGTGGCGACGGCGGAGTACGTCAAAAAATCTCTGAAGATTGGCGTCATGCTCCTTTTGATCATGGCCGGCAATAGTGATATTGTCTAAATACGGAAAGGTATCCGTCAAGTTCTCTTGCCGGACTAGGCCATCCATGGCCCGTTGGAAGACGGCCACCCCATTGGTGACCCCGAATGGAAGGCGGCGAAACTGGAAAAGCCGACCATTGGCCTCAAAGGCCGTATACTTCTTGTCGGAGTCTTGCAGTGGCACCTGATGGTACGCGCTTTTTAAATCGAAGGTCGAGAATACCTTGTATTTGGCAAGGTTGTTGACCATGTCATCTATGCGTGGCAGCGGGTAGGCATCCAGATCGGTATATAGATTAATAGTCTGCGAATAATCGATACACAGACGTTTTTTATGTTGTTTTAAGGGATTCCTCACGATGACGACCTGAGCCCGCCAGGGAGATGAACATGGCTCGATAATACCGTCGACTAAAAGGCGAGAGATTTCCGCCTCAATAAACGCTCGATCATCTTGGCTAAAGCGCCGCGATTTGGTGGCTATGGGTTTACAGCGGGGGGGAAGATTGGCAAACAGGGAGGGTTCACTGAGTAAGGCCGCCGAGAGTGCACAAAACGGCACCTTAGAAATGGTAAGCTCCGGCCTTGACCCTCCAAACTCAAAAGTGATCTTTATGTGCTGCTTCTGGAAGTCCTGTCCCAGAAGCACATCGCTGCATAAGTTTGCGAGTACTCCGAGCCGGGTGGAGAGATACGTGCGGCCGTTGAGGATGAGGTTGACCAGACAGAAGCCAGAAGAATTGGTGGTCAGAGTCGTCAGAGCCATTGCAATCTCCCTGTCCGAGGGATAAATGTGCAGTTTTAACCTGTTGACAGCCCGCTTACTAATGAAGCTGTCAGAGCTGCAGGAGTCGATTAGCGCGCTTAGAGTGTGCCCATTTACTGAAACCTTCGTGGCTGCATGGGACAAACTTTGGGGAAAAACAGCCGTGATGGGAGGAGGGGCAATTTTCCCTTCGGCAACTGTAGCCTTAACAGTAGTTCTTGGGGGAGGAGCAGCTCCATAGATAGCAGCTGTGAAGCTAACAGGAGCTCTCGACCGGTATACTTTAGAGGAGCGGCCTTTCTTGTTAGCAAAGGCCCGTGACTGGCATACCTTGGAAAAGTGTCCTTTCTTGCTGCAATGATTGCAGGTCACATTACGAGCCGGGCAAAATTTTCTGTGATGGCACGCCCCTCCACAAAAGAAACACTTTCTTCCTGATTGCCAGGATGCTGCTAGGGCGGGGTCGTCATCAGCGAAGGCCTCTAGGGTAGGGTCGTCGTCTGTTAGAGTAGAGTCAACATCCGTGGGGGCATCCGCCCGAGACCTACCGAAAGACTCATTAAAGGAGATAGCCGCCGCCCGTGCACGTGGTGGGAGATAAGTGTCTGCATTTTTCTTGGCCAAGTCCAAGGAACATGCCTGGTCATAAGCAGCCCGTAAATTGAGGGTTTTATTTTCCAGCAGGCGCTGACGTATAAAAGGGGACGCGATTCCATTGATAAAGGAATCGCGGATTAGTTCCTCTTGATAATGTTCAGCTGAAACTGCTTTAAGGTTACAATCCTTGCTGAGCCTGCGAAGTTTCTGGAGAAATTCATCGAGTGATTCCCCAGGCTGCTGCCGAGTTGTGGCCAGTAGGTGTCGAGCAAAGATTTCATTTGGGGACTTGACATATAGCTGCTGTAAGATTTCGATAGCAGTGTCATAGTCTATACAGTCCTCAATATAATCATACACATGAGGAGACACGTAGTTGATAAGCATTCGTAACTTATTAGGGACATCCGCCCCACATTCTTCAAGAAAGTTGCTAAAGGTACGAAACCAATGCTTCCATACCTTTGCTGCCGCAGGTGCATTCGGGTCCAGGTCGAGACGAGCGGGTCTAAGGAGTTTTTCCATGATGGATCAGTTTCTTGCCCAAGTTCCCTTCTGTGGTTCGAGTTGCAGCTGGTTGTTCCGAATCACCCAAAGCGTGGAGACGATATCAAGTTGATTAAATTGACGTAATAAAGACTCACTACGCACTTGAACATAAAGCAAGGCTTTAATCAACTTGTAACAAAACATGGAGGTCTAGTTAGCAGTCACTAGTTTCCTGTTTCCAGATTGTCTCTCCCCAAGGTGGGCCCATGCCTGAGTATTTATACTCCCTGGACGGCGCCCCAGCTGGCCGCCCAGTAGTACTTCCTGAGTTGTTACTTGCGATTTATGACAAGTATCCCATGAAATGGAACCCCTCCTTCCTACACCACTCTTTCAGCCAAGCATCCACCTTCCTGATCTGTCTATCCTTATGCCAATTAGCACGTAGCTCGAGTAGTAATCCCGAGATGACCACCCATGAGGTGCTGTTTAGTTCCTAACTTCTGATACTCCCTTAGCAGGACATTTTCCCTTTTCTTCCCTATGTCATTGGTCCTGACAACTGGATCTTCACCCTCCTTTTCCAAATTCCTCTCCAAGACATCCTTTACCCTTGCACCAGATAGGCAACATACTCCACTGGACTCTCGGTCACGATTGCAGAGGACTCTATCTATGGGCCGTACACAACATGCCAGAGTTGGAGGAACACAAAGTTGTTGGAGGGTTGTAGGGCTGGTGGAGGTTACAGAAATAGGGAGTGGCGAAGTCATGGAAGGATTTGAACACTTGGATGGTGAACCGGGAGCGAATGTAGATCAGCAAGCACAGGAGTGATGGGTTAACGGTACATATTTGAGACAGAGCAGAGGGAACATTACCCTAAACTGCACTTGACCTGCTTGATTTAGCAGTACGAAGGGAGCTGTACTCTACATCTGACCCATGCTGTATCTGACCACTGAGTACTCAACAAGACAGTACAGAAGGAGTTTTGTTCTGCATCTTACCCATGCTGTATGTGACAGGTGCCACCTCGCTGCAGGAGATAACCCCGACAGAGGGTTTACAGACAAAGGATGAGCTACCTCAACATGAGTGAGCAGCAGTGCCAAAGGAGGCTGACATTTTCGCGAGAGGTTGTCCGAGAGATCTGCGGACTGCTGCAGCAAGACCTGGTGCCCAGAGGAACGGGTGGACACCCCTTACCAGTGGCTGTCAAAGTCACCACTGCACTCAACTTCTTTGCCTCAGGCTCCTTCCAGGGATCATCAGCAGACATCAGCGGCATCTCCCAGTCGACCGCCCACAGTTACATCACGCAGGTTACCGATGCCCTTTTTGCTAAGGCCCACAATTATATCCAGTTCTCAACGGATCAAGCAAGTATAACCGCCCATTCAGTTGGCTTTGTAAATATGGCAGGCATGCCAATGGTGCAGGGCGTCATAGACTGCACACATGTGGCCCTTAGGGCACCCCATCACAACCCAGCTATCTTTGTCAACCGAAAGGGCTTCCACTCCCTCAACGTACAGCTGGTGCGTAACCACAAGAAGGAGATTTTGCATGTTTGTGCCAAGTTCTGTGGTAGTTGCCATGACTCTTTCATCCTGCGGCACTCTAGTGTTCCTCCGATTTTCAATCCGCCAAACCAACTTAACGGATGGCTCCTTGGTGACAAGGGCTACCCCCTGAAGAAGTGGCTAATGATGCCGATCAGGGGGCCAGCTAACGAGGCTGAAGAGCGCTACAACGCCAGCCACACTTCGACCAGGTCCATCATCGAGCAAACCATTGGGTTGTTGAAGATGCGCTTCCGTTGCCTTGACCGATCAGGTGGAGCCCTGCAGTATACACCATACAGGGTCTCCAGAATGGTCGTGGTCTGCTGTGCACTGCACAACATCGCACAGCGTCGTGGCTTGCAGCTTCCTGAGGAGCAAGTGGCTCAGTTCCAGCCCTCCTCAGATGAGGATGAGGAGGAGGAGGAGGAGGAGGAGGCTGAGGAGGAGGAGGATCTGGAGGAGGAGGAGGAGGAGGAGGAGGAGGAGGAGCAGGAGGAGGAGGAGGATCTGGAGGAGGAGGAGGAGGAGGAGTAGGAGGAGGAGGAGGAGCAGGAGGAGGTCAGAGCGCTGGTGTATCGACCAGCTGCAGTGGCAGCACGCGAGCACATGGCTGCCCGGGATGCAAGGGATTAACTTATCCTGGCCAGATTTGCATAGGTTGCTCAAGTTGGCACATGTCCTTGGCTCCATCCTAAGACATCATTGACAATGGACATGACTCTCTGGCCTCCTTTCACTCAGGCCACCAACCTGACAACGCAAGTGTGGCGGTGCCCGCAATGTGGAGTTGCCTAAGGCGAAAGAACAGATGCCATAACTCCAACATTTTGGCATCAAATCATTTTAATGCTTTCCAACAGGGATGGCATTTCATCAATATACAGAAACTTTCTCCCAATCTGCACACAGATCTGGAGGTTATATCCCTTGCCAGCTGTACCCACACAGCCTTGGTTTCTTTGGCAGGCCTCTTCCTCCCAGATGAGTGGAAGAGCACCTCCCTGCTTGCTGTCACCCCCTCAAACAACATTTGCAGCGCCTCATCCGAGAGCCTCGGGGAGGCCCTTGCCTTGGAATTGGACATAGTGGTTTCTCAGAATATGTTGTAGGTGGTGCAGCATAGGCAGAAATCCTGTGGAATGAGCCAAGGCAGCAAGAAGCCATAAAATCAGACTGGAAAGGTGATGTCAGCAGAGGCGAGTTTCAGTCCCAAAACACTAATTGACCAAGGGCATCCCACACCTCTGAAATCAAGTGGCCAATCATGGGAAAATCGCAATTTTTGAAAACTACCAGTGGAGGCTAATTCAAACCCACCCAAACCGAAACCCGCCTCCAGTGGGAAAATCGCCCCCCATTTCTCTGGGAGTTCCCCAACCTCCCACCGAAGTTACATGTTGGGCCAACTCACCACACAAATTCAGGGCCCATATCAGGAAGACCGTTCAGCCCATCTAATTCAGCCTTTCACATAAACCTACAATCCCATCTCCATCAAGCATCCAATTGCCTCTTGAATGATTCCAGATATTAGTAACTGTGTGTGCACAGAAGCTCTTTGTGATGCCAGTCCTGAATCTGCCGTTTACCAGTTTATATCTTTGCCCCTTTATACTGCAGTCATGATTTAAATTGAAATAGTGTTCCAGATTAACCTTTTCCATTCTACATAGTATCTCATGTACCTCTAGAAAGTTCCTTCTCATTTGCTTCTTTTCAAGGCTGAAGCGTCTTGAGTTTTTCTAATCTTTCCTCGTAACTCAATCCTTTGACATTGGGGATCAGCCTTGTAGGGCTTGGCTGCTTCCATTATGCGTCAGTAATCAGAAATGAACACAGTATTCAAGTTGCAACATGACCAGACCAGTATATAGCTACAGCGCGATGGCCTCAGTTTTACACTCTACTGACTTGGTAGCCTATTTGTTTTGTTGATTGATGCTCTGCTATGACTGGACTCTGCAGATCTCCCAGAATCTCCCCGAGCTTGTTCAACACCACTCAATGAACATCCTCCATTCTTTCTTCAAAAGCGTAACCCCTCATGTATATGCTTCAAATTTGTTTGCCATAGCTCTGTCCACTTGCATATTTTGTCTAAGTCCTTCGGTGGATCTTTGATTGCTCTTGACTGCGACCACCACGCCCCCACCCCTCTGATTTACCACCATCTGTGAATTTGACCAGCTTGCTTTGATGTCCTGAAGCTGGGTTTTTTATGCTGATTAGAAACAGTAGAGGCCCCAGCACCAAACCTTGGGGCGCTGCACTCAATACATCTTCCTAGCTCGACATTACTCCCCTAACTAGTACTCTCTACTTCTTCCCTTTCAGGCAATTCTTAACCACCAGGATACCCACTGCCTTAAGCTTGAGTAGGAGCTTTTCATGTGGAACTTTATCAAAGGCTATCTTGAAGCCTCAGTTCACTTCAACATAGGACGGAACAACCTCCATTTGGGGAGCTGGTTCCTCAAGAAAATTGGCCAGGCAAGATCTGCCCCTTTGAAATCCTTTTAGCTGCTCTGTTCTTGGTTATTTTCAGATAGGCACTCCTCAAGTTTGTTCCTGTTGATCAACTCCCCTATTTTGGCAGTTACTGATGTTAGGATGATGGGCTTATAGTTTACACAGGTTGGTTTTGTTCCATTTTTTGATAATAGGTACCAACTTTGTCTGTTTTCAATCCAGTGGAATTACTCTGTGTTCATTGATACGCTCATGAAGACCCATAGGGTGCAATATTCGGATCCGTTTATTGGGCACTACAAGTGCCCTTAGAGGTTCAAAATGGTTTCCGCGGTGCGCGCGCACACTTCTGGTGTGAGTCGCGCCAGACGCCATATTGGCGGGGGCGTTAGCACGCATGCAGTGAGCGTCCGCCGGGAGTATGCAGAGTCAGCAGATCATCGCCTCAATCAGATTTGACGCCACGCTGCCAATTCTGAGCTCAACGCTCCAGCTAACGGCCTCTCTTAAGCTCGCACAGCTGAACACATGTTCAGCAGCAGCAAGGACCCCCCCACCAGTGCAATTTAAAGGGATCATCAACTCGAATCATAGAATGGTTACAGCACAGAAGGAGGCCATTCGGCCCGTCGAACTCGTGCCGGCTCTCTGCAAGAGCACTTCAGCTAGTCCCACTCCCCCGCCCTTTCCACATAGCCCTGCAAAAAAAATTTCCTTCAGGTACTTATCCAATTCCATTTTGAAAGCCACGATTGAATCTGCCTCCACCACCCTCTCAGACAGTGCATTCCAGATCATAAGCACTCGCTGCGTAAAAATGTTTTCCCTCATGTCGCCTTTGGTTCTTTTGCCAATCCCCTTAAATCTGTGTCCTCTGATTCTCGACCCTTCTGCCAATGGGAACAGTTTCATTCTATCTACCCTGTCGAGACCCCTCATGATTTTGAATACCTCTATCAAATCTCCTCTCAACCTTCTCTGCTCTAAGGAGAACAACCCCAGCTTCTCCAGTCTATCCATGTAACTGAAGTCCCTCATCCCTGAAACCATTCTTGTAAATCTTTTCTGCACCCTCTCTAAGGCCTTCACATCCTTCCTAAAGTGCGGTGCCCAGAATTGGACACAATACTCCAGTTGAGGCCGAACCAGTGTTTACAAAGGTTCATCTTAACTTCCTTGCTTTTGTACTCTATGCCTCTATTTATAAAATTGAGAGGTCGCACAACACCAGGTTATAGTCCAACAGTTTTATTTGAAATCACAAGCTTTCGGAGCTTACTACTCCTTCGTCGGGTGAAGTAAAGAGATACAGAATCGCCAAAGCATATATAGATAGAGAACAATGCATGTGTACCTTACAATTGCAGACAACTAAATTAAATCATCCTGACTGTTTATCTGCCGAGGTGTGATAAAGTTAATCAGGTCAGCCAGGAAGGTACCACATCAAAGACATAGCAAGATACAACTGAGACAATGAGGTGGAGTCGCAGGGGGTCTAACGTGTCAAAAGCTGTCGTCTGTATGTAAAACGATAAGCTTTCAAATTTTTACTTTTTTACTGGGAATCACATCTGTGAACAAGCCAACGATGACTCGAGTCCGGATCACGTCATGTATTGTGACATAAACCCAAGATCCCGGTTGAGACCGTCTTCATGAGTGCGGAACTTGGCTATCAGTTTCTGCTCGATGATTTTGCGTTGTCGTGTGTTCCTAAGGTCGCCTTGGAGAACGCTTACCCGCAGATCCGAGGCTGAATGTCCTTGACTGCTGAAGTGTTCCCCGACTGGGAGGTAACAATCCTGCCTGGCGATTGTTGCGCGGTGCTCGTTCATACGTTGTCTCAGTGTCTGCATGGTCTCGCCGATGTACCATGCCGCGGTGCATTCTTTCCTGCAACGTATGAGGTAGACAACGTTGGCCGAGTCACATGAGTATGTACCATGTACCTGGTGGGTAGTGTCCTCACGTGTGATGGTGGTATCTGTGTTGATGATCTGGCATGTCTTGCAGAGTTTGCCGTGGCAGGGTTGTGTGGTGTCGTGGTCGCTGTTATCCTGAAAGCTGGGTAATTTGCTGCGAACGATGGTACTTCTGAGGTTAGGCGGCTGTTTGAAGGCAAGTAGTGGAGGCGTGGGGATGGCCTTAGCGAGGTGTTTGTCGTCATCGATGACATGTTGAAGGCTGCGAAGAACATGGCGTAGTTTCTCCGCTCCGGGGAAGTACTGGACAACGTAGGGTACCCTGTTGGTTGTGTCCCGTGTTTGCCTTCTGAGGAGGTCTATGCGATTTTTCGCTGTGGCCCGTCGGAACTGTCGATCGATGAGTCGAGCGTCATATCCCGTTCTTACGAGGGCGTTTTTCAGCGTCCGTAGGTGTCCATCGTGTTCCTCCTCGTCTGAGCAGATCCTGTGTATTCGCAGGGCTTGTCCATAGGGGATGGCTTCTTTAACGTGGTTAGGGTGGAAGCTGGAGAAGTGGAGCATCGTGAGGTTGTCCGTGGGCTTGCGGTAGAGTGAAGTGCTGAGGTGTCCGTCTTTGATGGAGATTCGTGTGTCCAGGAATGAAACCGATTCTGAGGAGTAGTCCATGGTGAGTTTGATGGTGGGATGGAACTTGTTTATGTTATCGTGTAGTCTTTTCAGTGATCCTTCGCCATGGGTCCAAAGGAAGAAAATGTCGTCGATGTATCTGGTGTACAGCGTTGGCTGGAGGTCCTGTGCAGCGAAGAAGTCTTGCTCGAACTTGTGCATGAAGATGTTGGCGTATTGGGGTGCGAATTTGGTCCCCATGGCTGTTCCGTGTGTTTGGGTAAAAAAATGGTTGTCGAAGGTGAAGACATTGTGGTCAAGGATGAAGCGGATGAGTTGTAGGATGGCGTCTGGAGATTGGCTGTTGTTGGTGTTGAGTACTGAGGCTGTCGCAGCGATGCCGTCATCGTGGGGGATACTGGTGTAGAGTGCCGATACGTCCATCGTGGCGAGGAGTGTTCCTGGTTCAACTGGTCCGTGGGTGCTGAGTTTCTGTAAGAAGTCTGTAGTGTCGCGACAGAAGCTGGGGGTTCCCTGTACGATGGGTTTCAGAATGCCCTCGACGTATCCAGAGAGGTTCTCACACAGGGTTCCATTGCCTGATATATAAAGCCCAGGATCCTGTATGCTTTTTTAACCGCTTTGTCAACCTGCCCGCCACCTTCAACGATTTTATACCCCCAGATCTCTCTGTTCATGCACCCCCTTTAGAATTATACCCTTTAGTTTATATTGCCTCTCCTCGTTCTTCCTACCAAAATGTATCACTTTGCACTTTTCTGCATTAAATTTCATCTGCCACGTGTCTGCCCATTCCACCAGCCTGTCTATGTCCTCTTGAAGTCTATCACTAGCCTCCTCACTGTTCACTATAATTTCAAGTTTTGTGTCATCTGCAAATTTGAAATTGTGCCCTGTACACCCAAGTCCAAGTCATTAATATATATCAAGAAAAGCAGTGGTCCTAGTTCCAACCCCTGGGGAACACCACTGTATACGTTCTTCCAGTCCGAAAAACAACCGTTCACCACTACTCTCTGTTTCCTGTCACTTAACCAATTTTGTATCCATGCTGCCACTGTCCCTTTTATTCCATGGGCTTCAACATTGCTGGCAAGCCTATTATGTGGCACTTTATCAAACACCTTTTGGAAGTTCATGTACACCACATCAACCTCAACCTCATTGCCCTGATCAACCCTCTCTGTTACCTCATCAAAAAACTCAATCAAGTTAGTTAAATACGATTTGCCTTTAACAAATCCATGCTGGCTTTCCTTAATTAATCCACACTTGTTCAAGTGACTGTTAATTTTGTTCATTTTGAAAAGCTTCCCCATTACCGAGATTAAGCTGACTGGTCTGTAGTTGCTAGGTTTATCCTACACCCTTTTTTGAACAAGGGTGTAACATTTGTAATTCTCCAGTCCTCTGGCACCACCCCCACATCTAAGGAGGATTGGAAGATTATGGCCAGTACCTCTGCAATTTCCACCCTTACCTCCCTCAGCATTCTGGGATACATTCCATCCTGGTGACTTATCAACTTTAAGTACAGCCAGCCTTTCTAGTACCTCCTCTTTATCAATTTTTATCCCAACCAGTATCTCAACTACCTCCTCTTTCACTATGGCTTTGGCAGCATCTTCTTCCTTGGTAAAGACAGAGGCAAAGTACTCATTTAGTACCTCAGCCATGCCCTCTGCCTCCATGCGTAGGTCTCCTTTTTGGTCCCTAATCCTCTCTTACTACCCGTTTATTATCTATATGCCTATAGAAGACTTTTAGATTCCCTGTTATGTTAGCTGCCAGTCTATTATCATACTCTCTCTTTGCCCCTCTTATTTCCTTTTTCACTTCTCCTCTGAATTTTCTATATTCAGTCTGGTTCCCTGCTCCTTTCAAGTTACTTGCTGATTGATTTTTAACTGGCTGTTGCTGTTTTTGTACAAGTCTTTGGTGCTTTCTAGAGTTGTTTAACGTTGCTAAAATCTACAGTGAGTGGTGTGACAGGTGCTGAAGGACTTTCTCCTGCGTTCTAGGCTTCTGCACAAACCACTTGCTCCCATGGGAGCGGCAGTAAGCATTCCCCTTGGAATACAGCATGACTGGGAGAATGAGCAGAGGCTACACAGAGCAGGACAAGCGAGAGGGGGAGAAGGGCTCTCAGCAGGAGGCCATATCCGCCCACGGTGTTCAGGGAGCATTTCTCCTGCCTGAGCCTCAGTGAGGAACAGTGTGTCAGATGTATGCACTTCAGTAAAGACATCCTCACTGAAATCAGCCACTTGCTGCAACCTCAGAGCAGGGCGAGGACCGCATTGCCAGTAGCTGTGAAGGTGACCGTGGCGATGAACTTACATGCGTCTGGCTCCTTCCAGGCTGGAGCTGGAGATATTTGCAGCATCTCGCAGTTTGCCGTCCACTGTTGTGTAAGGGAGGTCACTGAGGCCCGATATTCCAAGAGAGCTGACTACATTTCATTCTCTCTTGCCAGAGACCAGCAGGCAGAGCGAGCACGCACCATGTGTCTGTGTTTGCAAGTGCACAGGTTTTGCAAGTGCACAGTGTGTATGCATAGCCTTATCACCACTGTCACTGAGCATTGCTTTGAAGGAGAGCGCCTTGTCCCATCCTCACAGTGTAATAAAGATGATTTATGGTCTTGAGCAGAAATGCACATAGAACTGATAACTATCGCACAAAAAGTAATACACCTATGGAAGATCAGAAATTATACACATTTGGAAAAATATCGATTAAAGAACTGTCTGGCTGGAAGTGCCATGGTTTTTAAACACTGATAAAAGGAACTATTTAAAGGGACAATGTCTTTGTCACAAAGTGTCTGGCAAACCTTTTTTCATTTGTCTGCAAACACACAATGTAGTAAATCACGTTGAAACACATCATTGTATCATGCCATAATGGTGCTTGGCCCTTTCAGATTTTGTGCCTGACTCGCCTGAAGAAAGGTTTTCCGTGTGTCCCTTTAATTCATGGGTCGCAGAGCTATAGCCAAGACTTTGTAGAAAGATTTAACTGAAAAATAAGAGAAAAGATGCAGGACTGGAACTGCTGCTTCTGTTCCTCTGCATTGACTTTTAAACCTAGAAATGACATAAGAACATAAGAAATAGGAGCAGGAATAGGCCACTTGGCCCCTCGAGCCTGCTCCGCCATTCAATAAGATCATGGCTGATCTTGGGCTCAAAGCCACTTCCCCACCCGCTCCCCATAACCCTTCACTCCCTTATCTTGCAAAAATCTGTCTATCTCCACCTTAAATGTATTTAATGATCCAGCCTCCACAGCTCTCTGGAGCAGAGAATTCCACAGATTTACGACCCTCTGAGAGAAGAAATTCCTCCTCATCTCAGTTCTAAAAGGGCGACCCTTTATTCTAAAACTGTGCCCCCACGTTCTAGATTTCCCCACGAGGGGAAACATCCTCTCTGCATTTACCTTGTCGTGCCCCCTCAGTATCTTATATGTTTCAATAAGATCACCTCTCATTCTTCTAAATTCCAATGAGTATAGGTCCAGCCTGCTCAACCTTTCTCATAAGTCAACCCCCTCATCTCTGGAATTAACCTAGTGAATTGTCTCTGAACTGCCTCCAATGCAAGTATATCCTTCCTGAAATAAGGAGACCAAAACTGTACGCAGTACTCAAGGCATGGTCTCACCAATACCCTGTACAGTTGGAGCAGGACTTCCCTGCTTTTATATTCCAACCCCTTTGAAATAAAGGCCAACATTCCATTTGCCTTTTTGATTACTTCCTGTACCTGCATGCTAACTTTTTGGGTTTCATGCACAAGAACCCTCAGGTCCCTCTGAACTGTAGCATTTTGTAATCTCTCTCTATTTAAATAATAATTTGCTTTTTTATTTTTCCTGCCAAAGTGTATAACCTCACACTTTCCCACATTATACTCCATCTGCCAAATGTTTGCCTACTCACTTAGCCTGTCTATATCCCTTTGCAGGTTCTTTGAGTCCTCTGCGCAACTTGCTTTCCCACCCATCTTTGTATCATCCGCAAACTTGGCTACATTACATTCAGTCCCTTCATCCAAGTCATTAATGTAGATTGTAAGTAGTTGAGGCCCCAGCACCGATCCCTGTGGCACCCCACTAGTTACTGTTTGCCAACCGGAAAATGACCCATTTATCCCGACTCTCCGTCTTCTGTTAGTTAGCCAAGTCTCTATCCATGCTAATATATTACCCCCAATTCCGTGAGCTCTTATCTTATGCAGTAACCTTTTATGTGGCACCTTATCGAATGCCTTCTGGAAATCTAAATACACCACATCCACTGGTTCACCTTTGTTCACCCTGCTCGTTACCTCTTCAAGAATTGCAGCAAATTTGTTAAACATGATTTCCCTTTCATAAAACCATGCTGACTCTGCTTGACTGCATTATGATTTTCCAAATGCCCTGCTACTGCTTCCTTAATGAAGGACTCCAGCATTTTCCCAATGACAGATGTTAGGCTAACTGGTCTATAGTTTCCTGCTTTCTGTCTCCCTCCTTTCTTAAATAGGGGTGTTACATTTGTGGTTTTCCAATCCGCTGGGATCTCTCCAGAGTCCAGGGAATTTTGGTATATTGCAACTAATGCATCCACTGTCTCTGTAGCCACTTCTTTTAAGACCCTGGGATGCAGGCCATCTGGTCCAGGGGACTTGTCATCCTTTGGTCCCATTATTTTACCGAGTACTATTTCCTTAGTGATAGTGATTGTCTTTAGATCCCCCCTCCCTGTGGCCCCTTGATTAAATTGAGAGGTCGCACAACACCAGGTTATAGTCCAACAGTTTTATTTGAAATCACAAGCTTTCGGAGCTATCAGGTGAGGAAGGGGCGATCGATAGCTCCGAAAGCTTGTGATTTCAAATAAAACTGTTGGACTATAACCTGGTGTTGTGCGACCTCTCAATTTTGTCCACCCCAGTCCAACACCGGCATCTCCGCATCATGGCCCCTTGATTATCCATTATTGGGATGTTGTTAGTGTCTTCTACCGTGAAGACAGATACAAAATATTTGTTCAGTGTCTCTGCCATTTCCCTGTTCCCCATTATTAATTCCCCAGTCTCATCCTCTAAGGGACCAACGTTTACTTTAGCTACCCTCTTCCTTTTTATATACCTGTAGAAGCTCTTACTATCTGTTTTAATGTTTCTTGCCAGTTTGCTCTCATAATTCATCTTCTCTCTCTCTTTATTATTTTTTATTATTTTTGACAATATACAAATACTCAGTGTGTTCATATCAAAATCCTGGGTCCACCATTTTAATGTACATGAATGACACCATTTAAAATAAACATATGATAACACCACAGTGGAAAATTTTCAGGCTTTAGTTTTTTTTAGTATTAATATTGTTCGTGCTCAGTATCCCTCACTTCCTCCTGCTGGTGCTCATTGCAGAGTAACATGTTATTATCTTGAGAAATACTTGTTCTTGTTTGTTATATTTTCTGAGTGAAACACATTACAACTTAGAATTCTGAAGTCAGGGCTGGTTGGTATAAGAGGGAAGGAGGGAACAAAATGGATAATCCCTTTGTACTGGAAATAAACTAGACATAGAAATGAAAGTCTTAAGGGGCAATTTCAAACCCTACCTGCCCGGTGGAAACTGGGCAGGCACGCAATTAAAATCGGCCGGGTGACGTACTCGCCAACGTCATGCTCCAATCCCGTTGTCTTCTATTTTAACCCACTCTCTGGGCAGGCAACAAGGACGCCCGCCTGCAACGTGGGGTCCTTCTTTAAATATGATATCATTGGGCTCTGACTGGAATTTTAACTGGTGGCCTGAGCAGGGGAGCCGTTGTGTCTTTCCCAGTGGGTGAATGTAGTGGGAAGAGGAACTAGGCCCAGAAGAGACCCACACAGGTAAAATTTTGTTTACTTTTTTCTTTACTTTCCTCGTGGGACCTGGAGGAGCAGGAGTGCTCCTGTGACCCTCAAAACAATAACAACTTGCATTTATATAGCACCTTTAATATAGTAAAATGTCCCAAGGCGCTTCACAGGGGCATTATTCAACTAAATTTGACACCGAGCCATATAAGGAGATATTCGGACAGGTGACCAAAAGCTTGGTCAAAGAGGTAGGTTTTAAGGAGCATCTAAAGGGGGAGAGAGAGGCGGAGAGGCAGAGAGGTTTAGGGAGGGATCTCCAGAGCTTACGGCCTTGGCAGCTGAAGGCACAGCCGCCAATGGAGGGGTGAGGAAAATCTGGGATGCGCAAGAGGCCAGAATTGGAGGAGCAGAGATCTCGGAGGGTTGTGGGGCTGGAGGATGTTACAGAGACAGGGAGGGGCGAGGCCATGGAGGGATTTGAAAACAAGGATGAGAATTTTAAAACCGAAGCGTTGCTTAACCGGGAGCCAGTGTAGGTCAGTGAGCACAGAGGTGATGGGTGAACGGAACGAGTTAGGATACGGGCAGCACTCTTGGGCTCCCCCCCCCCCCACACCTTTCCAAATGTGAGACCCTCCTGAAAACCCCTTCCCCGCGACTTACCTGATTGCCGACGACCTATCCCTCGGTGCCGGGCAGCCCGTGGCCTCCTGCTGCCCAGAATTCCACTCCCGCCCACCGGCCAGCAGCCACTTCCTCCCCGTTTCGAGGGAGTGGGGAGCTGACCGGAGGGACATGCGGATGAGGCCCGTGAGTTAAAATCGCCTGGGCCTCACGTTACCAAGGTTGGGGGTTTGACGCTTGCCTCGCTCCCCCTGCCCGTTCGATTCCCACTCCGGATTAAAATCGGGCCTTTAATTTCTGCGACTATCAGAAGGAATGCAAAGTCTTAATAGGTGCATTGATTCCTCTGGAGATCTGACCCAGCTTGTACAGAAATTGAATCCTAGTAGATAAGGTGTCCCTTGTGCCAATCTGGGAAAGAAAAGAATGGCCTTGATGATAACCTTGGAGAATGTGAAAGGAGATTGCATGATCCAGTGTTAGCTACTGTTAACCAGTGTCATCCGCTGTTAACCAGCACTGTGATATAGAGCACATAGATTTCAGTACAGTTCATGAGTAAAAAGGTGAGAGAGAGAGAGAGAGAGGGAGGAAGGTTCTCTATATGGTTGAAGATATCAGAACACGTTTTCTATACAAGTTCACTGACAGATGGGACATAATAAAAAGATTCTTTTTCTATTAGCTGCTGTATAAAAGAACATGCTTTACTGAAACAGTAACAGAACCGGCCAATGTTCTGTCAGCGTCAGTCACATCATCATGTGAAATTTTGAGTCGAGATCACACGTCAGATAATTCAGAGATCCCCAAAGTGTTTAATAAATAGCAGGACGCAATATTGACACAGCCCCAAGTGGCACCCAAACCCATAAATCACAACAAACAGATAAATAATGATAAGAACATAAGAACATAAGAAATAGGATCAGGAGTAGGCCATTCGGCCCCTCGAGCCTGCTCCACCATTCAATAAGATCATGGCTGATCTACCTCAACTCCACTTCCTGCACTATCCCCCTCTCCCTTGATTCCCTTAATATCCAAAAATCTATTGATCTCTGTCTTGAATATACTCAATGACTAAGCCTCAACAGCCCTCTGGGGTAGAGAATTCCAAAGATTCACCACCCTCTGAGTGAAGAAATTTCTCCTCATCTCAATCCTAAATGGCCGACCCCTTATTCTGAGACTGTGACTCCTGGTTCTAGACTCCCCAACCAGGGGAATAATCCTCCCTGCATCTACCCTGCCAAGCCCTGTAAGAATTTTGTATGTTTCAAGGAGATCACCTCTCATTCTTGTAAACTTGAGAGAATATATGATGCGGAGATGCCGGTGTTGGACTGGGGTGGACAAAAATGAGAAGTCACACAACACCAGGTTATAGTCCAACAGTTTTATTTGAAATCACGAGCTTTCGGAGCGCTGTTCCTTCGTCAGGTAACCTGACGAAGGAGCAACGCTCCGAAAGCTCGTGATTTCAAATAAAACTGTTGGACTATAACCTGGTGTTGTGCGACTTCTCATTTTTGAGAGAATATAGGCCTAGTCTTGTCAATCTCTCCTCATAGGACAATCCCCCATCCCAGGAATGAGTCTGGTGAACCTTCGTTGCACTCCCTCTATGGCAAGTATATCCTTCCTTAGGTAAGGAGACCAAAACTGTACACAATACTCCAGGTGTGGCCTCACCAGGTCCCTATATAATTGCAGTAAGACATCTTTACTCTTATACTCAAATCCTCTTGTAATAAAGGTCAACATACCATTTGCTTTCTTAATTGCTTGCTGTACCTGCATGTTAACTTTCAGTGATTTGTGTACAAGGACACCCAGGTACAGGTTTTTATGTCTCTCGCTAGTTTACTCTCATATTCTATTTTCCACTTTCTTTATCAATTTCTTGGTCTTCATTTGCTGAATTCTAAAATCCTCCCAATCCTCAGGCTTACTGCTCTTTTTGGCAACATTATAAGCCTCTTCCTTTGATCTAATATTATCTTTAACTTCTTTTGTTAGCCACGGTTGGACCACTTTTCCTGTGGGAGTTTTGTGCCTTAAAGGAATGTATATTTGTTGTAAATTATGTTGTAAATGATGGCTTCCTAAAAGAGCAGCAATAAAAGTGCTCATTTAATAACCTGGACGAAAACTGTCTCCCAGTCTGTCCACTTCAAGAGAAGGGAAAGATGACCCGCACATTTATGGGGCCCAGTGGGTAAAAGCAACACCATTGTGATACTGAGCCATACAACAACAACTTGCATTTATATAGCGCCTTTAATATAGTAAAATGTCCCAAGGCGCTTCACAGGGGCATTATCCAACTAAATTTGACACCGAGCCACATAAGGAGATATTCGGACAAAGAGGTAAGTTTTAAGGAGCATCTAAAGGGGGAGAGAGAGGCGGAGAGGCAGAGAGGTTTAGGGAGGGATCTCCAGAGCTTATGGCCTTGGCAGCTGAAGGCACGATGCCAATGGAGGGGTGAGGAAAATCTGGGATGCGCAAGAGGCCAGAATTGGAGGAGCAGAGATCTCGGGGGGTTGTGGGGCTGGAGGATGTTACAGAGATAGGGAGGGGCCATGGAGGGATTTGAAAACAAGGATGAGAATTTTAAAACCGAAGCGTTGCTTAACCGGGAGCCAGTGTAGGTCAGTGAGCACAGAGGTGATGGGTGAACGGAACGAGTTAGGATACGGGCAGCACTCTTGGGCTCCCCCCCACCCCCACACCTTTCCAAATGTGAGACCCTCCTGAAAACCCCTTCCCCGCGACTTACCTGATTGCCGACGACCTATCCCTCGGTGCCGGGCGGCCCGTGGCCTCCTGCTGCCCAGAATTCCGCTCCCGCCCACCGGCCAGCAGCTACTTCCTCCCCGTTTCGAGGGAGTGGGGAGCTGACCGGAGGGACATGTGGATGAGGCCCGTGAGTTAAAATTGCCTGGGCCTCACGTTACCAAGGTTGGGGGTTTGACGCTTGCCTCGCTCCCCCTGCCCGTTCGATTCCCACTCCGGATTAAAATCGGGCCTTTAATTTCTGCGACTATCAGAAGGAATGCAAAGTCTTAATAGGTGCATTGATTCCTCTGGAGATCTGACCCAGCTTGTACAGAAATTGAATCCTAGTAGATAAGGTGTCCCTTGTGCCAATCTGGGAAAGAAAAGAATGGCCTTGATGATAATCTTGGAGAATGTGAAAGGAGATTGCATGATCCAGTGTTAGCTACTGTTAACCAGTGTCATCCGCTGTTAACCAGCACTGTGATATAGAGCACATCGATTTCAGTACAGTTCATGAGTAAAAAGGTGAGAGAGAGAGAGGGAGGAAGGTTCTCTATATGGTTGAAGATATCAGCACACGTTTTCTATACAAGTTCACTGACAGATGGGACATAATAAAAAGATTCTTTTTCTATTAGCCGCTGTATAAAAGAACATGCTTTACTGAAACAGTAACAGAACCGGCCAATGTTCTGTCAGTGTCAGTCACATCACCATGTGAAATTTTGAGTCGAGATCACACGTCAGATAATTCAGAGATCCCCAAAGTGTTTAATAAACAGCAGGACGCAATATTGACACAGCCCTAAGTGGCACCCAAACCCATAAATCACAACAAACAGATAAATAATGATGGCTTCCTAAAAGAGCAGCAATAAAAGTGCTAATTTAATAAGCTGGACGGAAACTGTCTCCCAGTCTGTCCACTCCAAGAGAAGGGAAAGATGACCCATACATTTATGGAGCTCAGTGGGTAAAAGCAACGTCATTGTGATACTGAGCCTTACAACAACAACTTGTATTTATATAGCACCTTTAACATAGCAAAACGTCCCAAGGTGCTTCACAGGAGCGATATAAAACAAAATTTGACACCGAGCCACATAAGGAGATATTACGGCAGGTGACCAAAAGCTTGGTTAAAGAGGTAGGTTTTAGTGAGCATCTTAAAGAAGAGAGAGAGGTGGAGTGGTTTGGGTGGGAATTCCCGAGCTTAGGGCCAAGACAGCTGACGGCACAGCCGCCAATGACAGAGCGATTAAAATCGGGGATGTACAAGAGGCCAGAATTGGAGGAGCGCAGAGTTCTCGGAGGGTTACAGGGCTGGAGGAGGTTATAGATATAGGGGGAGAAATTCAGTATCGCCCCATTTGGGGCGCAATTATCGGCCGGGCGCAAAGATTAGCGCCTGGCGCTAATTATCGCCACCGACTGCAAACTTGACTTTTATCGCCCCTGGAGGTGATTGCAGCGCTAAATCAGGCGCTTCACACCTGTCTTAAGGCGCAAAGGCCAAGGAGCGAGGCGCTACCTCAGAGCGCTGGCGAAGCTCATGTAATGTCAGTCAGCAATGGAACACACACACAATGGCACGGGCCAGTTCTTAAAGGGGAGGGTTAATCTTGCTTTCCATCCACATCCTGCTCATTGCAGCCTTGAATCTCGGCCTGGAGAGACCTGCACATCAAATGTGCTGGAAAGAACAATGGAGAGTACCAGGCAAAGAGCTCAGAGTGCAGCCCCCACAGTCTCTGCTAAATCGATACAAGGAATGGCAAATCAAAATGAACCTGCAAAGTGCTGCTCAGTACCCAAAACTCCTTCACACAACGTTGAATCTCTCCAGAAGTCTCTCCCTCTCTCTCTCAGAATGCGTAGTTCAAAAATGGCACCAACAATAAAAGGCAGGAAGTGGTCACCTTTAAATAACGCTCCCCCTTTCCCTTCATGACTGCAGAACGCTCCCCTCAACCTGTCGTTGCTAGCGTCAGGCAGTAAGGCAGGGGGCGCCACTCAATATCCGCTCCGGGGCGATACCGGGGCGTTGCGCACTCGAGTGACGTCATGATCTGCCGGCGCAGGAGATCGTGGCGGTAGTGTTTAGCGCCACCGCAAAATGTCTAGTTAATTTCGCGAGCGGTGCAAACTTCGCCGCGCCCAGGCGCTAGCTGCTTTGTGCCCCATTAGCGCCCTCTTAAGGCGCTAACGGGAGGCGCAACCAACTGAATTTTTCCCCCATAGAGAGAGGCGAGGCCATGGAAGGATTTGAAAACATGGATGTGAATTTTTAATAGCACCTTTCATGGGCACCAGACGTCCCAAAATGCTTTACAGCCAATGAAGTATTTTTGAAGTGTAGTCACTGTTGTAATTGAGGCATGGTTGGACTGGGAGCCAATGTAGGTCAGCAAGCACAGGGGTGATGGGTGAATGGGACTTGGTACGAGTTAGGGTACAGGCAGCAGAGTTTTGGATGAGCTTAAGTTTACGGAGGGTGGAAGATGGGAGGCCAGCCAGGAGAGCATTGGAATAGTCGAGTCTGGAGAAAACAAAGGCATGGATGAGGGTTTCAGCAGCAGATGGGCTGAGGCAGGTGCAGAGACGAGCGATGTTGGAGGTGGAGGTAGGCGGTCTTGGTGATGGAGCGTATATATAGTCGGACGCTCAGCTCAGGGTCGATTGGTACACTGAGGTTACAAACAGCCTGGTTCAGCCGCAGACAGTTGCCAGGGAGAGGAGTGGAGTCGATGGCTAGGGAACGGAGTTTGTGGCGGGGACTGGAGACAATGCCTTCAGTCTTCCTAATATTTACTTAAAGCAAATTTCTGCTCATCCAGTACTGGATGTCGGACAAGCAGTGTGACAAATCAGAGGTAGTGGAGGGTCGAGAGAGGTGGTGGTGAGGTAGAGCTGGGTGTCATCAGCGTACATGAGGAATCTGACGTGTTTACAGATGATGTTGCCGAGGGGTAGCATGTAGATGAGAAAAAGGAGGAGGCCAAGGATGAATCCTTGGGGGACTCCAGAGGTAGCGGTGTATGAGTGGGATGTGAAGCCATTGCAGAAGATTCTCTGACTACAACTAGATAGATAGAAATGGCACCAGGCGAGGAGGGAAGGGGAGCACTCTGTATGGCAAAAAGATCATCCTAACTCTTTATAACTGAGAATTATTTGGGTTATAGTTGGCAAAGCTGTTGTGTCATGTGTTCAATGGCAATCTTCCAAAGATTACATTGATTACATCCTCAATGGAAATTTTTGATGGTGGCGGAGATCAAGAAATTAACACAACATCATTGCACAGATAGGTTATAATGGAGCTTCTGTCTGCTTCTGTCCAAGAGAGGGAAACCCTCTACACCGCTGCAGATAAATCATTCAGATAAGAGCTGAAACCCGGGAGTCCAAACAGCAGATCTGCCACATCTGGAATTCAAACTATGGGAATCCAATAAAACGTAGGCCTGTGATTCTCTCCTTGGCACAGAGAACCGACAGATGTGTATTGGACTCCTGCCAGAACTACAGAAGTGCTGAACGTAGCAGTACCTCTACTAGTCTTTGCTCGACATCAAGCTGAGATGGCTTGCATTACAAATGTAATCCTTGTGTTCCTCTTCGTGCATGTTTTCTTTAAACATAAAACAGAAAGTGCCACAAGCACCTTCAGCATCTGAAAGAGGAAAGATAGATTAACATGTTGGCTGCAGACCATTAATTAGAAGTGAATGGGCTTCGCTCATTTTTATTTAGTTTGTCGTGTATTCCAAACCCAGATCAGTTAACTAGAAGAAGCAGCACCCTGGATGACTCATTTCAATGCTGCTGCAAGACAGTTCGGAACATATGAAATAGATGGGCAGGAAAATACCAGCTGGTCCATCAAGCCTGCCCCACACCATGATGGCTGGAGCATCATGACTAGACACGTCTTGGCAGAGTAGATGCTGAGAGGTTGTTTTCCCCTGGCTCGAACGTCTAGAACTTCGAAGTTTCTGTCTGCATTGCGCGCCTCACTTACCCATGTACACAATTACTACCTACACACTCTTAAACTTACTTAAGACTTAGAACCCAAAGAGTTGTGTCACTCTGCACTTTAAGAAGGAGGGTGCTCACAGAACTCTGCCATGTCTTGCAGCCAGACCTGCAGTCTCACTCCAGGGCAAGGACAGCACTGCTAGTGGCTGTGAAGGTGACTGTGGCTCTGAATTTCCTCGCATCGGGAACCTTCCAGGCTGGAGCAGGCGACATCTGTAACATCTCCCAGTTCTCTGTCCACTGTTGCATGACAGATGCTCTTTATGCCAGGAGAGGGGACTTCATTGTCTTCTCTCTGACCAGAGAGAAGCTGGCGGAGCGTGCATGTGGCTTTGCCAGGATAGTGGACTTCCCATGGTGCAGGACGCCACCGACTGCACTCTTTGCGGGTGCTGCATCTAAATGCTGAGATGTACCGTCACCACAAAGGTTACCACTCGCTGAATGTGCAGTTGGTGTGCAGTCATCCTCAGCACATCATGATGGTGAATGCCCGGTATCCTGGCAGCAGTCATGATGCTTTTATTCTGCGCCAGTCCACCGTTCCCCTTGTCTTGAGCCACCAAGACAAACCAGATGGTGGCTACTCGGCGACAAGGGCTATCCACTGACCACCTGGCTCATGATTCATCTCCAAAAACCAACCATACGTGGGCAGCATGCATACAATGAGAGCCATGTTGCCACAGAGAATCAGATAGAGCAGAGCACTGGCATTCTTAAACAACGGTTCCGCTACCTGGTCCGCTCCGGAGGAGCCCTGCAGTACTCACCAGAGCATGTCTCAAGATTCGTCATGGTCTGCTGCATGCTCCACAATCTTGCCATCATGAGAGCACAGCCCTTGCCACCAGGCATAAGGTGACCAGCTGAGGAGGAGGAGGAGGAGGAGGAAGAGGAGGAGGAGGAAGAAGTGGAAGAGGGAGAGGAGGAGGAGGAGAAGGAGGAAATGGAAGAGGAGGAGGAGGAAAGCGGAAGAAGAGAAAGCGGAAGGGAGGAGGCTACCCAGGCAGCCCCTTTCCGCCCGGGCTGTCCATGATTGTCTCATCCTACTGCGGTACCAGTGAACGCAACCCCAATTCCCCGTTCAACAATAGTCCCATACCTTAGCCTACCTCTGTTGCTGACCATCACAGCATCCTCTTGGCCATAATGCTGAAACAAAAGCCACCACAAAATAAACATTCCAATCCAACTTTATATATCAAACCATCCAATATCACATAACAAATTCATTCCCTTAGTGCCTGTCTTCAGAGTGCCTTTGCCTGTCCTAGTGCTCCTATGAAGTGCTACCCCAGTGGCTGCAGCATGGCTGGTGGAAGGCTGCTGACTTTTAGTGGGGGAGACTGCAGATGGCCTTGCAGGACATCCTCAAGTACCTCTGGGCCTGGAAGGCCCGGCTGCGGACTGCACCACCTCGGCATGGGCGACAGCAGTCAGGACTGGCTGGCTGACAGGCAACATCAACGGCACTGGCAGAGAGGCAGTGGTGGAAGTCCGAATGTTGTCATCCTGAGAGAGGACAGCAGGTTGGTGCTCCACGGAGCCACTGCCACTCCCCCGGGTCGGCGCCTCAGCAATCCTAGTGATCTGCTGGAGCACAGATTGCTGGACTGCTGTGACACCCTGTGTAAGAACACACTATTTGCTGTAAATTTTGCTGTAACTTGAAAAGTTGACCAACTTTCAAAAGGCTTTCGATAAGGTCCCGCATAAGAGATTAGCGTGTAAAGTTAAGGCACATGGGATTGGGGGCAAGGTATTGACTTGGATAGAGAACTGGTTGGCAGACAGAAAGCAAAGAGTTGGAATAAATGGGTCTTTTTCCGAGTGGCAGGCAGTGACTAGTGGGGTACCGCAGGGATCGGTCCTTGTACCCCAGCTATTCACAATATATATTAATGATCTAGACAAGGGAACTAGATGTAATATCTCCAAGTTTGCAGACAACACAAAGCTGGGTGGGCGTGTGTGCTGTGAGGAGGATGCCGAGAAACTTCAGGATGATTTGGACAGGTTGGGTGATTGGGCAGAAGCATGGCAGATGCAATATAACGTGGATAAATGCGAGGTTATCCACTTTGGTGTCAAAAACAGGAAGGCAGATTATTATCTGAATGGCAATAGATTGGGAGAAGGGGAAGTGCAACGAGACCTGGGTGTCCTTGTGCACCAGTCGCTGAAGGTAAGCATGCAGGTGCAGCAGGCGGTTAAGAAGGCAAATGGTATGTTGGCCTTCGTAGCGAGAGGGTTTGAGTACAGGAACAAGGAGGTCTTGCTGCAGTTGTACAGGGCCTTGGTGAGACCACATCTTGAGTATTGTGTGCAGTTTTGGTCGTCTTATCTGAGGAAGGAGGTTCTTGCCATGGAAGGAGTTCAGCGAAGATTCACCAGGCTGATACCTGGGATGGCAGGAATGACGTATGTGGAGAGATTGGGTCGATTGGGCTTATACTCGCTGGAGTTTAGAAGAATGAGAGGGGATCTCATTGAAACTTATAAAATTCTGAAAGGACTGGACAGACTAGATGCAGGAAAGATGTTCCCGATGGTCGGGGAGTCCAGAACCAGGGGTCACAGTCTAAGGATAAGGGGTAAGCCATTTAGGACAGAAATGAAGAGGAATTTCTTCACCCAGAGAGTGGTGAACCTGTGGAATTCTCTACCACAGAAGGCAGTAGAGGCCAATTCATTAAATATATTCAAGAAGGAGTTGGATATATTTCTTAAGGCTAAAGGGATCAAGGGATATGGGGAGAAAGCAGGGACAGGGTACTGAATTTGGATGATCAGCCATGATCGCATTGAATGGCGGAGCAGGCTCGAGGGGCTGAATGGCCTACTCCTGCTCCTATCTTCTATGTTAAATTTTATGGGCCATCATGCTTCGCGAGGCCAAGAGACTGGTTGCTGTGAGAACTTTGTAAAATAAGATGCTACGGTTGTAAGCTGTGAAAGCTGCCAATTGTCTTTCAACAGATACGGATAACTGTCTTTGAAAGTTCTGTTGGAACAGACTACTGAGCTGTGGCATCAGTGCAAAAGCAGAAACATCTTCAAACTATGGAATGTAACTGGCCTCGAAACCCACGGATGCTCAACAAACTATTGATCCGAAGAACTGAAAAACAACTGATGGCCATTGTCTGTATAGTTAGAGACACGTACACAGTGGGAGGGTTGCCAAGGTTTGGGGTATAAAAGATACTGTAGATTGACCACTCGCTGCTGTAGCCGGGCGACCTGGTCAGTTGCCAGAAATCATACGTCTAGTCACTGCCGGATTGACCACTCGCTGGTGTTAGTATGTATGTGGTGTTTTGCTTGAGCTTAAAGCAAAGGGATAGCTCTGTGTGCGCTGAGGTATAATTAGGAATTATTATACGCTACATAACTGTCGGATGCTTGCTTGTAATCTCTTGCTGATTTTTAAGTAAAAGAAGTTTCACAGATTCATTGGGTTTTGTGTTGTCTGTTCGACAGGTCTGAACTTTGGAAACTGTTTGACGGGGCGAGGGGCGATTTCCACATGTCTTGCACCTGCAAGCCCCTTTCCACACTGGTAAACGCAGCCACGATGGCAGCAATATGAGCTTACGTGGCAGCAAGCTGAGCCTGCATGACAGAAGTCTGAGCTTCCACTGCAGCACTCAGACTTTGGGTGGCTTCTGCTGGTGCTGCAATGGAAGCTGAGACATCGGCCATCAGATGGTGCATCACGGCTGGGTCCACAAGTGCGCTAATGGAGTTGCCCATCAATTCCATGCTGGAAATCATGGGCTCTAAGCTCTGCACAAAGCCCTGTGCAAGGTTGGTGCCGGACTCCTCCATGCTCCTTGACATTGCACACAGGCTTTCTGGCAGGCCTGCCAATGCACCAAGCATTTCATTGTGCATACCCATCAGCGTTCTTCTGTAGGCCGCCCCATCAAAGTCCTCATTTGAGTCCTCTGCTGCAGAACCCGTGTGCGACCTCACCCTCTGGGGAGCTGGCAGCCTGGCACCTGTACTACCCTTTCCCCCTGCCCTGGCTGCAGCCCACTCGTGCCAGGTGACTCATCACGTACAGACCCTGCTTCTAACATGCCCTCTAAAGTCTGCACAGTGCCAGTATCTGAGCTGGTGGCTGCGAGTGTCAGATCGAGTGATGGCATTTCGTCTTCATCATCAGTCTCCTCTCCCTCTTGTTCAACCACTAGCTGAGCAGGCTGGATTTCTTGGGTCTCTGAAATGAGAAGGCACAAGGGTAAGGTTGTGGTAAGGGGAGGGGGGGGGTGGAAAGCAACATGTGCATGCTTACACCATGTGCAGCTTGTAAATCAGAAGAGATTGTGGGATGAGGGGGAAGTGGGATGTGAGAGGGAGGATTACATACGAGGATACCGGCATCTTGTATTCTTTCAGCCCTGCCACTGGCCACGGGCTGAGTGATGTCCCTCCCAAGAATGGCCAGCAGCGTCTCCTCCATGGGGGTCAGGTTATGCAGGCGCACCTGTCCCCTACTGGTCCTGCTGGCACCGGTTGTGAGCCACCTTTTCCTGCAAGGGAAAGGGAAGTGTGTCAGTGAGTGTGGTGCAATGTGTTTTGGATGATATGCCTGTCATGGTTGAATAGCTGACAGTGTGTGCAAGCTGTGAGATGTGGGTGATAGGCTTGCAGCAGTGGTATGTGTGTGAGGGTGAGGTGAAGCTATGAATGTGAGGTATGAGTCGTGTTTGGTAGAGATTGTTGGTAGGTGAGTGATGGGGGTGTGGTGCAGTGAGCAGTGTGCGAGGCTAGTGGTGCAGATGGTGGGATATGGCATTTGAAGGTGAATTCACTGACCTTGACTCTAGTGTGAGGTCATTAACCTTCTTCTTGCGTCCAGGTCCTCGGGGCTATACTGCTGGCATTCACCACAGCGGCTATCTGCTCCCCATTGGATTTTACAATGTTGCCTGGAGAGCCTCCTGGCCCCCTATGGAAACAGGTCCTCTCTCCTCGAGTTGACCTCCTGTACCAAGGTCCCCAGTGCTGCAATGGAGGACCTAGGTGCATGCTCTCTCCCTTGCTGTGACATAATTTTTCTTTTCTCCTCCTCTCACTGTTCTTCCCCAGCCAGTTCAATGAGCTGCTGCAGGCAGAATGCACCTCCCCGTTAAGAGGTGCAGACTGCCTTTAAGTAGTGCAGGCTAGCTTTAATTGGAGCTAGCCTCGGACAAACTTGGGCCCCCTGCTGTGCGTTCATCCGCTCAGCAGCGTGTTCAGCGCTGGGCTGAACGCTGCAATCATGCTAATCGGCCGGCAGCACAAAGTTCGCTTGCTGCCTCCAGTCCTTTGAACGGGGGCGGGTTGCACGCGCATCGCAAGCCCCGTGCCTGTTTTCAGGGGCTAACGAATCTCTAGGCCGATAACCTTAGAACTCCGAGAGCTGTGTCATTCTTAACATGATAACCTTAGAATGCCGAGAGCTGTGTCATTCTTAACATGATAACCTTAGAACTCTGAGAGCTGTGTCATTCTTTACAAGATAACCTTAGAACTCCGAGAGCTGTGTCATTCTTTACAAGATAACCTTAGAACTCCGAAAGCTGTGTTATTCTTAACATGATAACCTGAGAACTCCGAGAGCTGTGTTATTCTTAACATGATAACCTGAGAACTCCGAGAGCTGTGTCATTCTTTACAAGCAAAAAAAAAGGCTTCCAAAACACTCTTTCATGATAATTGAGTGCTTATTAATTAATTTCTGCTGCTCCCTGTTGACCCCACTTTTCAGATGCAAATGTACCTTTTATCTTTTCAACTGAACATTTTTGTTGTTGCATCTGATTCCAACATTTCTGGTTGCCCAACTCTATATAGCGTGTCACTAGGGATGGTTTTGTTTCCGATTGCAAATGTAACTGGATGAAAAGACAGATTTTTGACAAACACGGCCTCTGGGAATTCTCTGTTGATTACATGGGATGTCTGACATGCAAAAGGCCCATCCGATCTGACATATGGATAACCTGTATTCCCGAATGCACTGTGTACATTTTTGAATAGAGCATCCAGTGCTTTGAGTTAAACTATCCCCAGCCCTCCCATTCAATCGCTGCCGAATGAGTTCTTTCAATCAGAAAGCGTCCCAGTCCCCAGCTCAACAATCTCTCAACTTGAACACAACAATACACGAAAAGAAAATGGCTGGCCTTGCAATACAGATTCTAGCTTCACCTTGAGTTTGGCTTGATGGAAACAGGATGTTTATTTGTTCTTGGGATGTGGGATAAATAGGAGTTAAGGGGATACTAAACTAAAACAGAAATATAACATAAGGAGATAAACTTTTAAATTAAATGATGGGACAGCTAAGACCCGTTGCCTGTAATTCCTGTGCCATGTGGGTACTCTAGGACCCGGCATGTTTCCTGGATAACCACGTGAGCCTCCAACTGCTTGAGTTCGAGCTCAGGGTTTCTGAGCTTGAGGAGCGGCTGGAATCATCGCAGGACATACGGGAGGCTGAGAGTTTCCTGGACCACACATTCCAGGAGGCGGTCACCCCACAGCTACAGAGAGTTCAGGTGGGTAGTAAGTGGGTGGCCAACCGGCGGGGTAGGAAAAGGCAGGCAGTGTAGGAATCCTCTGGGAATGTGACACACTCGAACCAGTTTTCAGTTCTGACTATCGGTGAGGGTGACGACGCCTTGGGGGAATGCAGTCTAGAGCACATCCACGGCACTGTGGAGCAAATGGCTACACAGGGGTCAGAGCGAAGTGTAGAAATGCAGTGGTCATAGGGGATTAGATAGTCAGGGGGATAGACAGGCGTTTCTGCAACTGTCGACATGTGTTGCCTCCCTGGTGCCACGGTAAAGGACATTATTGAACGGGTGCAGAACATTTTGAGGGGGGGAAGAGGAACAGCCATAAGTCGTGGGCCATGTTGGAAACAATGACATTGATAGGAAAAAGGTTGAGGTACTACAGACAGCATTTCAAAAGCTAGGGAGGAAGTTAAAGAGCAAGACTTCAAAGGGTAGTAATCTCTGGATTACTCCCAGTGCCACGTGCTAGTGAGTATAGGAGCAGTAAGGTTAACACATGGCTGGTGAAATGGTGCAGGAGGGAGGGCTCCATACTCCTGGGGCATTGGGACCAGTTCTAGGCAGAAGGAACCTGTACAACAACAGCAACAACTTGTATTTATATAGCACCTTTAATGTAGTAAACATAAGAACATAAGAACATAAGAAATAGGAGCAGGAGTAGGCCAATCGACCCCTCGAGCCTGCTCCGCCATTCAATAAGATCATGGCTGATCTGATCCTAACCGCCAATCTACTATCTATCACAGAACCATCTCCTGCATCTAACAGAATTGCACACACGAAATAGGAGCAGAATCAGGCTACACGGTCCCTGGGCCCGCTCCACTACCCACAGGGCCATGACCGGATCCGAACCTAGACTCATGTCCAAATTCCTGCCCGCTCCCCGTAACCCTTAATGCCCTTTACTTCTAGGAAAACGTCCCAAGGCGCTTCACAGGAGCGTTATAAAACAGAATTTGACACTGAGCCACATAAGGAGAAATTAGGGCAGATGACCAAAAGCTTGGTCAAAGGGATAGGTTTTAAGGAGTGTCTTAAAGAAGGAAAGAGAGGTAGAGAGGCGGAGAGGTTTAGGGAGGGAATTCCAGAGCTTAGGGCCTTGGCACGGCCACCAATGGTGGAGTGATTAAGATCAGAGATGCTCAAGAGGCCAAAATGAGAGGAGCGCAGAGATCTCGGGGGTTGTGGGGCTGGAGGAGATTTGAGATAGGGAGGGGCGAGGCCATGGAGGGGTTTGAAAACAAAGATGAGAATTTTAAAATCGAGGCGTTGCTTAACCGGGAGCCAATGTAGGTCAGCAAGCACAGGTGAATGGTATGAGTTAGGACATGGGCAGCAGAGTTTTGGATGACCTCAACTTTACGTAGGGTGGAATGTGGGAGGCCAGCCAGGAGTATGTTGAAATAGTCAAGTCTAGAGGTAACAAAAGCATGGATGAGGGTTTCAGCAGCAGATGAGCTGAGGCGGGGTGGAGTCGGGCAATGTTACAGAGGTGGAAGTAGGCGGTCTTAGTTACGGCGCGCATATGTGGTCGGAAGCTCATTTCATGGTCAAATATGACACCAAGGACAGTCTGGTTTAGCCTCAGACAGATGTTAGGGAGAGGGATGGAGTCGGTGGCGAGGGAATGCAGTTTGTGCAGGGACCGAAGACAATGGCTTCCCAATATTTAGTTGGAGGAAATTTCTGTTCATCCAGAACTGGATGCTGGACAAGCAGTCTGATAATTTAGAGACTGTGGAGGGGTCGAGAGAAGTGGTGATAAGGTAGAGCTGGGTGTCATCAGCATACATGTGGAAACTGATGCTGTGTTTTCGGATGATGTCACCGAGGGGCAGTGTGGAGATTACATTTGGTTCCCTCAGCCAAATCATTGATATATATTATGAATAGCTGGGGCCCAAGCACTGATCCCTGCGGTACCCCACTAGTCACCGCCTGCCACCCCGAAAAAGACCCATTTATTCCTACTCTCTGTTTCCTGTCTGTTAACCAATTTTCAATCCATGCCAGTATATTGCCTCCAATCCCATGTGCTTTAATTTTGAACACTAACCTCTTATGTGGGACTTTATCAAAGGCCTTCTGAAAATCCAAATACACCACATCCACTGGTTCTCCCTTATCTATTCTACCAGTTACATCCTCAAAAAACACCAGTAGGTTTGTCAAACATGATTTCTCTTTCATAAATCCATGTTGACTTTGTCTAATCCCGTTGATATTTTTTAGGGTCCTGTTATCACATCCTTTATAATAGACTCTAGCATTTTCCCTACTACTGATGTTAGACTAACTGGTCTGTAGTTCGCTGTTTTCTCTCTCCCTCCTTTTTTAAATAGTGGGGTTACATTTGCCACCCTCCAATCTGCCGGAACTGTTCCATAATCTATAGAATTTTGGAAGATGACAACCAATGCATCCACTATTTCCATGGCTACCTCTTTTAGTACTCTGGGATGCGGATTATCAGGCCCTGGGGATTTATCAGCTTTCAGTCCCATTAATTTCTCCAGCACTATTTTTTACTAATACTAATTTCCTTTATTTCCTCCTTCTCACTAGACCCTTGGTCCCCTAGCATTTCTGGGAAGTTATTTATGTCCTCTTCTGTGAAGACAGAACCAAAGTATTTGTTTAATTGCTCTGCCATTTCCTTGTTCCCCATTATAAATTCTCCCATTTCTGACTGTAAGGGACCTACATTTGTCTTCACTAATCTTTTTCTTTTTACAAACTTGCAGGCAAATTGCAGAAAGATGCAAGAACTTTAGAGTAGCGATAATGATAGACTTCAATTATCCTAATATAGACTGGGAAAATAGCAGTGTAAAGGGCAAAGAGGGGGAGGAATTCCTAAAATGTGTACAAGAGAATTTTCTTAATCAGTATGTTTCCAGCCCAATGAGGAAGGAAGCAGTGCTGTATCTAGTTCTGGGGAATGAAGTTGGGCAAGTGAAGTATGTTTCAGTGGGTGAGAATTTGGGAAACATTGATCACAATATCATTAGCTTTAAATTAGTTATGGAAATGGACAAGGAAAAATCAAATGTGAAAATATTCAGCTGGAGGAGAGCTTATTGTCAGTGAGTTAAAAAGGGATCTGGCCCAGGTGGATTGGAATCAAACATTGGCAGGTACAACAGTAAATGAGCAATGAGAGGCCTTCAAACAAGAGAGAGTTCGGGTGCAGACTCGACACATTCCCACGATGAGGAAAGGAAGGGCATCCAAAGCTAGAGCTCCCTGGATGACTAAAAGATATAGGGGGAAAAATTAGGTCGCGCCCCGTTTGGGGCGCAAATATCGTCTGGACGCAAATATTAGCGCCTGGCGCTAATTATCGCCACTGACTGGAAACTTCACTTTTACCGCCCCGGGAGGTGAGTGGAGCGCTAAATCAGGCGCTGCACACCTGTCTTAAGGCGCAAAGGCCGAGCAGTGAGGCGCTAACTCAGCGCGCGAGCGCAGCGCAGCTGCTGCCAGTTAGCGAGGGAACACAGACACACTGGCGCCGGCCACTTCTTAAAGCGGGGGGGGCCAACTTGCTCCCCAGCCACACCCTGCTCATTGCAGCCTTGAATCTCGGCCTGGAGAGACCTGTGAATCCATTTTGCTGCCAAGGATGGAGAGGGTGAGAGAACGAGCTCATCGCTTCACCGAGCGGGCCTTGGATGCTCTGGTTGGCGCGGTGGAGCGCAGAAGATGTATACTCTTCCCTGAGAGTGGCAGGAGGCCTTTGCCACGCGAGTACAGAAGAGTGTGGAGGGAGGTGGCTCAGAGCGTCTCCTCCAGGAGCATGGTGCCCAGGACCCATACTCAATGCCGCAAAAAGTTCAACGACCTCACTCGGGTCGTCAGGGTGAGTGGCTTTTTCTCAATACCTCTCCATCCCTCCATCTCAACCTCACTCTATGGCCAGAGGGTCTTAAAACCCCAATGCACAACACTCATCCAACACCTATGGCCCTTTCATGAAACACACACACACATTCCACACTTTGCATACAGTAAGGGCTATTCACCTATGGGAGGCACATCAGGCAAGACCATGGCTGCATACAGTAAGGGCTATTCACCTATGGGAGGCACATCAGGCAAGACCATGGCTGCATACAGTAAGGGCTATTCACCTATGGGAGGCACATCAGGCAAGACCATGGCTGTATATTTACTCAGATGCTGTCCTTTTTCTTACAGGCCAAGCTGGCGCATAATCGGAGACAGCAGCAACGGACAGGTGGAGGGCGGCCTCAGCTGCAATCCCTCAGCGATCTTGAGGAGCGCGTCCACAGGATTGTGGCAAGCCGGGTGATCGGTCCCGTCGCCACTGGAGACGCCGACCCCGTTCTGGACAGCAATGGTAAGGTCATCACCTTTTTGTCCTCTGTCCTTCCACTTGTCCCTCACAACACCAGCCTTTGACACTTTCAATCCAACTTGCTAACTCGCTGCACTTATTCCTCCCTTACTGCCACCCTGTCCTCACGCTAAAGCCACTCTTGTACCTCCCTGCTTTCAGATGGTGATTCACCAGCTGAGGAGACGGGCCCTGAAGCTGCCAGTGGGAGTGAAGCTGCAGCCGAGGAGGAAGAGGAAGCCGGAGCATCAGTGCCACCCTCTCCCGAGGAAGCCCATGCCCACACTGGGAACACGCCTTCCCTGGAGGGGAGCAGGGGGGAAGGGTCTGATGAGGGTGAAGCTCCAGGACCCAGCGGGCTGCAGCAACGCCATGGGGGTAGGGAAGAACGGGGGCCTTCTCCCCAGAGGGAGAGTAGGCCAGAGACTCCTACTGCAATGGACGCAGAGGAGGAGCGGCTGATTGCAGAAATGAACACCCAGGCGGTGGGCATGCACACTGAGCTCATGGGTGCAGTGGGAAGGGTGCCCGAATGCATTGAGTCACTGGCAAGGAGTGTGGAGCACTTCGCTGTAGCACAGGCGGATGCCACACTAACGCTTAGTGCTGCAATTCAGTCACTGGCTGTCGTGATCCCATCTCTGACTGCTCTCATGCAGACTCAGATTGAGGCCACGCGAGCACAGACTGCTGCCAACCTCGATGGTTCGTTCACATGTCCCCGGGGCTCTCACCACGCCGCAGCAGGCCAGCAATCTGTTCTCCAGCAGATTGCTCCGGATGCTGAAGTGCTGCCCCGTGGGAGTGCCAGTGTGTCGGGCGAGCAGGGAGTTGCTGTCCTCTCTCACGATGACAGCATTCCTGCTGCCAACACTGTCACTTCTCCACTGCACTTGCCACCGCCTGTAGGACAGACTGCTGCCGCCCATGCAGAGTTGGTGCAGTCTGCAGCCGGGCCCTCCAGGCCCAGAACTGGTCGAGGCCGTCCTTCAGGGGCATCTGCAGTGTCAGGGTCTGACGAGCAGCAGCCTTCCACCAGCCTTGCTGCAGCCACTGAGGTCCCATTACGGAGGAGCAGTAGGGTTAGAAGGGGGGAAGTGCGCAAGGGAAGGAGATCACCCTCGAAGGGCAAAAAGTAGGAGGTGTGACAAAATGCTGGTCATTTTTTTATTAAAGGTCGAGGTTCATGGTCCAACTTTTGTTTAGTGTTTTGGACATTATCTCCAGGTTGTGAGAACCAGTTATGTTATTGACTGTTTTTTTGTGTTTATTTCTATGAGTTTGTCATGAGCAATTGACACACACAGAGTTTGTAAAATAAATAAGTTTCTGTATTCAAAATATACATGGTTGGTGTTTGGAATTATTGGTGCCTTGGCCGGCTTAGGGGTTGCGTGCTGGGTTCATTGATGTTGTTAGCAATGGCAGAAGCCATTTCCACAGCAGGGGCCCTAGAAGCGGCTTGCTATTAGCCGTTGACGGACGGCCCTTGCAGTTTCACCATTGTGGGCCGCCCTCCCGCCTTGGTGCTGCTGATGATCATCCTCCTCGTCCTCTTCCTCCTCTTCCTCCTCCTCCTCTGGTGGTGCTCCAAGGCCTGGTGGCATTGGCTGGGTCCTGACGATTGCCATGTTATGCAACATGCAGCACACAACTACGAAGTTGGATACTCGCTCAGGCGAGTACTGCAGGGCTCCTCCAGAATGGTCGAGACAGCGGAACCGTTGCTTCAGCACGCCGATTGTGCGCTCAATTATGTTCCTGGTAGCTTGATGGCTCTCATTGTACCGCAGCTCAGCAGGGGTGTTGGGCGTACGGAGCGGTGTCATCAGCCAGGTGCTCAATGCATACCCCTTGTCCCCGAGAAGCCAACCAACTGGCTGATGCGGTGCCTCGAAAAGTTCTGCCACAGTAGTCTGGCGCAGGATAAAAGCATCGTGGCAGCTGTCAGGATAGTGGGCATTGACAGCGAGTATCAGCTGTCTGTGGTCACAGACCAACTGAACATTCAAGGAATGGAACCCCTTTCTGTTCCGGAATTCCTCGGCATTCTCATGTGGAGCACGCAAAGCCACATGCGTGCAGTCAATGGCGCCCTGCACCATGGGGAAGCCCGCTATCCTCGCAAAGCCCAGAGCGCGGTCACGCTGCTTGTCTGGGGTCATGGGGAAAGAGATGAACTCTCGTCTCCTTTTAAAGAGGGCATTTGTGACCTGCCGGATGCAGCAATGCACCGCGAACTGGGAGATATTGGCGAGGTCCCCAGCAGCAGCTTGAAATGAGCCAGTAGCGTAGAAGTTGAGAGCCACTTTGACCTTCACTGCCACCGACAGAGACGTCCTGGACCTCAGTTGAGGCTGCAGATCTGGCTGCAGCAGGTGGCAGAGCTCAGTGACCACCTCCTTGCTGAATCGCAGCCTTCGCAAACACAGCTCCTCAGACATATGAATGTAGGAGAGCTGTTCACGATATACCCTGGGAGGGTAAGCTCTCCTGTACATACGCCTGTTGGCCCTCCTCCGTCTGGCCATCATTGCCACTCTCTCTCTGCGTCTCTGTGTCCTCCGATTCAGCTGGAGCAGGACGACGCCCCCAATCAGTGCAGCCCCCATAGTCTCTTTGCAAGCAAAGTAATGAAGGACAGCAACTAAAGTATTAGCGAAGTTAGGATCAGTAGGCAAAACTACCTCACAAAGCGTTGAGTCAATGCAGAAGTCTCTCTTTCTCTCTCTCCGAATCTCTCTCTCTCTCTCAGAACGAGTGGTGCAAAAATGTCAACCACAGAAAAAGACAGGAAGAGGCCCCCTTTAAATAGCGCCCCCCCCAGCCCCACAGCGATTGATAGCGTTCCAGTCTTCCGGTCGTTGGATGCACCAGGCGGTAAGGCAGGGGGCGCCACTCAATTTCCACTCCGGGGCGCCACAAGGGCGTTGCACCATGGAATGAAGTCACAATCTGCGCGCGCAGGTGGTCGCAGCGGTAAAGTTTAGCGCCGCTGCACAATCTCTAGTTAAGTTCCCGAGCGGCGCAAACATCGCTGCGCCTGGGCGTTAGCGGCTTTGCGCCCCATTAGCGCCCTCTTAAGGCACTAACGGGAGGCGCAACCAACTGAATTTTTACCCCATAGAGATTAAACTGAAACAGCAAAAGGAGGCTTATGATAAATGTTGGGTTCATAATTCAGTAGAGAACCAAGCTAAATACAAAAACTACAGGGGGGAACTGAAAAAGGAAATAAGAAGGGCAGTGATTGTGTAGGAGAATAGATTAGCGGGCAACATAAAAGGGAACCCAAAAGTCTTTTATAAACATATAAACAGTAAAAGGGTAGTCAAAGGAAGGGTGGAGCTGATTAGAGACCAAAAAGGGGATCTTCTTATGGAGGTAGATGGCATGGCTGAGGTATTAAATGAATACTTAGCATCTGTCTTTATTAGAGAAGAAAATGCTGTGAAAGTCATAGTAAACGGGGAGGTAGTAGAGAAATTGGAGAGGATAAAAATAGATAAAAGGAGGTACTTAAAAGGTTGGCAGCACTCAAAGTAAAAAAGTCACCCAGTCCGGATGGGATGCATCCTAGGTTGCTGAGGGAAGTAAGGCTGGAAATTGCGGAGGTTCTGGCCATAATCTTCCAATCCTCCTTAGATATGGGAGTGGTGCCAGAGTTCTGGAGGATCACAAATGTTCCACCCTTGTTCAGAAAAGGGGAGAGGGATAAACCGGGCAAGTACAGGCCAATTAGTTTAACGTCAGTGGTGGGGAGACTTCTGGAGACATTAATCCGGGACAAAATTAATTGGCATTTGGAAAAATATGGGTTAATAAATGAAAGCCAACATGGATTTGTTAAAGGCAAATCGTATTTGACTAACTTGATTGACTTCTGTTGATGAATTAACGGAGAGGGTTGATGAGGGTAGTGAAGTTGATGTTGTGTACATGGATTTTTAAAAGGCGCTTGTTAAAGTACCACATAATAGGAGGAAAAATTTGTGTGGCTTGTGCCACACGTTAACGCCAGGAGATGGCGCTGAAATGCCGTTGACAGCAGTAACGACAGCCGATGCCAGTTCCAGTGCCGCACGCCTTATCGGGGTGTTGGTAGCGCTGCCAGTAAAGCTTTCGGAGCTATCGATTTGCTCCTTCCTCAGGTGAAGTAAATTCGATACTTCACCTGAGGAAGGAGCAAATCGATAGCTCCGAAAGCTTGTGATTTCAAATAAAACTGTTGGACTATAACCTGGTGTTGTGCGACCTCTCAATTTTGTCCACCACAGTTCAACACCGGCATCTCCGCATCAGTAAACTCTAGCACCAGGGAGCACACCACCATGGAGATCGTGACGTCAGTGAGTGTGCAACGCTCACTGGACGCCCGATCTCCAACATTGGATTTAGCCACTTACCTTTACGGCAGCGCAGAACAATGACAGGGAGAGCTGGCATCTACCAACAGAAAGCAGGCTGCAGCAGCATTATTTAAAGACACCATCCCCAATCAGCTGGACCTGACAGGGTTTTGCAGTTTCAGTACCTGTTTGCTACTTCCTGCAACTGAAACAGCTCTCTTTAGTTATTTCAAGATTTTTTGGTGACAGGGAGTATTCATTCAAGTGCAGAAGTCACTCATAATTTGTTAAAGGCTTCTGCTCACAACACTTCCTCACAGTCATGGGGGCTGCGGGATTGCGGGATTGCGGCATTACCTCAGGAGGACAACGAGGCAGAGAAGGATGAAGAGAAGGAGGAGGACGAGGAGGACGAGGACGAGGAGGAGGAGAACGAGGCGGAGAAAGACGAGGCAGAGGAGGATGAGGAGGAGGAGGATGAGTCGAAGGAGGACAAGGAGGAAGAGGATAAGGCAGAGGATGAAGAGGATGAGGAGGAGGAGGACAAGGAGGAGGAGGACGAGGAGGAGGAGGGACAGGAGGGAGGGCGGAGGCAGCAAGACAATCGGCCTTCTGGACGGGCTGTCCGTGACTGGCTCATCAGACTCCGACTCATATGAATGAAACCCCAGATCCCCGTAGCTCACCACATCCCCATCATACAATCCCCATCTCATGGCGTATGAAATGAGGGAGACCACAAAATATTCCAAATATCATTAATAAATTTATCTATAAACATATCACACATATCACATGAATTCTAATAACTAATGACCCTTGTGCCTGCCATAGTTGAATAGCTGTCATTGTGTGCAAGGTGTGAGATGTGGGTGTAAGTGTTGCTGGAGATTGTTGGTGGGTGAGTGCTAGGGGTGTGGTACATTGAGCAGTGTGTGAAGATTGTGGTACAGATGGTGGTATGTAGCATTTTTGAAGCCTTCACTCACCCTGACCACCCGTGTGAGCTCGTTAAACTTCCTCCTGCACTGGTTGTGGGACCTGGGGACCACAGTGCTGCCCGTGACGTGGTGTGCCACCTCCCTCCACATAGTCCGGCAGACTTGTGGTGAGGGCCTCTTGCCAGTTGGTACAGGACCGCCCACCTTCTCTCCACTGCTAAAACCAATGCCTCCAAAGCTTCCTCAGAAAACCCCCGGGCTCTCTCCCTGGGGTGGCGATCTGCCATCAGCATTCTCTTTGTCCTTCTTCTTATGGTTGCTGAAGCAGCTGTACACCCAACAATGCTGAGAATTAAGTGCTGCAGCATCAATGGACCTCCCCTTTAGGCAGTGAAAAAGCCTGTGGAAATCATTACTTACGTCTAGACTACACCCGATATTGGTCCATCTTTTCAGTGTAACGTCAATGAGCTTGGGTTTTTAGACTAGATTTATGGCTCCAATCATTTTAATGAGGAGTGAGGATGAATTTTACGTGCAGTCTAGTCGATTTTCACCTGGCGCTAATTCACCATTTTTAGTCTAAACACCACCCATTCCTATGGGTGGTGTTTAGACTATAACGAATTTCTAACCCCTGATCTGTTAGCAAAATTGAAGCCTATGGGATTAAAGGGGTTGTGGCTGCATGGATACAAAATTGGCTAAGGGACAGAAAGCAGAGAGTAGTGGTGAACAATTGTTTTTCAGACTGGAGGGAAGTATGCAGTTGTGGCCCCCTGGGGTTGGTGTTGGGACAACTGCTTTTTCTCATATATATTAATGACTTGGACTTGGGTATACAGGGCATAATTTCAAAGCTTGCAGATGACATGAAACTCAAAAATGTAGTAAACAATGTGGAGGAGAGTAACAGACTTCAGAAGGACATAGACAGACAGGTGAAATGGGCAGACACATGGCAGAAGAAATTTAAAGCAGAGAAACGTGAAAACCATGAATGTTTTTGATCGAGTAAATAAGGAGAAACGGTTTACAGTGGCAAAAGGGTCAGTAACCAGATGACACAGATTTAAGGTAATTGGCAAAATAACCAGAGACGACATGAGGAAAAAAAAATTTTTGCAGCGAGCAGTTATGATCTGGAAAGCATTGCCTGTCAGGGTGGTGGAAGCACATTCAATAATAAATTTCAAAAGGCAATTGGATAAATATTTGAAGGGGAAAAATTGCAGGGCTATGTGGAAAGAGCAGAGGAGTGGGACTATTTGGACAGCTCTTTCAAAGAGCCGGCACAATGGGCTGCTTCTGTGCTGTATTATTCTATGATTTTAATTGGCTATCGTGTTTCCTACATTACAACAGTGACTACACTTCAAAAGTATTTCATTGGCTGTAAAGTGCTTTGGGAAATCCTGAGGTCGTCAAACGGTCTTTCACAGTAAATGCAAGTCTTTCCTTTTTATAATGGCCGGCTAATTCGATATTGCCCAATTAACACCATCGCACAAAATTAAAATGACCCCTGTACAGTTTTGTTAAATCATTATGCAGCTACTTGCTTGGAGTTCCTTGACCTGAGTCACTGAAAATCACTGAAAATCCCTTTTCAAACTAAGGAGGGTGTTCCTTTAATATTCGTGGGCTGAGTGCTAGTGCTCCTGTTCTTGAAGCTGAATGACGAACATTGCTAATGTTCTCAAAAGCTTTTGTTCATTATGCTGTATCCTCTCATTATTTAAAAAAAATGTAAGTATGATGTACCTTTAAATCATTGAAAGAATGATTTAAAAATCAGCTGCCCGGTTAATATGTATTATTTCGGATTACTTTGCAGGTCTGCCTACAGAATTAGATAGTTATGCAAAGGACCGTGCTTTACAATATAAATAATTAATATCAGCCCAGCGGGTGATTGAAGGGGCCGTATGCTGCTGCTGCTGACTGCATTCAGTCATGGACCAGCTTCTCCCGACTAATGTCACAGCCATTTCCTGAGCTAAATCCCTTCCCAGGGAGTGGGGGGGGGGGGGCGGGGGAGAGTCTGTTGTTTTATTTTTCGACCTGCTTTTGTTGCTGATTGCCCAGCCCAGTTACATTCTGCGCTTCAAAGCACTGGGGTTCATTTCTGGAGGGGTAGCATTGAAAAGCAGAGAAGTTATGTTAAAGCTGTATAGAACCTTGATTAGACCACACTTGGAGTACTGTGAACAGTTCTGGTCTCCATATTATAAAATGTATATAGAGGCATTGGAGAAGGTGCAAAAAAGATTCAAAAGGATGATTCCAGAACTGAAAGGTTAGAACTATCAGGAAAGATTGAACGGGCTTGGGCTCTTTTCTCTAGAAAAGAGAAGGCCGAGGGGTGACCTAATAAGAGGTCTTTAAGATTGTGAAAGGGTTTCATAGGGTAGATGTAGAGGAGATGTTTCCACTTGCTAGGTAGACCAGATCTAGGGGTCATAAATATAAGATAGTTACTAATAAATCCAATAGGGAATTCAGGACAAACTTCTTTACCCAGAGATTGGTTAGAATGCGGAACTTACTACCACAAGGAGTAGATGAGACGAATAGCATAGAAGTATTTATAGGGAAGCTGGATAAACACATGAGGGAGAAAGGAATAGAAGGAGTTGAAGAGGGGTGGGAGGAGGTTCATGCAGAGGATAAACATCGGCATGAGCCAGTCGGGCCGAATGCCCTGTATCTGTGCTGTACATTCTATGTAATTTGATGTAGTTTGAAGAACTGTAAGTGCAGCGGTGGTCGGGGATGGAGGGGACACTGGCTAGCAATCAGGAGCAGGTTCCTTGACCTGGCGACGGTGAGGCCAACCGGATTGCCCCTACTGCCAGTCCATCTGACGTCAGCACAGACTGGGGACTGAACCTGCCACCATTGCTCAGTGGGTGCGCTCTTGCCTCTGAGTCAGAAGGTCGTGGGTTCAAGTCCCACTCCAGAGACTTGAGAACAAAAATCTAGGCTGCACTGCCGGAGGTGCCGTCTTTCAGATGTGGCGTTAAACCAAGGTTCCGTCTGCCCTCTCAGGTGGATGTAAAAGATCCCATGAGACTGTTCAAGGAAGAGCAGGAGAGTTCTTTTCAGAGTCCTGGCCAATGTTTATCCCTCAACCAACACCACTAAAACAGATTATCTGGTCATTATCACATTGCTGTTTGTGGGACCTTGCTGTGCACAACTTGGCTGCCACCTTTCCTATGTTACAACCATGTCTACAGTTCAAAAGTACTTAATTGTATGTAAAGCACTTTGGGATGTCCTGAGGTCATGAAAGGTGCTATATCGTGACAGGCTAACAAAGCCGTTAATAAAGCATATGGGATCCTGGGCTTTATAAATCCAGCCCATAGAGTACAAAAGCCAGGAAGTTATGCTAAACCTGTATAAAACACTAGTTCGGCCCCAGCTGGAGTATTGTGTCCAATTCTGGGCACCACACTTTAGGAAGGACGTGATGGCTTTGGAGAGGGTACAGAAGAGATTTACTAGAATGGTTCCAGGGATGAGGGATTACAGTTACGTGAATAGACTGGCGAAGCTGGGGTTGTTCTCCTTAGAGCAGAGAAGGCTAAGAGGAGATTTGATAGAGGTGTTTAAAATCATGAAAGATTTAGATAGAGAAAATAAAGAGAAACTGTTTCCAATGGTTGAAGTGTCGATAACCAGAGGGCACAGATTTAAGGTGATTGGCAAAAGAACCAGAGGTGACATGAGGAAAAACTTTTTTTACGCAGCGAGTGGTTAGGACTTGGAATGCACAACCTATTTTCACAGGGTGGTGGATATAGATTCAACAGTAACCTTCAAAAGGAAACTGGATAAATACTTGAAGGAGAAAAAAATTGCAGGGATATGGGGAAAGAGCGGGGGGGAATGGGACAAACTGGATTGCTCTTCGAAAGAGCCGGCACAGACTCGATGGGCCGAATAGCCTCCATCTGTGCTGTACTATTCTGTGATTCTATTCGATATAAATGCATCTCTTTCTTTCATTCTGGTTTGTTTAGGGCTCAGTACCACACCAGTGGATTGTGGGTAACGCTACCTGTCTGTGCCAACCGCAGCCATTACCTTACGTAATACAGAGTATTAACTTGTGCCATTCAGTGAGGTGGTCATTATCCACTCCTCATTACTTCTCCAAACACCCCAGGTAACTGTCCCACTAGCCAACTTCTCCAAACCCCCAGGTAACTGTCCCACTAGCCAACTTCTCCAAACACCCCAGGTAACTGTCCCACTAGCCAACTTCTCCAAACTCCCCAGGTAACTGTCCCACTAGCCAACTTCTCCAAACTCCCCAGGTAACTGTCCCACTAGCCAACTTCTCCAAATCCCCAGGTAACTGTCCCAGTAGCCAACTTCTCCAAACCCCAGGTGACGTAAGAAAACTACTAGGCACTTGGTCTAAGCGTTAAACAAAGCTTCAATCAACTGTTTTTCAACATGGAGATCTAGTTGTGTCCTTCACTAGTTCCTGTTGAGGAATGTCCTCAGCAAGCTGGGCCCATGCCCGAGTATTTATACTCTCCCTGGACAGCGCCACCAGCAGGCCACCCAGTATTACTTCATACATGAATGACAAGATTCATGTCATTCTTCCCGCCTGAAGGATTGGAAGTCCGGCGGCTTCCTTCTACCGAATTAGCTGGACTAAGAATAGATGCAGTCATTTGGATTTCTGTTGGAGTCTGGAAGGCACGTCTCCTCGGACCGTGTTTTGGTCCCTGGGTCGCTTGGTTCCTACCGGTGGGCTGGCAGAGTCCGTGTCGCCTTGATCGACCTGAGGGGGACTGCGGAGATCGTGGCTCCAAGTGCGGGTCCCCACCGGCGCAGAGCTGGCTTCATCCTGCTCAGTAGCCGGTGATTGACCGGTGTCCTGGTTTCGGGTGGCCATCCCGTGTAAGGGGTTCCGCGTGGCTCTGTGCTTAGCCTGGGTGCTAGTGCGGGGTTAGGCCTTGTTGCCTGTTCTGGTCTCCAGCCAGCCTGGTAACACTAGACACCTGTGAGTGGTTCGACCCACTCGCCCTTACGGTTCTGACACTGGACTTAGGTGCGAGAGCAATAATGCAGAGAAAAACTCAGGTAGACCCAGTTGAATAGTGCGAAATGGAAAATCTTTATTGCATATTATTCAAGATTACGAAATACATGTCATAAGCACAGATTAATGACAGTACAAACTTACATACATTTATGCAACTAGGTTTAGGGAAACGAGGAGCGCACGACACATCGTAAAAGGGGACACACATTATAATTATCCTTAAAACATAAACCCTCCCCTATCAATGCCTGTCCTAATCTAGATCTGTAGGATCGAGACTCATGCTCACCACTCGTGATAACTCGGGGAATTCCGAAACCCTGCTCGGATGTTTTCACCGCAGCACCTGACTATCCACGTGTTGATCAGGGGTCTCTGTACCCCACTTGTTTACTCGCTTCTGCTCCAGCTAGCAGGCTGGATCGTCTGCTGTCATGAAGATCTGTGTTGACCTCGGACTCCAGATACAGTTCGAAGAAGAGTCTTACTGTGCCCGACACCAGTTGTCGGTAGAACTCGAAGAATGGTCTTCTCGGGCCAGTTGTGGAGTAGCCGATAGAATTCGAAAATGGTCCTTATATTTTGAGGCGCGGTCGGGGCTTACTGACCGCGGCGACACGTGTAGTCTTCTTCTTCTCTTCTCATCTCATCTCATCTCATCTCCTCCCGGGCCTTCGGATCTGACACCGTTTACCGACTTCTCGGGATGGTGCGCCCGCTTATCGGCCTTTGCAGTCCAGCTCTCCACAGATCTTCGCGGCAAGCCACGAGGTTGACTCCCGGAAAATCAGCGGATCAGAGAATGAGAGTCCAGAGCTCCAGTCGGTGGTAAAGAATAAGAGAAAGATAGACGTTTGGACACTACAGTTATAGTACTGTAATTCCTTATCTCCCGCCCAATCTAAATGTTCATCTTTTGTCATGTTTTGGCGCTCAAACTTCTTGTATGGGGTGGTACTTGTCGTTAATGGGTTTTGGTGACACTTGTAACTGTCTGAGTACCCGTTAATATTTCTCCCATTGTGGAACCGGCTAGTAGTCTCCCTGGAGGGGTTTTGGGGGCTTCCAAATGCTTGCTGTGAGTACCCGCGAACGGCTCTCTCATCGTAGAGCCGTGGGGATTTTGCATATCAATGTCTTTCGATGGGTCCTTGATCGCCCAGTACAATAGCCCTCGTTTGTACCTGGAAGACCGATTCCAGTATTTATGTTTAAAATGCAAACCCATCGCGTCTTGTCATTATCTCAAATGTGCTGAGTCCTGTCCGATCTTGCTGAAATGTTTATTGAAACGCCATCTTGTCTGCCTACTGAAAGTCTAGAACCTTCTGCCACGAGACGTGGTGGCCATTTTACAGGCTGTTTGTGTCCTTTTTGAAACATGACAGCATTTTGCTGAAATAAAGCTGTTTATACGAAACTTTATGTCTCCTTCTTATTATTATAAAATCGCGATAATTTTGCGAATTCTACAGTCCCTCCTGTTGATGCGAATAACTCCGCTTATCGTATCAAAAACATTGTGGTGAGCAATATTATCTCGATTCTCCATATCCAAAAATTCCCATAACTTAAACTATCTAGGGTCTCCGTGTCGTCCTTATTTCCCAGGAAAATTACATTCTTATAACACCGTAGGCAGCATTTGCCTTTAACTTACACCGTGTGTATTTCCTTCCAGGTGTAACCAGGCCGATGCCTCTCGCACCACCTGCATATGCATATTTTTTATTCAAGGAAAAAGAAAAACAAAAACAACCAAACAATCATATTCACAATACAAAAGTTAAAAATAATCAAACAACTCTTTTAAAATACAAAGTTCCAACTTGGTTACATATCTTCATAAGTAACAATCAATTACAAGAACACACATGGTAAAATGGAGCGGCGTCATCCTGGCCATTTACGTGGCGCTTTCCTCGTGCACGCGCACGTAACGTTCTCTCCACTCTCCTGTGTTCTCCTGCTTTGTGAGGCGCTTGCCTCTCTTGCAATGCACGACCAATAGGTACACTACAATTATTACCTGGCATACAACTAAAATGTGGGAGGCTATTCTAATCCAGGAGGGCACTTCAATGTTGGTGAACAGATCCCACCACGGTGGGATTACTATGTCTAGGATCTCTGACCCTATCTCGACAGTTTTCTGCTCAAGGGTATAATAATGTTTTTGCGAAACCGCAACGGCCTTCAAAAGTTTGGTGAGGTGTTCAGGCAGAGGGGGAATGAGGTATCCGAAATGCACGATGAATCGCTGCAAGTCGGTAAAATTCTCTTTTACTGTTAGATGAACAGTGGATGGTTCAGGGATCGGGAGAATTCGCTGCTGTGCCACTTGAACTTCAGCCCTGGGTTTAAAACAGAAACTGCTGTCACTCACTGGACACCGGCTGTGGTTTCCATGCTGGTAGTGTTGCGCTGCAGTGGTAACACAATATGTTCCACCCCCTATGTATGCTACCTGCGGAGGCACATGATCTTGTGCCATTGCCTCCATGGTGCAATTCATGGGCTTGGCGCCAGCCGTTCTGAACCCGCACTGTGGTAATAAAAAGGCATTCAAGTGCTGGGGACACAGTATTATGTGTGCTCCCCGGCTACGACAACCAGAGAGATCTGTACCTGTCATCGTTTGCTCCCAGCGGATGACGTAAGGTGGAACCGCTGCATAGCGAATGTGGGCTCCCCCCTGAATGACACCAATGTTCTCTACCCGATATACCGGGGCGGGCTTTGCTGTGTCGCCCAAAACCGGCATACGTAAAACTACACCCATAATGGTATGGTTTGATCGTCCGCAGTCCACGGGGACTGGGTATGCTTCTGAAGCTAGCCTGAGCTGGAACGGACTTAACGCTTTCTGAAACGGGTGGAGTGCCTGCAGGTGTTTGTTACTTATCCAGGACGGGACCAAACCTTGTTTTAAATCCTCCAAATTACTGCGGCCCTCGCCCAGTAACCACGCCCCGTAAAGCACGCACACCTCATTCTGCGCAGCCTGATCGGACGCATTCCGATCTTCCCTGATCAGGGCATTTACCGTACGCGCGTGTTTCTCCAGCTCAGCTATCATTTCTTTTAAATGGAGAGTCATGGCCTGGTCCTCATGTAACCTAGACCCAACCACCTTATTTTCGTCTGTAAGAATATTCTTTAATTGTGTTTTCAAACCATTAATCTGGGTCTGCAGCTCCACACTGTCTAGAGCGTTGACCACAGATGTACCTGTATTGAAAGCAGTGAACATGTCATTCACAACACCCCTTCTTTGTCTCCCCACCTGACCCAAAACTTCATGTGGTGCGGTGTACAAGCTTGTTTTATCAATTTCCGCGAAATCGAACTCATAAAATTGCCTAAACATCTTGGTCAACAGGACCTGATATAACTGTTCCGTCTCTTTGGGGCACCACTCCGGCAACCGCACCTCGGTGAGGTTTAAAATCACTGAGGCCACCGCATAATGTACCCCCTGAAATAGTAGCTGGTCTGTAGGGACCAGTACCAAACCATTCCCGGGTCCCTTACTGGTTTTAGGGCACCCTTCTTCCTTAGCTAGAACCACCGGAATTGTGGGCGGGGCCTTGCGTGGGCGCGTAATGAGTTCAGTGGCATTTACCGGGATCGGAGAGTATGGAGCCCCGCACCCCCTGGTGCTTGCATCCCACCTCATCCCTTTCCCATTATCCTGCCACTGATTGATGAAAAATATGGAGATGCCTTTGGGGCAAACGTGCTTTGACCCCCACATACATACATAAATTCCCTCATCCGGTTCCCACCATTTGTCCCAACAGACTTTCAATCGTCCGTTAGTCCCCGTAATTGTCCGATGGGTATTATTCCCCAGTCGCTCCCATTCGACCGAAGAGTTCCTCATGTTTTTGCTCAGCTTTCGTAGCCACCACCATCGGCTCAATGGGACATTCCCATTACAAGTCAAACAAATCCGTTTGCCGACGGTGACGCTGATCCTGGGTGCAATGATCCTCACTTTGGGGCACATCAAAGAAGTCTCTTTGTAGGCAAAACCCGATATGCTGGAATACTCGGTTGAATTCGTTCCCAGCCATCCTGGCCACCTTCCCTTGTGGAAGTAGGTGGCAGTCTCCTCAGCCTCTCGCCTCCCGGTCCCATCCACCGCGATGGGGGCCGTGTCCCCGGAGCAACCAAACACCACGACATCCTTGGTGCGGCCTCGATAGGCCAATCCACATGCAAATGCCGCGAGCGCTACCAGAATCCATTCCATCCTTCCTTGGTTCCTGTGATCAGATAGAATGAGGTAGCCAGCCTCCCAAGAGTCTCTGGCTTTTGTGAAGGGTGAGCGGGTCCCCTGACCTCGCCTCACGTAAGAAGACATGTGCGCTGGATAGATCTTTTAGCTAAATCTAATCTTAAACTCCCATCATTTATCTTTTACTTATTAAAATTTTTAACTATCAAACTTAAAACTTACAAACTTACAAACTATAAAACTTATCACTTATCTTGTAACTGTACAGCGCCGCCCGTTCCCAGGGCGGCCTACTCAAAGTCTGTGGCGGCTGCCGCAGGCTTCTCCCAATGGTGGGAGGGCATTGACCCCTCCCTTTGATCTGCCGCAGCCTGTTGCTGCTGCGCTGTGACTGGGCTCTCCCTGGGCTGCCTTAGCCTTGAACCTACGCCTTGGGACACTCTGGGGACTTGACCATATCTTCCTGGGCTGGGGTATCCGACTTGACCTACGGGGGCCTACCGGGGGCAGGAACTCCAGGACCGACGGACCGGGTTTCGAGACTTCCACCGTTGCGACCTGTGGTCCTACCACAGCCGCTGGCTCCGCCTCCCCTGACTCCGCCTCCCTGAACTCGGGATCTGCAGCCTCTGGCACCGCCCTACTTGGCCCAGTAGGCGGCCCTTCACTCGCAGTCCCTACCTCCCTCGAGGGCAAGACTTCCAAGGCGGACGGACTGGGTTCTGAGGCTTCCATCGCCACGTCCTGTGGTCCCACCACAGCCGCTGGCTCCGCCTCCCCTAGCTCCGCCCCCCTGAGTTCGGGACCTGCAGCTTCTGTCTCCACCCTGTGTGGATCTCCATCTGCAGTCCCTATCTTCCCTTTACCTGAATCGGGGGCGACCCTTTCGTCCTCCGATTCCAGCTCCTCTTCGCTTGTGTCACTATCTTGGTCGAGCTCCTCGAACTCTTCCTCATCTGACTCCCAACCCCAATAAAGGATCCTACATTTTGCTAGGATGTCCTCTCCCCTGATGCAAGCTGCTTTGCCAGCCTGTGTGCCCTGTGGCCCTACCCGGGGCTGCGAGTCCCCACTCGCAGGTTTGGCCCCTGTGGTTGACCCTTGTGCACCCGACTTATACAGCCTGCACTGGTTTAAATCCCTGCTTCTGGCTACCCTGTAGGCTGCTTTTATGTCTCTAAGCTGCCCTTCTAGCCCATCTATTTTCCCCATTAAGCGGGCGTTCTCCTCCCGTAGGGCCTGCTCTCTAAGCTGCCCTTCCAGCCCATCTATTTTCCCTATTAAGCGGGCGTTCTCCTCCCGCAAGGCCTGCTCTTTTAACCTGGCCTCCTTACAGGAGACCCCCTCCTGTGCGTGTCTTTTAAAGGGACACAGGTAGGCAGGCTGCGCGGGCTCTAGTCATTGGGTACCGGTGGACGGGGCTGTGGCCTTTGTGGGGCCGGCAGCGACTGCCACCCTTCCTTGCGAAATCATGAGGGTCCGCATGGCTCCCAACATTGATTCGATCGTATCGGGATGGATAGGCACACCAGCTCCCCTATCAGAGACAGGCGCCTGGGCTCGTACTGCGGGATTTTTATCCCTGGACTCCTTCCAAGGGTTCCTGCAGTTCTTGCGCCAGTGCCCTGTCTTTCTGCATCCGAAACAAGCATTACTGGCTTGTGGGACGCGATTTCCCTCCTGATGCCACTCCTTTTGAGCCGGGGCTGTGGGCCGCGCCTCATGCACCTTTCCCTTAAGGGGACGTGCTCCCGTACGCCTGGTATTACGGTACCCTACCGTGAGTCGATTTAGGACCGACTCCTCTGTTGTGGCGGGGTTACTGGGATCAAACCACGCTTTGGCCTGCTCCCTCACGGCTGGCAAGCTGTTGGCTACTATACATCTGAGCCAATGAGCTAAACCGACACCGTCCAGATCGTCGCGCGCTGGCGCGCCTGGGCAGCTACGCTGGTATACTGGCCACAGCCTGTCGGCGAAAACCTTCGGGGGTTCTCCCTCCATCTGCACTGTCTGTCCCAATCTAACGAACGGACCTTCATCGTCCGCTCCCAACACTTCCAGGACCTCGTCCCTTAACTCCTCATAGGTATGATTTCCCCTTTTGCTCGTGTCTGAGAGACACTGGAGGATCGAGCTGTCTAAAGAGAACAGCAGCATTTTTGCCCTTTCCCCATCGTCGCAGCCGTTAATGGCTGCGGTCTGCTCTACCTCCCTGAAATGTACGGAAGGGTCGTCTGACTCGGACAGCTTCCGTATGTGGCTGATCATAGCCCTCAGCTGGTGGGAGCTGTGAGGCAACACAAGCTGGTTGAGGAGATTCCCCGCTTCCCCACCGTCTCCGTTCGGGCCCCTCTTAATACCTGTAAGCGGGCACAACGGTCCCGGCTTCACTACTACTTCAGGGGGCTGTACTACCTCGGGGACCTCTTCCTCTACTTCTACCACTTCCTCCCTTACCCAGGTTGCCGAATAGCTGGGTGGCGCGGAGGGCACAGTGGCAAATGCCTCCTCTGCTTTGTTTGGTAGGGATTTTTGGAATTCCCCACCCACCGGCGGCTGGTGTGCTGACGGGCTGGTAAGGCACACCATGCCGTGCGCTTTATTCAGGGCCTCTTTAAGGTTCCCTATCTCTCTTTGGCAGACGCTGTGATTGGCCCCCTCATGTTTATCCTCGAGGGCCATCTTATATGCCGCCCTAACGCCCTTTAAGCTCTCTTCCTGGGCTTTTATTTGAGCAGCTAGGCGGGCACATCGTTCCCTTATTCTGCCCTCATTTAATTTTGCCTCAGTGACCTGGCACTCGAGGTAATCTATTTTCGCCTCATGGTGGTTGGCGACTAACTGCCGTTCTTGATGCAATGCATTTAAAGACGCGATGAGCTGCTGCCCCCCCCGCGACCTTCTCGTCCATTTCCACCTCTAAACCCTTGATCTGAGCTGCCTGCGCTATGATGACATGGTCCGAAAGCTGGACTAGTCTTTTATAACACATCAGCCAGACCGCTTTCTCTACAGATTTTTTATGTTCCTTGCTACCTGTCCACCTCACGGCTGCCTCTAGTGGACGCTTATCCACCAACAGGTCACTTATCCATCTCTTAGTCAAATTCACCTTTCGAAAAACATAATCGGCTATCCTCTCTTCCATAACATTTCGCCCATTCATACCAGGGTCTAACACATTATTTTCTCGCTGCCAGTGTCCCTTTGTGGTCGCCATTATCTGTAAGGGGTTCCGCGTGGCTCTGTGCTTAGCCTGGGTGCTAGTGCGGGGTTAGGCCTTGTTGCCTGTTCTGGTCTCCAGCCAGCCTGGTAACACTAGACACCTGTGAGTGGTTCGACCCACTCGCCCTTACGGTTCTGACACTGGACTTAGGTGCGAGAGCAATAATGCAGAGAAAAACTCAGGTAGACCCAGTTGAATAGTGCGAAATGGAAAATCTTTATTGCATATTATTCAAGATTACGAAATACATGTCATAAGCACAGATTAATGACAGTACAAACTTACATACATTTATGCAACTAGGTTTAGGGAAACGAGGAGCGCACGACACATCGTAAAAGGGGACACACATTATAATTATCCTTAAAACATAAACCCTCCCCTATCAATGCCTGTCCTAATCTAGATCTGTAGGATCGAGACTCATGCTCACCACTCGTGATAACTCGGAGAATTCCGAAACCCTGCTCGGATGTTTTCACCGCAGCACCTGACTATCCACGTGTTGATCAGTGGTCTCTGTACCCCACTTGTTTACTCACTTCTGCTCCAGCTAGCAGGCTGGATCGTCTGCTGTCATGAAGATCTGTGTTGACCTCGGACTCCAGATACAGTTCGAAGAAGAGTCTTACTGTGCCCGACACCAGTTGTCGGTAGAACTCGAAGAATAGTCTTCTCGGGCCAGTTGTGGAGTAGCCGATAGAATTCGAAAATGGTCCTTATATTTTGAGGCGCGGTTGGGGCTTACTGACCGCGGCGACACGTGTAGTCTTCTTCTTCTCTTCTCATCTCATCTCATCTCATCTCCTCCCGGGCCTTCGGATCCGACACCGTTTACCGACTTCTCGGGATGGTGCGCCCGCTTATCGGCCTTTGCAGTCCAGCTCTCCACAGATCTTCGCGGCAAGCCACGAGGTTGACTCTCGGAAAATCAGCGGATCAGAGAATGAGAGTCCAGAGCTCCAGTCGGTGGTAAAGAATAAGAGAAAGATGGACGTTTGGACACTACAGTTATAGTACTGTAATTCCTTATCTCCCGCCCAATCTAAATGTTCATCTTTTGTCATGTTTTGGCGCTCAAACTTCTTGTATGGGGTGGTACTTGTCGTTAATGGGTTTTGGTGACACTTGTAACTGTCTGAGTACCCGTTAATATTTCTCCCATTGTGGAACCGGCTAGTAGTCTCCCTGGAGGGGTTTTGGGGGTTTCCAAATGCTTGCTGTGAGTACCCGCGAACGGCTCTCTCATCGTAGAGCCGTGGGGATTTTGCATATCAATGTCTTTGGATGGGTCCTTGATCACCCAGTACAATAGCCCTCGTTTGTACCTGGAAGATCGATTCCAGTATTTATGTTTAAAATGCAAACCCATCGCGTCTTGTCATTATCTCAAATGTGCTGAGTCCTGTCTGATCTTGCTGAAATGTTTATTGAAACGCCATCTTGTCTGCCTACTGAAAGTCTAGAACCTTCTGCCACGAGACGTGGTGGCCATTTTACAGGCTGTTTGTGTCCTTTTTGAAACATGACAACATTTTGCTGAAATAAAGCTGTTTATACGAAACTTTATGTCTCCTTCTTATTATTATAAAATCGCGATAATTTTGCGAATTCTACACCCACGGGGAGCGCTCTGTTCCCCGGGTTGATCCAGTGGAGCAGCTGGCAGATCCCTTGATGTCCCGGGTAGGGCGTCATCCTCAGAGGAGCGCGGAGTATTGGCATCGTTAATACGGATCTCTCTATCGATTGGGTCCGTGGGACCAGTTGGGCAGGGAACCAGAGATAGTAATCATGCCATCATGGAGAAACTATGCTCCCTGGCACGTTGCATTCCATCAGGTCTCTTCTTTCTACATCCACCAATGTTACTCCTCACGAATGATTCTTCAGAGCATCACAGAGCCAGGAGCTGCCAACCATGATGGTAGGGACGTCCCATGAGTGGAGCGACGCTGGAACCCGAAGAATCGTTCGTGAGGAGCAACATTGGTGGATGTAGAAAGAAGAGACCTGATGGAATGCAACGCGTCAGGGAACATAGTTTCTCCATGATGGATTGATTACTATCTCTGGTTCCCTTCTACCGTTTCAGTCGTAGCCGTCTGTTCCCAAAACTACTAAGAGCATGGAGCAGGCTCAGTTGATCAAATTGACGTAGGAAAATTACTAGGCACTTGGTCTAAACGGTAAACAAAGCTTTAATCAACTGTTTTTCAACATGGAGGTCCAGTTGTGTCCTTCACTAGTTCCTGCTGAGGAATGTCCGAAGCAAGCTGGGCCCAGGCCCGAGTATTTATATTCTCCCTGGACAGCGCCACCAGCAGGCAGCCCAGTATTACTTCATATAGGAATGACAAGATTCATGTCACGAGGCAACTGTCCCACTAGCCAACTTCTCCAAAGACCCAGGTAACTGTCCCACGAACCAACTTCTCCAAACTCCCAGGTAACTGTGCCACTAGCCAACTCCTCCAAACTCCCCAGGTAACTGTCCCACAAGCCAACTCCTCCAAACTCCCCAGGTAACTGTCCCACAAGCCAACTCCTCCAAACCACCCGGTAACTGTCCCACTAGCCAACTTCTCCAAACTCCCAGGTAACTGACACACTCGCCAACTTCTCCAAACTCCTCAGGTAACTGTCCGACTCGGCAACTTCTCCAAACTCCCAGGTAAATGTGCCACTAGCCAACTCCTCCAAACTCCCCAGGTAACTGTCCCACAAGCCAACTCCTCCAAACCCCCAGGTAACTGTCCCACGAGGCAACTCCTCCAAAACGCGCAGGCAACTGTCCCACTAGCCAACTTCTCCAAAACTCCCAGGTAACTGACCCACTAGACAACTTCTACAAAACCGGCAGGTAACTGTCCCACTAGCCAACTCCTCCAAACTCCCCAGGTCACTGTGCCACTGGCCAACTTCTCCAAAACCCACAGGTAACTGTCCCACTAGCCAACTCCTCCAAACTCCCCAGGGAACTGTGCCACTAGCCAACTTCTCCAAAACCCACAGGTAACTGTCCCACTAGCCAACTCCTCCAAACTCCCCAGGTAACAGTGCCACTAGCCAACTTCTCCAAAACCCACAGGAAACTGTCCCACTAGCCAACTCCTCCAAACTCCCCAGGTAACTGACCCACGTGCCAACTTCTCCAAAACCCCAGGTAACCGTCCCACTAACCAACTCCTCCAAACCCCCAGGTAACTGTCCAACTAGCCAACTGCTCCAAACCCCAGGTAACTGTCCCACTAGCCAACTTCTCCAAAACCCCAGGTAACCGTCCCACTAACCAACTCCTCCAAACCCCCAGGTAACTGTCCAACTAGCCAACTGCTCCAAACCCCAGGTAACTGTCCCACTAGCCAACTTCTCCAAACTCCCAGGTAACTGTCCGACTCGCCAACTCCTCCAAACTCCCAGCTAACTGTCCCACTAGCCAACTCCTCCAACCCCCCAGCTAACTGTCCCACTAGCCAACTCCTCCAACCCCCCAGGTAACTGTCCCACTAGCCAACTCCTCCAAAAGCCCCAGGTAACTGTCCCACTAGCCAACTCCTCCAAAACCACCAGATAACTGTCCCACGAGCCAACTCCTCCAAACTCCCCAGGTAACTGTCCCATGAGCCAACTCCTCCAAACCCCCAGGTAACGGTCCCACGAGCCAACTCCTCCAAACTCCCAGGTAACTGTCCCACTAGCCAACTCCTCCAAACTCCCAGGTAACTGTCCCACTAGCCAACTCCTCCAAACCTCCCAGGAACTGTCCCACTGGCCAACTCCCCCAAACTCCCCAGGTAATATTCCCACTAGCCAACTCCTCCAAAAACCCAAGGTAACTGTCCCACTAGCTAACTTCTCCAAACTCCCCAGGTAACTGTCCCACGAGCCAACTCCTCGAAACCTCCCAGGAAACTCTCCCACCAGCAAACTCCTCCAAAAACGCCAGGTAACTGTCCCACTAGCGAACTCCTCCAAACTCCCCAGGTAACTGTCCCAATAGCCAACTCATCCAAACTCCCCAGGTAACTGTCCCACCAGCCAAATTCTTCAAAACCCCAGGTAACTGTCCCGCTAGCCAACTTCTCCAAACCCGAGGTAACTGTCCCAGGAGCCAATTTCTCCAAACCCCAGGCAACTGACCCACTAAGCAACTTCTCCAAAACCCCAGGGAACTGTCCCACTAGCCAACTCCTCCAACCCCCCAGGTAACTGTCCCACTAGCCAACTCCTCCAAAACCCCCAGCTAACTGTCCCACTAGCCAACTCCTCCAAAACCACCTGATAACTGTCCCACGAGCCAACTCCTCCAAACACCCAGGTAACTGACCCACTAGCCAACTTCTCCATACTCCCAGGTAACTATCCCACTAGCCAACTCCTCCAAACCCCCAGGTAACTGTCCCACTAGAAAACTTCTCCAAACACCCAGGTAACTGTACCACTAGCCAACTTCTCCACACCCCCAGGTAACTGTCTCACGAGCCAACTCCTCCAAACTCCCAGGTAACTGTCCCACTAGCCAACTCCTCCAGTCTCCCAGTTAACTGTCCCACTAGCCAACTTCTCCAAACCTCCAGGTAACTGTCCCACGAGCCAACTTCTCCAAACTCCCCAGGTAACTGTCCCACTAGCCAACTTCTCCAAACCGCCAAGTAACTATCATACTAGCCAACTTCTCCAAACTCCCCATGTAACTGTCCCACTAGCCAACTTCTCCAAACCGCCAAGTAACTGTCATACTAGCCAACTTCTCCAAACTACCCAGGTAACTGTCCCACGAGCCAACTTCCTCAAACTCCCAGGTAACTGTCCCACTAGCCAACTTCTCCAAGCTCCCCAGGTAACTGGCCCACGAGCCAACTTCTCCAAAACCCGCAGGTAACTGTCCCACAAGCCAACTTCTCCAAACTCCCAAGGTAACTGTCCCACTAGTCAACTTCTCCAAAACCCGCAGGTAACTGTCCCACTAGCCAACTCCTCCAAACCACGAGGTAACGGTCCCACGAGCCAACTTCTCCAACCCCTCGGGAAACTGACCCACTAGCCAACTTCTCCAAAACCCCAAGTAAATGTCCCACAAGCCAACTCCTCCAAACTCCCCAGGTAACCCTCCCACTAGCCAACTCCTCCAAACTCCCAGGTAACTGTCCCACTAGCCAACTCCACCAAACCAACAGGTAACTTTCCCACTAGCCATCTTCTCCAAACCCCCAGGTAACTGTCCCACGAGCCAACTTCTCCAAACTCCCCAGGTAACTGTCCCACTAGCCAACTTCTCCAAACCGCCAAGTAACTATCATACCAGCCAACTTCTCCAAACTACCCAGGTAACTGTCCCACGAGCCAACTTCCTCAAACTCCCAGGTAACTGTCCCACTAGCCAACTTCTCCAAGCTCCCCAGGTAACTGGCCCACGAGCCAACTTCTCAAAACCCACAGGTAACTGTCCCACAAGCCAACTTCTCCAAACTCCCAAGGTAACTGTCCCACTAGAAAACTTCTCCAAACCCCCAGGTAACTGTACCACTAGCCAACTTCTCCACACCCCCAGGTAACTGTCCCACGAGCCAACTCCTCCAAACTCCCAGTTAACTGTCCCACTAGCCAACTTCTCCAAACCCCCAGGTAACTGTCCCACGAGCCAACTTCTCCAAACTCCCCAGGTAACTGTCCCACTAGCCAACTTCTCCAAACCGCCAAGTAACTGTCATACTAGCCAACTTCCTCAAACTCCCAGGTAACTGTCCCACAAGCCAACTTCTCCAAGCTCCCCAGGTAACTGGCCCACGAGCCAACTTCTCCAAAACCCGCAGGTAACTGTCCCACAAGCCAACTTCTCCAAACTCCCAAGGTAACTGTCCCACTAGTCAACTTCTCCAAAACCCCAGGTAACCGTCCCACTAACCAACTCCTCCAAACCCCCAGGTAACTGTCCAACTAGCCAACTGCTCCAAACCCCAGGTAACTGTCCCACTAGCCAACTTCTCCAAACTCCCAGGTAACTGTCCGACTCGCCAACTCCTCCAAACTCCCAGCTAACTGTCCCACTAGCCAACTCCTCCAACCCCCCAGCTAACTGTCCCACTAGCCAACTCCTCCAACCCCCCAGGTAACTGTCCCACTAGCCAACTCCTCCAAAAGCCCCAGGTAACTGTCCCACTAGCCAACTCCTCCAAAACCACCAGATAACTGTCCCACGAGCCAACTCCTCCAAACTCCCCAGGTAACTGTCCCATGAGCCAACTCCTCCAAACTCCCCAGGTAACTGTCCCACGAGCCAACTCCTCCAAACTCCCAGGTAACTGTCCCACTAGCCAACTCCTCCAAACTCCCAGGTAACTGTCCCACTAGCCAACTCCTCCAAACCTCCCAGGAACTGTCCCACTGGCCAACTCCCCCAAACTCCCCAGGTAATATTCCCACTAGCCAACTCCTCCAAAAACCCAAGGTAACTGTCCCACTAGCTAACTTCTCCAAACTCCCCAGGTAACTGTCCCAAGAGCCAACTCCTCGAAACCTCCCAGGAAACTCTCCCACCAGCAAACTCCTCCAAAAACGCCAGGTAACTGTCCCACTAGCGAACTCCTCCAAACTCCCCAGGTAACTGTCCCAATAGCCAACTCATCCAAACTCCCCAGGTAACTGTCCCACCAGCCAAATTCTTCAAAACCCCAGGTAACTGTCCCGCTAGCCAACTTCTCCAAACCCGAGGTAACTGTCCCAGGAGCCAATTTCTCCAAACCCCAGGCAACTGACCCACTAAGCAACTTCTCCAAAACCCCAGGGAACTGTCCCACTAGCCAACTCCTCCAAACACCCAGGTAACTGTCCCACTAGCCAACTCCTCCAACCCCCCAGGTAACTGTCCCACGAGCCAACTCCTCCAAAACCCCCAGCTAACTGTCCCACTAGCCAACTCCTCCAAAACCACCTGATAACTGTCCCACGAGCCAACTCCTCCAAACACCCAGGTAACTGACCCACTAGCCAACTCCTCCAAACCCCCAGGTAACTGTCCCACTAGAAAACTTCTCCAAACCCCCAGGTAACTGTACCACTAGCCAACTTCTCCACACCCCCAGGTAACTGTCTCACGAGCCAACTCCTCCAAACTCCCAGGTAACTGTCACACTAGCCAACTCCTCCAGTCTCCCAGTTAACTGTCCCACTAGCCAACTTCTCCAAACCTCCAGGTAACTGTCCCACGAGCCAACTTCTCCAAACTCCCCAGGTAACTGTCCCACTAGCCAACTTCTCCAAACCGCCAAGTAACTATCATACTAGCCAACTTCTCCAAACTCCCCATGTAACTGTCCCACTAGCCAACTTCTCCAAACCGCCAAGTAACTGTCATACTAGCCAACTTCTCCAAACTACCCAGGTAACTGTCCCACGAGCCAACTTCCTCAAACTCCCAGGTAACTGTCCCACTAGCCAACTTCTCCAAGCTCCCCAGGTAACTGGCCCACGAGCCAACTTCTCCAAAACCCGCAGGTAACTGTCCCACAAGCCAACTTCTCCAAACTCCCAAGGTAACTGTCCCACTAGTCAACTTCTCCAAAACCCGCAGGTAACTGTCCCACTAGCCAACTCCTCCAAACCACGAGGTAACGGTCCCACGAGCCAACTTCTCCAACCCCTCGGGAAACTGACCCACTAGCCAACTTCTCCAAAACCCCAAGTAAATGTCCCACAAGCCAACTCCTCCAAACTCCCCAGGTAACCCTCCCACTAGCCAACTCCTCCAAACTCCCAGGTAACTGTCCCACTAGCCAACTCCACCAAACCAACAGGTAACTTTCCCACTAGCCATCTTCTCCAAACCCCCAGGTAACTGTCCCACGAGCCAACTTCTCCAAACTCCCCAGGTAACTGTCCCACTAGCCAACTTCTCCAAACCGCCAAGTAACTATCATACCAGCCAACTTCTCCAAACTACCCAGGTAACTGTCCCACGAGCCAACTTCCTCAAACTCCCAGGTAACTGTCCCACTAGCCAACTTCTCCAAGCTCCCCAGGTAACTGGCCCACGAGCCAACTTCTCAAAACCCACAGGTAACTGTCCCACAAGCCAACTTCTCCAAACTCCCAAGGTAACTGTCCCACTAGAAAACTTCTCCAAACCCCCAGGTAACTGTACCACTAGCCAACTTCTCCACACCCCCAGGTAACTGTCCCACGAGCCAACTCCTCCAAACTCCCAGTTAACTGTCCCACTAGCCAACTTCTCCAAACCCCCAGGTAACTGTCCCACGAGCCAACTTCTCCAAACTCCCCAGGTAACTGTCCCACTAGCCAACTTCTCCAAACCGCCAAGTAACTGTCATACTAGCCAACTTCTCCAAACTACCCAGGTAACTGTCCCACGAGCCAACTTCCTCAAACTCCCAGGTAACTGTCCCACAAGCCAACTTCTCCAAGCTCCCCAGGTAACTGGCCCACGAGCCAACTTCTCCAAAACCCGCAGGTAACTGTCCCACAAGCCAACTTCTCCAAACTCCCAAGGTAACTGTCCCACTAGTCAACTTCTCCAAAACCCGCAGGTAACTGTCCCACTAGCCAACTCCTCCAAACCACGAGGTAACGGTCCCACTAGCCAACTTCTCCAACCCCTCGGGAAACTGACCCACTAGCCAACTTCTCCAAAACCCCAAGTAAATGTCCCACAAGCCAACTCCTCCAAACTCCCCAGGTAACCCTCCCACTAGCCAACTCCTCCAAACTCCCAGGTAACTGTCCCACTAGCCAACTCCACCAAACCAATAGGTAACTTTCCCACTAGCCAACTTCTCCAAACCCCCAGGTAACTGTCCCACGAGCTAACTTCTCCAAACTCCCCAGGTAACTGTCCCACTAGCCAACTTCTCCAAACCGCCAAGTAACTATCATACCAGCCAACTTCTCCAAACTACCCAGGTAACTGTCCCACGAGCCAACTTCCTCAAACTCCCAGGTAATTGTCCCACTAGCCAACTTCTGCAAGCTCCCCAGGTAACTGGCCCACGAGCCAACTTCTCAAAACCCACAGGTAACTGTCCCACAAGCCAACTTCTCCAAACTCCCAAGGTAACTGTCCCACTAGAAAACTTCTCCAAACCCCCAGGTAACTGTACCACTAGCCAACTTCTCCACACCCCCAGGTAACTGTCCCACGAGCCAACTCCTCCAAACTCCCAGTTAACTGTCCCACTAGCCAACTTCTCCAAACTCCCCAGGTAACTGTCCCACGAGCCAACTTCTCCAAACTCCCCAGGTAACTGTCCCACTAGCCAACTTCTCCAAACCGCCAAGTAACTGTCCCACTAGCCAACTTCTCCAAACTACCCAGGTAACTGTCCCACGAGCCAAATTCCTCAAACTCCCAGGTAACTGTCCCACTAGCCAACTTCTCCAAGCTCCCCAGGTAACTGGCCCACGAGCCAACTTCTCCAAAACCCGCAGGTAACTGTCCCACAAGCCAACTTCTCCAAACTCCCAAGGTAACTGTCCCACTAGTCAACTTCTCCAAAACCCACAGGTAACTGTCCCACTAGCCAACTCCTCCAAACCACGAGGTAACGGTCCCACTAGCCAACTTCTCCAACCCCTCGGGAAACTGACCCACTAGCCAACTTCTCAAAAACCCCAAGTAAATATCCCACAAGCCAACTTCTCCAAACTCCCCAGGTAACCCTCCCACTAGCCAACTCCTCCAAACTCCCAGGTAACTGTCCCACTAGCCAAATCCACCAAACCAATAGGTAACTTTCCCACTAGCCAACTTCTCCAAACCCCCAGGTAACTGTCCCACGAGCTAACTTCTCCAAACTCCCCAGGAAACTGTCCCACTAGCCAACTTCTCCAAACCGCCAAGTAACTATCACACTAGCCAACTTCTCCAAACTACCCAGGTAAATGTCCCACGAGCCAACTTCCTCAAACTCCCAGGTAACTGTCCCACTAGCCAACTTCTCCAAGCTCCCCAGGTAACTGGCCCACGAGCCAACTTCTCAAAACCCACAGGTAACTGTCCCACAAGCCAACTTCTCCAAACTCCCAAGGTAACTGTCCCACTAGAAAACTTCTCCAAACCCCCAGGTAACTGTACCACTAGCCAACTTCTCCACACCCCCAGGTAACTGTCCCACGAGCCAACTCCTCCAAACTCCCAGTTAACTGTCCCACTAGCCAACTTCTCCAAACCCCCAGGTAACTGTCCCACGAGCCAACTTCTCCAAACTCCCCAGGTAACTGTCCCACTAGCCAACTTCTCCAAACCGCCAAGTAACTGTCATACTAGCCAACTTCTCCAAACTACCCAGGTAACTGTCCCACGAGCCAACTTCCTCAAACTCCCAAGTAACTGTCCCACTAGCCAACTTCTCCAAGCTCCCCAGGTAACTGGCCCACGAGCCAACTTCTCCAAAACCCGCAGGTAACTGTCCCACAAGCCAACTTCTCCAAACTCCCAAGGTAACTGTCCCACTAGTCAACTTCTCCAAAACCCGCAGGTAACTGTCCCACTAGCCAACTCCTCCAAACCACGAGGTAACGGTCCCACTAGCCAACTTCTCCAACCCCTCGGGAAACTGACCCACTAGCCAACTTCTCCAAAACCCCAAGTAAATGTCCCACAAGCCAACTCCTCCAAACTCCCCAGGTAACCCTCCACTAGCCAACTCCTCCAAACTCCCAGGTAACTGTCCCACTAGCCAACTCCACCAAACCAACAGGTAACTTTCCCACTAGCCATCTTCTCCAAACCCCCAGGTAACTGTCCACTAGCCAACTCCTCCAAACACTCCAGGTAACTGTCCCACTAGCCAACTTCTCCAAACCCCCAGGTAACTGTCCCACTAGCCAACTCCTCCAAACTCCCCAGGTAACTGTCCCACTTGCAAACTAATAAAAACTCCCAGGTAACTGTCCCACTAGCCAACTCCTTCAAACACCCCAGGTTAACTGTCCCACTAGCCAACTTCTTCAAACCTCCCAGGTTAACTGCCCCACTAGCCAAACTCTGCAAACTCCCCAGGTATCTGTCCCACTAGCCAACTTCTCCAAACTCTCAGGTAACTGTCCCACTGGGCAACTCCTCCAAACTCCCAGGTAACTGTCCCACGAGCCAACTTCTCCAAACTCCCCAGGTAACTGACCCACTACCCAACTCCTCCAAACCCCCAGGTAATTGTCCCACTAGCCAACTTCTCCAAACCCCAGGTAACTGTCCCACGAGCCAACTTCTCCAAAACCCCCAGGTAACTGTCCCACTAGCCAACTTCTCCAAACCCCCCAGGTTAACTGCCCCACTAGCCAACCTCTCCAAACTCCCCAGGTAAATGTCCCACGAGCCAACTTCTCCAAACTCTCAGGTAACTGTCCCACTAGCCAACTCCTCCAAACTCCCAGGTAACTGTCCCACTCGCCAACTCCCCCAAACTCCCAGCTAACTGTCCCACTGGCCAACTTCTCCATACTCCCAGCTAACTGTCCCACTAGCCAACTTTTCAAAAACCCGCAGGTAACTGTCCCACAGGCCAACTTCTCCAAAACCCCCAGTTAACTGTCCCACTAGCCAACTTCTCCAAACTCCCAGGTAACTGTCTTGCTTGCCAACTTCTCCAAACTCCCCATGTAACTGTCCCACTACCCAACTTCTCCAAACTACCCAGGTAACTGTCCCACTAGCCAACTTCTCCAAATCCCGCAGGTAACTGTCCCACTAGCCAACTTCTGCAAAGCCCCCCAGGTAACTGTCCCACTAGTCAACTTCTGCAAACCCCCAGGTAACTGTCCCACTAGCCAACTTCTCCAAACTACCCAGGTAACTGTCCCACTAGCCAACTTCTCCAAACCCCCCCAGGTAACTGTCCCACTAGCCAACTTGTCCAAACTCACAGGTTACTGTCCCACTATCCAACTTCTCCTAACTACCCAGGTAACTGTCCCACTAGCCAACCTCTCCAAACTCCTCATATAACTGTCCCACGAGCCAACCTCTCCAAACTCTCAGGTAACTGTCCCAATAGGCAACATCTCCAAACTCCCAGGTAACTGTCCCACTAGCCAACTCCTCCAAACTCCCAGCTAACTGTTCCACTAGCCAACTCCTCCAAACTCCCCTAGGTAACTGTCCCACTAGCCAACTTCTCCAAACTCCCCAGGTAACTGACCTACTAGCCAACTCCTCCAAACCCCCAGGTAATTGTCCCACTAGCCAACTTCTCCAAACCCCAGGTAACTGTCCCACTAGCCAACATCTCCAAATCCACCAGGTAACTGTCCCACTAGCCAACTTCTCCAAACCCCCCAGGTGAACTGCCCCACTAGCCAACCTCTCCAAACTCCCCAGGTAACTGTCCCACGAGCCAACTTCTCCAAACTCTCAGGTAACAGTACCACTAGCCAAATCCTCCAAACTCCCAGGTAACTGTCCCACTCGCCAACTCCCCCAAACTCCCAGCGAACTGTCCCACTAGCCAACCTCTCCAAACTCCCCAGGTAACTGTCCAACTAGCCAAATTTTCAAAAACCCGCAGGTAAATGTCCCACCGGCCAACTTCTCCAACTCCCCAGGTTACTGTCCCACTAGCCAACTTCTCCAAACTCCCCAGGTAACTGTCCCACTAGCCAACTTTTCCAAAACCCGCAGGTAACTGTCCCACTAGCCAACTCCACCAAACTCCCAGGTAACTGTCCCACTAGTCAACTCCACCAAACTACCCAGGGTAACTGTCCCACTAGCCAAATTCTCCAAAACTCGCAGGTAACTGTCCCAGTAGCTAACTTCTGCAAACCCCCCCAGGTAACTGTCCCACTAACCAACTTCTCCAAACCCCCAGGGAGCTGTCCCACCAGCCAACTTCTCCAAACTCCCCAGGTAACTGTCCCACTAGCCAACTCCTCCAAACTACCCAGGCAACTGACCCACTAGCCAACTCCTTCAAAGCCCCCAGGTTAACTGACCCACTAGCCAACTTCTCCAAACCCCCCAGGTTAACTGCCCCACTAGCCAACCTCTCCAAACTCCCCAGGTAACTGTCCAACTAGCCGACGTCTCCAAACTCTCAGTTAACTGTCCCACTAGGCAATGTCTGCAAACTCCCAGCTAACTGTCCACTAGCCAACTCCTCCAAACTCCCAGCTAACTGTCCCACTAGCCAACTCCTCCAAACCCCCATAGGTAACTGTCCCACTAGCCAACTTCTCCATACTCCCCAGGTAACTGACCTACTAGCCAACTCCTCCAAACACCCAGGTAATTGTCCCACTAGCCAACTTCTCCAAACCCCAGGTAACTGTCCCACTAGCCAACTTCTCCAAACTCCCCAGGTAACTGTCCCACGAGCCAACTTCTCCAAACTCTCAGGTAACTGTCCCACGAGCCAACTCCTCCTAACTCCCAGGTAACTGTCCCACTCGCCAACTCCCCCAAACTCCCAGGTAACTGTCCCACTAGCCAACTTTTCAAAAACCCGCAGGTAACTGTCCCACCGACCAACTTCTCCAAAACCCCCAGGTAACTGTCCCACTAGCCAACTTCTCCAAACTCCCCAGGTAACTGTCCCACTAGCCAACTTTTCCAAAACCCGCAGGTAACTGTCCCACTAGCCAACTCCTCCAAACTCCCAGGTAACTGTCTTACTAGCCAACTTCTCCAAACTCCCCAGGTAACTGTCCCACTAGCCAACTCCTCCAAACTCCCCAAGTAACTGTCCCGCTAGCCAACTTCTCCAAACCGCCAAGTAACTGTCCCAATAGCCAACTTCTCCAAACTACCCAGGTAACTGTCCCTCTAGCCAACTTCTCCAAACTCCCAGGTAGCTGTCCCACTAGCCAAATCCTCCAAACTCCCATGTAATTGTCGCACTAGCCAACTTCTCCAAACTCCCAGGTAACTGTCCCACTAGCCAACTTCTCCAAACCGCCAAGTAACTGTCCCACTAGCCAACTTCTCCAAACTACCCAGGTAACTGTCCCACCAGCCAACTTCTGCAAACCCCAAGGTAACTGTCCCACTAGCCAACTTCTCCAAACTACACAGTTAACTGTCCAACTAGCCAACATCTCCAAACGCCCAGGTAACTGTCCCATTAGCCAAATTCTCCAAACTCCCAGGTAATTGTCCCACTAGCCAACTTCTCCAATCTCCCAGGCAACTGTCCCACTAGCCAACTTCTCCAAACCCCCCATGTAACTGTCCCACTAGCCAACTTCTCCAAACTCCCCATGTAACTGCCCCACTAGCTAACTTCTCCAAACTCCCCATGTAACTGTCCCACTAGCCAACTTCTCCAAACTCCCAGGTAACTGTCCCACGAGCCAACTTCTCCAAACTCACAGGTAACTGTCCCACTAGCCAACTTCTCCAAACTACCCAGGTAACTGTCCCACTAGTCAACCTCTCCAAACTCCCCAGGTAACTGTCCCACTAGCCAACGTCTCCAAACTCTCAGTTAACTGTCCCACTAGGCAATGCCTCCAAACTCCCAGCTAACTGTCCCACTAGCCAACTCCTCCAAACTCCCAGCTAACTGTCCCACTAGCCAACTCCTCCAAACCCCCCTAGGTAACTGTCCCACTAGCCACCTTCTCCATACTCCCCAGGTAACTGACCTACTAGCCAACTCCTCCAAACACCCAGGTAATTGTCCCACTAGCCAACTTCTCCAAACCCCAGGTAACTGTCCCACTAGCCAACATCTCCAAAACCCCCAGGTAACTGTGCCACTAGCTAACTTTTCCAATACCCCTAGTTTAACTGCCCCACTTGCCAACCTCTCCAAACTCCCCAGGTAACTGTCCCACGAGCCAACTTCTCCAAACTCTCCAGGTAACTGTCCCACGAGCCAACTCCTCCAAACTCCCAGGTAACTGTCCCACTAGCCAACTTTTCCAAAACCCGCAGGTAACTGTCCCACCGACCAACTCCTCCAAACTCCCAGGTAACTGTCTTACTAGCCAACTTCTCCAAACTCCCCAGGTAACTGTCCCACTAGCCAACTCCTCCAAACTCCCCAAGTAACTGTCCCGCTAGCCAACTTCTCCAAACCGCCAAGTAACTGTCCCACGAGCCAACTTCTCCAAACTACCCAGGTAACTGTCCCACGAGCCAACTTCTACAAAACCCGTAGGTAACTGTCCCACTAGCCAACTTCTGCAAACCCCCCCAGGTAACTGTCCCACTAGCCAACTTCTGTAAACCCCCAGGTAACTGTCCCACTAGCCAACTTCTCCAAACTACCCAGGTAACTGTCCCACTAGCCAAATCCTCCAAACTCCCATGTAATTGTCGCACTAGCCAACTTCTCCAAACTCCCAGGTAACTGTCCCGCTAGCCAACTTCTCCAAACCGCCAAGTAACTGCCCACTAGCCAACTTCTCCAAACTACCCAGGTAACTGTCCCACTAGCCAACTTCTGCAAACCCCAAGGTAACTGTCCCACTAGCCAACTTCTCCAAACTACCCAGGTAACTGTCCCACTAGCCAACATCTCCAAACGCCCAGGTAACCGTCCCACGAGCCAAATTCTCCAAACTCCCAGGTAATTGTCCCACGAGCCAACTTCTCCAATCTCCCAGGCAACTGTCCCACTAGCCAACTTCTCCAAACCCCCCATGTAACTGTCCCACTAGCCAACTTCTCCAAACTCCCCATGTAACTGTCCCACTAGCCAACTTCTCCAAACTCCCCATGTAACTGTCCCACTAGCCAACTTCTCCAAACGCCCAGGTAATTGTCCCACTAGCCAACTTCTCCAATCTCCCAGGCAACTGTCCCACTAGCCAACTTCTCCAAACCCCCCATGTAACTGTCCCACTAGCCAACTTCTCCAAACTCCCCATGTAACTGTCCCACTAGCCAACTTCTCCAAACTCCCAGGTAACTGTCCGACTAGCCAACTTCTCCAAACTACCCAGGTAACTGTCCCACTAGCCAACTTCTCCAAACTAACAGGTAACTGTCCCACTAGCCAACTTCTCCAAACTACCCAGGTAACTTTCCCACGAGGCAACTTCTCCAAACCCCCAGGTAACTGTCCCACTAGCCAACTTCTCCAAACCACCCAGGTAACTGTCCCACTAGCCAACTCCTCCAAACTCCCAGGTAACTGTACTACCAGCCAACTTCTCCAAACTCCCCAGGTACCTGTCCCACTAGCCAACTCCTCCAAACTACCCAGGTAACTGACCCACTAGCCAACTTCTCCATACTCCCAGGGAACTGTCCCACTAGCCAACTCCTCCAAACCCCCAGGTAACTGTCCCACTAGAAAACTTCTACAAACCCCCAAGTAACTGACCCACTAGCCAACTTCTCCACACCCCCAGGTAACTGTCCCATGAGCCAACTCCTCCAAACTCCCAGTTAACTGCCCCACTAGACAACTTCTCCAAAGCCCCAGGTAACTGTCCCACGAGCCAACTTCTCCAGACTCCCCAGGTAACTGTCCCACTAGCCAACTTCTCCAAACCGCCCAGGTAACTGTCCCACGAGCCAACTTCCTCAAACTACCAGGTAACTGTCCCACTAGCCAACTTCTCCAAGCTCCCCAGGTAACTGGCCCATGAGCCAACTTCTCCAAAACCCGCAGCTAACTGTCCCACAAGACAACTTCTCCCAACTCCCCAGGTAACTGTCCCACTAGTCAACTTCTCCAAACCCCGCAGGTAACTGTCCCACTAGCCAACTCCTCCAAACCACTAGGGAACTGTCCCACTAGCCAAATTCTCCAACACCACAGGTAACTGACCCACTAGCCAACTTCTCCAAAACCCCATCTAACTGTCCACATGCCAACTCCTCCAAACTCCCCAGGTAACTGTCCCACTAGCCAACTCCACCAAACCAATAGGTAACTGTCCCACTTGCCATCTTCTCCAAACCCCCAGGTAACTGTCCCACTAGCCAACTTCTCCAAACTCCCCAGGTAACTGTCCCACTTGCCAACTCCTTCAAACTCCCAGGTAACTGTCCCACGAGCCAACTCCTCCAAACTCTCCAGGTAACTGTCCCACTAGCCAACTTCTCCAAACCCCCAGGTAACTGTCCCACTAGCCAACTCCTCCAAACTCCCCAGGTAACTGTCCCACTAGCCAACTCCTCCAAACCCCCCAAGGTAACTGTCCCACGAGCCAACTTCTCCAAACTCCCCAGGTAACTGACCTACTACCCAACTCCTCCAAACCCCCAGGTAATTGTCCCACTACCCAACTCCTCCAAACACCGCAGGTAACTGTCCCACTAGCCAACTCCTCCAAACCACCAGGTACCTGTCCCACTAGCCAAATTCTCCAACACCCCAGGTAACTGACCCACTAGCCAACTTCTCCAAAACCCCAGCTAACTGTCCACAAGCCAACTCCTCCAAACTCCCCAGGTAACTGTATCACTAGCCAACTCCTCCAAACTCCCAGGTAACTGTCCCACTAGCCAACTCCACCAAACCAATAGGTAACTGTCCCACTAGCCATCTTCTCCAAACTCCCCAGGTAACTGTATCACTTGCCAACACCTTCAAACTCCCAGGTAACTGTCCCACTTGCCAACTCCTTCAAACTCTCCAGGTAACTGTCCCACTAGCCAACTTCTCCAAACCCCCAGGTAACTGTCCCACTAGCCAACTCCTCCAAACTCCCCAGGTAACTGTCCCACTTGCAAACTCCTCCAAACTCCCAGGTAACTGTCACACTAGACAACTCCTTCAGACCATCCAGGTTAACTGCCCCACGAGCCAACCTCTCCAAACCCCCAGGTAACTGTCCCACTAGCCAACTCCTCCAAACTCCCAGCTAACTGTCCCACTAGCCAACTCCTCCAAAACCCCCTAGGTAACTGTCCCACGAGCCAACTTCTCCAAACTCCCCAGGTAACTGACCAACTACCCAACTCCTCCAAACCTCCAGGTAATTGTCCCACTAGCCAACTTCTCCAAACCCCAGGTAACTGTCCCACGAGCCAAATTCTCCAAAACCCCCAGGTAACTGTCCCACTAGCCAACTTCTCCAAACCCCCAGGTTAACTGCCCCACTAGCCAACCTCTCCAAACTCCCCAGGTAAATGTCCCATGAGCCAACTTCTCCAAACTCTCAGGTAACTGTCACACTCGCCAACTCCCCCAAACTCCCAGCTAACTGTCCCACTAGCCAACTTCTCCAAACTCCCAGCTAACTGTCCCACTAGCCAACTTTTCAAAAACCCACATGCAACTGTCCCACTAGCCAACTTCTGCAAACCCCCGCAGGTAATTGTCCCACTAGCCAACTTCTGCAAACCCCCAGGTAACTGTCCCACTAGCCAACTTCTCCAAACTACCCAGGTAACTGTCCCACTAGCCAACTTCTCCAAACTCCCAGGTAACAGTCCCACTAGCCAAATCCTCCAAACTCCAAGGTAATTGTCCAACTAGCCAACTTCTCCAAACTCCCAGGCAACTGTCCCACTAGCCAACTTCTCCAAACCCCCCCAGGTAACTGTCCCACTTGCCAACTTCTCCAAACTCACAGGTTACTGTCCCACTATCCAACTTCTCCAAACTACCCAGGTAACTGTCCCACTAGCCAACCTCTCCAAACTCCTCAGGTAACTGTCGCACGAGCCAACCTCTCCAAACTCTCAGGCAACTGTCCCAATAGGCAACGTCTCCAAACTCCCAGGTAACTGTCCCACTAGCCAACTACTCCAAACTCCCAGCTAACTGTCCCACTAGCCAACTCCTCCAAACCCCCCTAGGTAACTGTCCCACTAGCCAACTTCTCCAAACTCCCCAGGTAACTGACCTACTAGCCAACTCCTCCAAACCCCCAGGTAATTGTCCCACTAGCCAACTTCTCCAAACCCCAGGTAACTGTCCCACTAGCCAACATCTCCAAATCCACCAGGTAACTGTCCCACTAGCCAACTTCTCCAAACCCCCCAGGTGAACTGCCCCACTAGCCAACCTCTCCAAACTCCCCAGGTAACTGACCTACTAGCCAACTCTTCCAAACCCCCAGGTAATTGTCCCACTAGCCAACTTCTCCAAACCCCAGGTAACTGTCCCACTAGCCAACATCTCCAAAACCACCATGTAACTGTCCCACTAGCCAACTTCTCCAAACCCCCCAGGTTAACTGCCCCACTAGCCAACCTCTCCAAACTCCCCAGGTAACTGTCCCACGAGCCAACATCTCCAAACACCCCAAGTAACTGTCCCACTAGCCAACTCCTCCCAACCCCCAGGTAACTGTCCCACTAGCCAACTTCTGCAAACCCCCCAGGTAACTGTCCCACTAGCCAACTTCTGCAAACCCCCAGGTAACTGTCCCACTAGCCAACTTCTCCAAACTACCCAGGTAACTGTCCCACTAGCCAACTTCTCCAAACTCCCAGGTAGCTATCCCACTAGCCAAATCCTCCAAACTCCCATGTAATTGTCGCACTAGCCAACTTCTCCAAACTCTCAGGTAACTGTCCCACTAGGCAACTCCTCCAAACTCCCAGGTAACTGTCCCACGAGCCAACTTCTCCAAACTCCCCAGGTAACTGACCTACTACCCAACTTCTCCAAACCCCAGGTAACTGTCCGACGAGCCAACTTCTCCAAACTCCCAGCTAACTGTCCCACTAGCCAACTCCTCCAAACTCCCAGGTAACTGTCCCACTAGTCAACTTCTCCAAACTCCCCAGGTAACTGTCCCACGAGCCAACTCCTCCAAACCCCCCCAGGTAACTGTCCCACTAGCCAACATCTCCAAACACCCCAAGTAACTGTCCCACTAGCCAACATCTCCAAACACCCCAAGTAACAGTCCCACTAGCCAACTCCTCCCAACCCCCAGGTAACTGTCCCACTAGCCAACTTCTCCAAACTCCCCAGGTAACTGTCCCACTAGCCAACTTCTCCAAACCCCCCCCCCAGGTAACTGTCCCACGAGCCAACTCCTCCAAACTCCCAGGTAACTGCTCCACAAGCCAACTTCTTCAAAACCCCAGGTAACTGTCCCACCAGCTAACTTCTCCAAACTCCCAGGTAACTGTCCCACTAGCCAACTCCTCTAAACTCCCAGGTAACTGCTCCACTAGCCAACTTCTCCAAAACCCCAGTTAACTGTCCAACTAGCCAACTCCAACAAACTCCCCAGGTAACTGTCCCACTAGCCAACTCCTCCAAACTCCCAGGTAACTGTCCCACTAGCCAACTCCTCCAAACTCTCCAGGTAACTGTCCCACTTGCCAACTTCTCCAAACTCCCAGGTAAGCGTCCCACTAGCCAACTCTTCCAAACCCCAACGTAACTGTCCCACTAGCCAACTCCTCCAAACTCCCCAGGTAACTGTCCCACTAGCCAACTTCTCCAAACTCCCCAGGTAACTGTCCCACTAGCCAACTGTTCCAAAACCCGCAGGTAACTGACCCACTGGTCAAATTCTCCAAAACCCCCAGGTAACTGTCCCACTCGCCAACTTTTCCAAAACCCGCAGCTAACTGTCCCACTGGCGAACTTCTCCAGAACCACAAGGTAACTGTCCCACTAGCCACCTTCTCCAAACTCCCCAGGTAACTGTCCCACTAGCCAACTCCTCCCAACCCCCAGGTAACTGTCCCACTAGCCAACTTCTCCAAACCCCCCAGGTAACTGTCCCACGAGCCAACACCTCCAAACTCCCAGGTAACTGTCCCACTAGCCAACTCCTCCCAACCCCCAGGTAACTGTCCCACTAGCCAACTTCTGCAAACACCCCCAGGTAACTGTCCCACTAGCCAACTCCTCCAAACTCCCAGGTAACTGTCCCACTAGCCAACTCCTCCTACCTCTCCAGGTAACTGTCTCACTAGCCAACTTCTCCAAACTCCCCAGGTAACTGTCCCACGAGCCAACTTTTCCAAAACCCGCAGCTAACTGTCCCACTGGCCAACTTCTCCAAAACCCCCAGGTAACTGTCCCACTGGCCAACTCCTCCAAAACCACCAGGTAACTTTCCCACTAGCCAACTTCTCCAAACCCCAGGTAACTGTCCCACTAGCCAAATCCTCCAAACCCCCCCAGGTAACTGTCCCACTAGCCAACATCTCCAAACACCCCAGGTAACTGTCCCACTAGCCAAATTCTCCAAACACCCCAGGTAACTGTCCCACTAGTCAACTTCTCCAAACCCCGCAGGTAACTGTCCCACTAGCCAACTTCTCCAAACCCCCAGGTAACTGTCCCACTAGCCAACTTCTCCAAACTCCCCTGGTAACTGTCTCACTAGCCAACTCCTCACAACCCCCAGGTAACTGTCCCACTAGCCAACTTCTCCAAACTCCCCAGGTAACTGTCCCACTAGCCAACTTCTCCAAACCCCCCACAGGTAACTGTCCCACTAGCCAACTCCTCCAAACTCCCAGGTAACTGCTCCACAAGCCAACTTCTTCAAAACCCCAGGTAACTGTCCCACCAGCCAATTCCTCCAAACCCCGAGGTAACTGACCCACTAGCCAACTTCTCCAAAACCCCAGTTAACTGTCCAACTAGCCAACTCCAACAAACTCCCCAGGTAACTGTCCCACTAGCCAACTCCTCCAAACTCCCAGGTAACTATCCCACTAGCCAACTCCTCCAAACCCCCAGGTAACTGTCCCACTAGCCAACTCCTCCAAACTCTCCAGGTAACTGTCCCACTTGCCAACTTCTGCAAACTCCCAGGTAAGTGTCCCACTAGCCAACTCTTCCAAACCCCCACGTAACTGTCCCACTAGCCAACTCCTCCAAACTCCCCAGGTAACTGTCCCAATAGCCAACTTCTCCAAACTCCCCAGGTAACTGTCCCACTCGCCAACTTTTCCAAAACCCGCAGGTAACTGTCCCACTGGCAACTTCTCCAAAACACCCAGGTAACTGTCCCACTGGCCAACTTCTCCAAAACCACCAGGTAACTGTCCCACTAGCCAACTTTCCAAAACCCGCAGCGAACTGTCCCACTGGCCAACTTCTCCAGAACCACACGGTAACTGTCCCACTAGCCACCTTCTCCAAACTCCCAGGTAACTGCTCCACCAGCCAACTCCACCAAACTCCCAGGTAACTGACCCACTAGCAACTTCACCAAACCGCAGGTGATCGTCCCACTGCCAACTCCTACAAACTCCCCAGGTAACTGTCCCACTAGCCAACTCCTCTAAACTCCCAGGTAACTATCCCACTAGCCAACTCCTTCAAACCCCCAGGTAACTGTCCCACTAGCCAACTTCTCCAAACCCTCAAGTAACTGTCCCACTTGCCAACTCCTCCAAACTCCCAGGTAACTGTCCCACTAGCCAACTTCTCCAAACTCCCCAGGTAACTGTCCCACTAGCCAACTTTTCCAAAACTCCCAGGTAACTGTCCCACTAGCCAACTTTTCCAAAACCCGCAGGTAACTGTCCCACTAGCCAACTCCTCTAAACTCCCAGGTAACTGCTCCACTAGCCAACTCCTCCAAACCCCCCCCCCCCCCCCAGTTAACTGTCCAACTAGCCAACTCCAACAAACTCCCCAGGTAACTGTCCCACTAGCCAACTCCTCCAAACTCCCAGGTAACTGTCCCACTAGCCAACTCCTCCAAACTCTCCAGGTAACTGTCCCACTTGCCAACTTCTCCAAACTCCCAGGTAAGCGTCCCACTAGCCAACTCTTCCAAACCCCAACGTAACTGTCCCACTAGCCAACTCCCCCAAACTCCCCAGGTAACTGTCCCACTAGCCAACTTCTCCAAACTCCCCAGGTAACTGTCCCACTAGCCAACTGTTCCAAAACCCGCAGGTAACTGACCCACTGGTCAAATTCTCCAAAACCCCCAGGTAACTGTCCCACTGGCCAACTTCTCCAAAACCACCAGGTAACTGTCCCACTCGCCAACTTTTCCAAAACCCGCAGCTAACTGTCCCACTGGCGAACTTCTCCAGAACCACAAGGTAACTGTCCCACTAGCCACCTTCTCCAAACTCCCCAGGTAACTGTCCCACTAGCCAACTCCTCCCAACCCCCAGGTAACTGTCCCACTAGCCAACTTCTCCAAACCCCCCCAGGTAACTGTCCCACGAGCCAACTCCTCCAAACTCCCAGGTAACTGTCCCACTAGCCAACTCCTCCCAACCCCCAGGTAACTGTCCCACTAGCCAACTTCTCCAAACCCCCCCAGGTAACTGTCCCACTAGCCAACTCCTCCAAACTCCCAGGTAACTGTCCACTAGCCAACTCTCCTACCTCTCCAGGTAACTGTCTCACTAGCCAACTTCTCCAAACTCCCCAGGTAACTGTCCCACTAGCCAACTTTTCCAAAACCCGCAGCTAACTGTCCCACTGGCCAAATTCTCCAAAACCCCCAGGTAACTGTCCCACTGGCCAACTCCTCCAAACCACCAGGTAACTTTCCCACTAGCCAACTTCTCCAAACCCCAGGTAACTGTCCCACTAGCCAACTCCTCCAAACCCCCCAGGTAACTGTCCCACTAGCCAACATCTCCAAACACCCAGGTAACTGTCCCACTAGCCAAATTCTCCAAACACCCAGGTAACTGTCCCACTAGTCCAACTTCTCCAAACCCGCAGGTAACTGTCCCACTAGCCAACTTCTCCAAACCCCAGGTAACTGTCCCACTAGCCAACTTCTCCAAACTCCCCTGGTAACTGTCTCACTAGCCAACTCCTCACAACCCCCAGGTAACTGTCCCACTAGCCAACTTCTCCAAACTCCCCAGGTAACTGTCCCACTAGCCAACTTCTCCAAACCCCCCAGGTAACTGTCCCACTAGCCAACTCCTCCAAACTCCCAGGTAACTGCTCCACAAGCCAACTTCTTCAAACCCCAGGTAACTGTCCCACCAGCCAATTCCTCCAAACCCCGAGGTAACTGACCCACTAGCCAACTTCTCCAAAACCCCAGTTAACTGTCCAACTAGCCAACTCCAACAAACTCCCCAGGTAACTGTCCCACTAGCCAACTCCTCCAAACTCCCAGGTAACTATCCCACTAGCCAACTCCTCCAAACCCCCAGGTAACTGTCCCACTAGCCAATTCCTCCAAACTCTCCAGGTAACTGTCCCACTTGCCAACTTCTGCAAACTCCCAGGTAAGTGTCCCACTAGCCAACTCTTCCAAACCCCCACGTAACTGTCCCACTAGCCAACTCCTCCAAACTCCCCAGGTAACTGTCCCAATAGCCAACTTCTCCAAACTCCCCAGGTAACTGTCCCACTCGCCAACTTTTCCAAAACCCGCAGGTAACTGTCCCACTGGTCAACTTCTCCAAAACACCCAGGTAACTGTCCCACTGGCCAACTTCTCCAAAACCACCAGGTAACTGTCCCACTAGCCAACTTTTCCAAAACCCGCAGCGAACTGTCCCACTGGCCAACTTCTCCAGAACCACACGGTAACTGTCCCACTAGCCACCTTCTCCAAACTCCCCAGGTAACTGTCCCACTAGCCAACTCCTCCAAACTCCCAGGTAACTGCTCCACCAGCCAACTCCACCAAACTCCCAGGTAACTGACCCACTAGCCAACTTCACCAAAACCGCAGGTGATCGTCCCACTGGCCAACTCCTACAAACTCCCCAGGTAACTGTCCCACTAGCCAACTCCTCTAAACTCCCAGGTAACTATCCCACTAGCCCACTCCTCCAAACCCCCAGGTAACTGTCCCACTAGCCAACTTCTCCAAACCCTCAAGTAACTGTCCCACTTGCCAACTCCTCCAAACTCCCAGGTAACTGTCCCACTAGCCAACTTCTCCAAACTCCCCAGGTAACTGTCCCACTAGCCAACTTTTCCAAAACCCGCAGCTAACTGTCCCACTGGCCAACTTCTCCAAAACCCCCAGGTAACTGTCCCACTGGCCAACTCCTCCAAAACCACCAGGTAACTTTCCCACTAGCCAACTTTTCCAAAACCCGCAGGTAACTGTCCCACCAGTCAACTTCTCCAAACTCCCAGGTAACTGTCCCACTAGCCAACTTTTCCAAAACCCGCAGGTAACTGTCCCACTGGCGAACTTCTCCAAAACCACCAGGAAACTGTCCCACTAGCCAACTTCTCCAAACTCCCCTGGTAACTGTCCCACTAGCCAACTCCTCCAAACTCCCAGGTAACTGCTCCACAAGCAAACTTCTTCAAAACCCCAGGTAACTGTCCCACTAGCCAACTCCTCCAAACTCCCCAGGTAACTGTCCCACTTGCCAACTTCTCCAAACTCCCAGGTAAGTGTCCCACTAGCCAACTCCTCCAAACCCCAGGCAACTGTCCCACTAGCCAACTCCTCCAAACTCCCCAGGTATCTGTCCCACTAGCCAACTTTTCCAAACTCCCCAGGTAACTGTCCCACTAGCCAACTTTTCCAAAACCCGCAGGTAACTGTCCCACTGGCCAACTTCTCCAAAACCCCCAGGTAACTGTCCCACTGGCCAACTTCTCCAAAACAACCAGGTAACTGTCCCACTAGCCAACTTCTCCAAACTCCCCAGGTAACTGTCCCACTAGCCAACTTTTCCAAAACCAGCAGGTAACTGTCCCACTGGCCAACTTCTCCAAAACCCCCAGGTAACTGTCCCACTAGCCAACTTTTCCAAAACCCGCTGGTAACTGTCCCACTAGCCAACTTTTCCAAAACCCGCAGCTAACGGTCCCACTGGCGAACTTCTCCAAAACCACAAGGTAACTGTCCCACGAGCCACCTTCTCCAAACTCCGCAGGTAACTGTCCCACTAGCCAAATCCTCCCAAACCCCAGGTAACTGTCCCACTAGCCAACTTCTCCAAACTCCCCAGGTAACTGTCCCACTAGCCAACTTCTCCAAACCCCCCCAGGTAACTGTCCCACTAGCCAACTTCTTCAAAACCCCAGGTAACTGTCCCACTAGCCAACTCCTCCAAACTCTCCAGGTAACTGTCCCACTAGCCAACTTCTCCAAACTCCCCAGGTAACTGTCCCACTAGCCAACTTTTCCAAAATCCGCAGGTAACTGTCCCACTGGCCAACTTCTCCAAAACCCCAAGGTAACTTTCCCACTGGCCTACTTCTCCAAAACCACCAGGTAACTGTCCCACGAGCCAACTTTTCCAAAACCCGCAGGTAACTGTCCCACCTGCTAACTTCTCCAAACTCCCAGGGAACTGTCCCACTAGCCAACTTTTCCAAAACCCGCAGGTAACTGTCCCACTGGCGAACTTCTCCAAAACCACCAGGTAACTGTCCCACTAGCCAACTTCTCCAAACCCCCCCAGGTAACTGTCCCACTAGCCAACTCCTCCAAACTCCCAGGTAACTGCTCCACAAGCCAACTTCTTCAAAACCCCAGTTAACTGTCCCACTAGCCAACTCCTCCAATCCCCCAGGTAACTGACCCACTAGCCAACTTCTCCAAAACCCCAGGTAACTGTCCCACTAGCCAACCCCTCCAAACTCCCAGGTAACTATCCCACTAGCCAACTCCTCCAAACCCACAGGTAACTGTCCCACTAGCCAACTTCTCCAAACCCCCAGGTAACTGTCCCACTAGCCAACACTTTCAAACTCCAAGGTAACTGTCCCACTAGCCAACTCCTCCAAACTCTCCAGGTAACTGTCCCACTAGCCAACTTCTCCAAACCCCCAGGTTACTGTCTCACTAGCCAACTCCTCCAAACTCTCCAGGTAACTGTCCCACTAGCCAACTTCTCCAAACCCCCAGGTTACTGTCCCACTTGGCAACTTCTCCAAACTCCCAGGTAAGTGTCCCACTAGCCAACTCTTCCAAACTCCCCAGTAACTGTCCCACTAGCCAACTCCTCCAAACTCCCCAGGTAACTGTCCCACTAGCCAACTTCTCCAAACTCCCCAGATAACTGTCCCACTAGCCAACTTTTCCAAAACCTGCAGGTAACTGACCCACTGGCCAACTTCTCCAAAACCCCCAGGTAACTGTCCCACTGGCCAACTTCTCCAAAACCACCAGGTAACTGTCCCACTAGCCAACTTTTCCAAAACCCGCAGGTAAATGTCCCACTAGCGAACTTCTCCAAACCCCAGGTAACTGTCCCACTAGCCAAATCCTCCAAACTCCCCAGGTAACTGTCCCACTTGCCAACTCCTTCAATCTCCCAGGTAACTGTCCCAATAGCCAACTTCTCCAAACCCCAGGTAACTGTCCCACTAGCCAAATCCTCCAAACTCCCCAGGTAACTGTCCCACTAGCCAACTTCTCCAAACTCCCCAGGTAACTGTCCCACTAGCCAACTTCTCCAAACCCCCCCAGGTAACTGTCCCACTAGCCAACTCCTCCAAACTCCCAGGTAACTGTCCCACTAGCCAAATTCTTCAAAACCCCATGTAACTGTCCCACTAGCCAACTTCTCCAAACCCCCAGGTAACTGACCCACTAGCCAACTACTCCAAAACCTCAGGTAACTGTCCTACTAGCCAACTCCTCCAAACTCCCCAGGTAACTGTCCCACTAGCCAACTCCTCCAAACTCCCAGGAAAGTGTCCCACTAGCCAACTTCTCCAAACCCCCAGGTAACTGTCCCACTAGCCAACTTCTCCAAACCCCCAGGTAACTGTCACACTTGCCAACTCCTTCAAACTCCCAGGTAACTGTCCCACTAGCCAACTCCTCCAAACTCGCCAGGTAACTGTCCCACTAGCCAACTTCTCCAAACTCCCCAGGTAACTGTCCCACTCGCCAACTTTTCCAAAACCCGCAGGTAACTGTCCCACTAGCCAACTTTTCCAAAACCCGCAGCTAACTGTCCCACTAGCCAACTCCTCCAAACTCCCAGGAAAGTGTCCCACTAGCCAACTTCTCCAAACCCCCAGGTAACTGTCCCACTAGCCAACTTCTCCAAACCCCCAGGTAACTGACCCACTAGCCAACTTCTCCAAAACCTCAGGTAACTGTCCCACCAGCCAACTCCTCCAAACTCCCAGGAAAGTGTCCCACTAGACAACTTCTCCAAACCCGCAGGTAACTGTCCCACTCGCCAACTCCCCCAAACTCCCAGTTAACTGTCCCACTAGCCAACTCCTTCAAACGCCCAGGTAACTGTCCCACTAGCCAACTCCTCCAAACTCTCCAGGTAACTGTCCCACTAGCCAACTCCTCCAAACCCCCATGTAACTGTCCCACTAGCCAACACTTTCAAACTCCAAGGTAACTGTCCCACTAGCCAACTCCTCCAAACTCTCCAGGTAACTGTCCCACTAGCCAACTTCTCCAAACCCCCAGGTTACTGTCTCACTAGCCAACTCCTCCAAACTCTCCAGGTAACTGTCCCACTAGCCAACTTCTCCAAACCCCCAGGTTACTGTCCCACTTGGCAACTTCTCCAAACTCCCAGGTAAGTGTCCCACTAGCCAACTCTTCCAAACTCCCCAGTAACTGTCCCACTAGCCAACTCCTCCAAACTCCCCAGGTAACTGTCCCACTAGCCAACTTCTCCAAACTCCCCAGATAACTGTCCCACTAGCCAACTTTTCCAAAACCTGCAGGTAACTGACCCACTGGCCAACTTCTCCAAAACCCCCAGGTAACTGTCCCACTAGCCAAATCCTCCAAACTCCCCAGGTAACTGTCCCACTTGCCAACTCCTTCAATCTCCCAGGTAACTGTCCCAATAGCCAACTTCTCCAAACCCCAGGTAACTGTCCCACTAGCCAAATCCTCCAAACTCCCCAGGTAACTGTCCCACTAGCCAACTTCTCCAAACTCCCCAGGTAACTGTCCCACTAGCCAACTTCTCCAAACCCCCCCAGGTAACTGTCCCACTAGCCAACTCCTCCAAACTCCCAGGTAACTGTCCCACTAGCCAAATTCTTCAAAACCCCATGTAACTGTCCCACTAGCCAACTTCTCCAAACCCCCAGGTAACTGACCCACTAGCCAACTACTCCAAAACCTCAGGTAACTGTCCTACTAGCCAACTCCTCCAAACTCCCCAGGTAACTGTCCCACTAGCCAACTCCTCCAAACTCCCAGGAAAGTGTCCCACTAGCCAACTTCTCCAAACCCCCAGGTAACTGTCCCACTAGCCAACTTCTCCAAACCCCCAGGTAACTGTCACACTTGCCAACTCCTTCAAACTCCCAGGTAACTGTCCCACTAGCCAACTCCTCCAAACTCGCCAGGTAACTGTCCCACTAGCCAACTTCTCCAAACTCCCCAGGTAACTGTCCCACTCGCCAACTTTTCCAAAACCCGCAGGTAACTGTCCCACTAGCCAACTTTTCCAAAACCCGCAGCTAACTGTCCCACTAGCCAACTCCTCCAAACTCCCAGGAAAGTGTCCCACTAGCCAACTTCTCCAAACCCCCAGGTAACTGTCCCACTAGCCAACTTCTCCAAACCCCCAGGTAACTGACCCACTAGCCAACTTCTCCAAAACCTCAGGTAACTGTCCCACCAGCCAACTCCTCCAAACTCCCAGGAAAGTGTCCCACTAGACAACTTCTCCAAACCCGCAGGTAACTGTCCCACTCGCCAACTCCCCCAAACTCCCAGTTAACTGTCCCACTAGCCAACTCCTTCAAACGCCCAGGTAACTGTCCCACTAGCCAACTCCTCCAAACTCTCCAGGTAACTGTCCCACTAGCCAACTCCTCCAAACCCCCAGGTAACTGTCCCACTAGCCAACACTTTCAAACTCCAAGGTAACTGTCCCACTAGCCAACTCCTCCAAACTCTCCAGGTAACTGTCCCACTAGCCAACTTCTCCAAACCCCCAGGTTACTGTCTCACTAGCCAACTCCTCCAAACTCTCCAGGTAACTGTCCCACTAGCCAACTTCTCCAAACCCCCAGGTTACTGTCCCACTTGGCAACTTCTCCAAACTCCCAGGTAAGTGTCCCACTAGCCAACTCTTCCAAACTCCCCAGTAACTGTCCCACTAGCCAACTCCTCCAAACTCCCCAGGTAACTGTCCCACTAGCCAACTTCTCCAAACTCCCCAGATAACTGTCCCACTAGCCAACTTTTCCAAAACCTGCAGGTAACTGACCCACTGGCCAACTTCTCCAAAACCCCCAGGTAACTGTCCCACTGGCCAACTTCTCCAAAACCACCAGGTAACTGTCCCACTAGCCAACTTTTCCAAAACCCGCAGGTAAATGTCCCACTAGCGAACTTCTCCAAACCCCAGGTAACTGTCCCACTAGCCAAATCCTCCAAACTCCCCAGGTAACTGTCCCACTTGCCAACTCCTTCAATCTCCCAGGTAACTGTCCCAATAGCCAACTTCTCCAAACCCCAGGTAACTGTCCCACTAGCCAAATCCTCCAAACTCCCCAGGTAACTGTCCCACTAGCCAACTTCTCCAAACTCCCCAGGTAACTGTCCCACTAGCCAACTTCTCCAAACCCCCCCAGGTAACTGTCCCACTAGCCAACTCCTCCAAACTCCCAGGTAACTGTCCCACTAGCCAAATTCTTCAAAACCCCATGTAACTGTCCCACTAGCCAACTTCTCCAAACCCCCAGGTAACTGACCCACTAGCCAACTACTCCAAAACCTCAGGTAACTGTCCTACTAGCCAACTCCTCCAAACTCCCCAGGTAACTGTCCCACTAGCCAACTCCTCCAAACTCCCAGGAAAGTGTCCCACTAGCCAACTTCTCCAAACCCCCAGGTAACTGTCCCACTAGCCAACTTCTCCAAACCCCCAGGTAACTGTCACACTTGCCAACTCCTTCAAACTCCCAGGTAACTGTCCCACTAGCCAACTCCTCCAAACTCGCCAGGTAACTGTCCCACTAGCCAACTTCTCCAAACTCCCCAGGTAACTGTCCCACTCGCCAACTTTTCCAAAACCCGCAGGTAACTGTCCCACTAGCCAACTTTTCCAAAACCCGCAGCTAACTGTCCCACTAGCCAACTCCTCCAAACTCCCAGGAAAGTGTCCCACTAGCCAACTTCTCCAAACCCCCAGGTAACTGTCCCACTAGCCAACTTCTCCAAACCCCCAGGTAACTGACCCACTAGCCAACTTCTCCAAAACCTCAGGTAACTGTCCCACCAGCCAACTCCTCCAAACTCCCAGGAAAGTGTCCCACTAGACAACTTCTCCAAACCCGCAGGTAACTGTCCCACTCGCCAACTCCCCCAAACTCCCAGTTAACTGTCCCACTAGCCAACTCCTTCAAACGCCCAGGTAACTGTCCCACTAGCCAACTCCTCCAAACTCTCCAGGTAACTGTCCCACTAGCCAACTCCTCCAAACTCTCCAGGTAACTGTCACACTAGCCAACTTCTCCAAACTCCCCAGGTAACTGTCCCACTCGCCAACTTTTCCAAAACCCGCAGGTAACTGTCCCACTAGCCAAATCCTCCAAACTCCCCAGGTAACTGTCCCACTTGCCAACTCCTTCAATCTCCCAGGTAACTGTCCCACTAGCCAACTTCTCCAAACCCCAGGTAACTGTCCCACTAGCCAAATCCTCCAAACTCCCCAGGTAACTGTCCCACTAGCCAACTTCTCCAAACTCCCCAGGTAACTGTCCCACTAGCCAACTTCTCCAAACCCCCCCAGGTAACTGTCCCACTAGCCAACTCCTCCAAACTCCCAGGTAACTGTCCCACTAGCCAAATTCTTCAAAACCCCATGTAACTGTCCCACTAGCCAACTTCTCCAAACCCCCAGGTAACTGACCCACTAGCCAACTACTCCAAAACCTCAGGTAACTGTCCTACTAGCCAACTCCTCCAAACTCCCCAGGTAACTGTCCCACTAGCCAACTCCTCCAAACTCCCAGGAAAGTGTCCCACTAGCCAACTTCTCCAAACCCCCAGGTAACTGTCCCACTAGCCAACTTCTCCAAACCCCCAGATAACTGTCCCACTTGCCAACTCCTTCAAACTCCCAGGTAACTGTCCCACTAGCCAACTCCTCCAAACTCTCCAGGTAACTGTCCCACTAGCCAACTTCTCCAAACTCCCCAGGTAACTGTCCCACTCGCCAACTTTTCCAAAACCCGCAGGTAACTGTCCCACTAGCCAACTTTTCCAAAACCCGCAGCTAACTGTCCCACTAGCCAACTCCTCCAAACTCCCAGGAAAGTGTCCCACTAGCCAACTTCTCCAAACCCCCAGGTAACTGTCCCACTAGCCAACTTCTCCAAACCCCCAGGTAACTGTCACACTTGCCAACTCCTTCAAACTCCCAGGTAACTGTCCCACTAGCCAACTCCTCCAAACTCGCCAGGTAACTGTCCCACTAGCCAACTTCTCCAAACTCCCCAGGTAACTGTCCCACTCGCCAACTTTTCCAAAACCCGCAGGTAACTGTCCCACTAGCCAACTTTTCCAAAACCCGCAGCTAACTGTCCCACTAGCCAACTCCTCCAAACTCCCAGGAAAGTGTCCCACTAGCCAACTTCTCCAAACCCCCAGGTAACTGTCCCACTAGCCAACTTCTCCAAACCCCCAGGTAACTGACCCACTAGCCAACTTCTCCAAAACCTCAGGTAACTGTCCCACCAGCCAACTCCTCCAAACTCCCAGGAAAGTGTCCCACTAGACAACTTCTCCAAACCCGCAGGTAACTGTCCCACTCGCCAACTCCCCCAAACTCCCAGTTAACTGTCCCACTAGCCAACTCCTTCAAACGCCCAGGTAACTGTCCCACTAGCCAACTCCTCCAAACTCTCCAGGTAACTGTCCCACTAGCCAACTCCTCCAAACTCTCCAGGTAACTGTCCCACTAGCCAACTTCTCCAAACTCCCCAGGTAACTGTCCCACTCGCCAACTTTTCCAAAACCCGCAGGTAACTGTCCCACTAGCCAAATCCTCCAAACTCCCCAGGTAACTGTCCCACTTGCCAACTCCTTCAATCTCCCAGGTAACTGTCCCACTAGCCAACTTCTCCAAACCCCAGGTAACTGTCCCACTAGCCAAATCCTCCAAACTCCCCAGGTAACCGACCCACTAGCCAACTTCTCCAAACTCCCCAGGTAACTGTCCCACTAGCCAACTTCTCCAAACCCCCCCAGGTAACTGTCCCACTAGCCAACTCCTCCAAACTCCCAGGTAACTGTCCCACTAGCCAAATTCTTCAAAACCCCATGTAACTGTCCCACTAGCCAACTTCTCCAAACCCCCAGGTAACTGACCCACTAGCCAACTACTCCAAAACCTCAGGTAACTGTCCTACTAGCCAACTCCTCCAAACTCCCCAGGTAACTGTCCCACTAGCCAACTCCTCCAAACTCCCAGGAAAGTGTCCCACTAGCCAACTTCTCCAAACCCCCAGGTAACTGTCCCACTAGCCAACTTCTCCAAACCCCCAGATAACTGTCCCACTTGCCAACTCCTTCAAACTCCCAGGTAACTGTCCCACTAGCCAACTCCTCCAAACTCTCCAGGTAACTGTCCCACTAGCCAACTTCTCCAAACTCCCCAGGTAACTGTCCCACTCGCCAACTTTTCCAAAACCCGCAGGTAACTGTCCCACTAGCCAACTTTTCCAAAACCCGCAGCTAACTGTCCCACTAGCCAACTCCTCCAAACTCCCAGGAAAGTGTCCCACTAGCCAACTTCTCCAAACCCCCAGGTAACTGTCCCACTAGCCAACTTCTCCAAACCCCCAGGTAACTGTCACACTTGCCAACTCCTTCAAACTCCCAGGTAACTGTCCCACTAGCCAACTCCTCCAAACTCGCCAGGTAACTGTCCCACTAGCCAACTTCTCCAAACTCCCCAGGTAACTGTCCCACTCGCCAACTTTTCCAAAACCCGCAGGTAACTGTCCCACTAGCCAACTTTTCCAAAACCCGCAGCTAACTGTCCCACTAGCCAACTCCTCCAAACTCCCAGGAAAGTGTCCCACTAGCCAACTTCTCCAAACCCCCAGGTAACTGTTCCACTAGCCAACTTCTCCAAACCCCCAGGTAACTGACCCACTAGCCAACTTCTCCAAAACCTCAGGTAACTGTCCCACCAGCCAACTCCTCCAAACTCCCAGGAAAGTGTCCCACTAGACAACTTCTCCAAACCCGCAGGTAACTGTCCCACTCGCCAACTCCCCCAAACTCCCAGTTAACTGTCCCACTAGCCAACTCCTTCAAACGCCCAGGTAACTGTCCCACTAGCCAACTCCTCCAAACTCTCCAGGTAACTGTCCCACTAGCCAACTCCTCCAAACTCTCCAGGTAACTGTCCCACTAGCCAACTTCTCCAAACTCCCCAGGTAACTGTCCCACTCGCCAACTTTTCCAAAACCCGCAGGTAACTGTCCCACTAGCCAAATCCTCCAAACTCCCCAGGTAACTGTCCCACTTGCCAACTCCTTCAATCTCCCAGGTAACTGTCCCACTAGCCAACTTCTCCAAACCCCAGGTAACTGTCCCACTAGCCAAATCCTCCAAACTCCCCAGGTAACTGTCCCACTAGCCAACTTCTCCAAACTCCCCAGGTAACTGTCCCACTAGCCAACTTCTCCAAACCCCCCCAGGTAACTGTCCCACTAGCCAACTCCTCCAAACTCCCAGGTAACTGTCCCACTAGCCAAATTCTTCAAAACCCCATGTAACTGTCCCACTAGCCAACTTCTCCAAACCCCCAGGTAACTGACCCACTAGCCAACTACTCCAAAACCTCAGGTAACTGTCCTACTAGCCAACTCCTCCAAACTCCCCAGGTAACTGTCCCACTAGCCAACTCCTCCAAACTCCCAGGAAAGTGTCCCACTAGCCAACTTCTCCAAACCCCCAGGTAACTGTCCCACTAGCCAACTTCTCCAAACCCCCAGGTAACTGTCCCACTTGCCAACTCCTTCAAACTCCCAGGTAACTGTCCCACTAGCCAACTCCTCCAAACTCTCCAGGTAACTGTCCCACTAGCCAACTTCTCCAAACTCCCCAGGTAACTGTCCCACTCGCCAACTTTTCCAAAACCCGCAGGTAACTGTCCCACTAGCCAACTTTTCCAAAACCCGCAGCTAACTGTCCCACTAGCCAACTCCTCCAAACTCCCAGGAAAGTGTCCCACTAGCCAACTTCTCCAAACCCCCAGGTAACTGTCCCACTAGCCAACTTCTCCAAACCCCCAGGTAACTGACCCACTATCCAACTTCTCCAAAACCTCAGGTAACTGTCCCACCAGCCAACTCCTCCAAACTCCCAGGAAAGTGTCCCACTAGACAACTTCTCCAAACCCGCAGGTAACTGTCCCACTCGCCAACTCCCCCAAACTCCCAGTTAACTGTCCCACTAGCCAACTCCTTCAAACGCCCAGGTAACTGTCCCACTAGCCAACTCCTCCAAACTCTCCAGGTAACTGTCCCACTAGCCAACTCCTCCAAACCCCCAGGTAACTGTCCCACTAGCCAACTTCTCCAAACCCCCAGGTAACTGTCACACTTGCCAACTCCTTCAAACTCCCAGGTAACTGTCCCACTAGCCAACTCCTCCAAACTCGCCAGGTAACTGTCCCACTAGCCAACTTCTCCAAACTCCCCAGGTAACTGTCCCACTCGCCAACTTTTCCAAAACCCGCAGGTAACTGTCCCACTAGCCAACTTTTCCAAAACCCGCAGCTAACTGTCCCACTAGCCAACTCCTCCAAACTCCCAGGAAAGTGTCCCACTAGCCAACTTCTCCAAACCCCCAGGTAACTGTTCCACTAGCCAACTTCTCCAAACCCCCAGGTAACTGACCCACTAGCCAACTTCTCCAAAACCTCAGGTAACTGTCCCACCAGCCAACTCCTCCAAACTCCCAGGAAAGTGTCCCACTAGACAACTTCTCCAAACCCGCAGGTAACTGTCCCACTCGCCAACTCCCCCAAACTCCCAGTTAACTGTCCCACTAGCCAACTCCTTCAAACGCCCAGGTAACTGTCCCACTAGCCAACTCCTCCAAACTCTCCAGGTAACTGTCCCACTAGCCAACTCCTCCAAACTCTCCAGGTAACTGTCCCACTAGCCAACTTCTCCAAACTCCCCAGGTAACTGTCCCACTCGCCAACTTTTCCAAAACCCGCAGGTAACTGTCCCACTAGCCAAATCCTCCAAACTCCCCAGGTAACTGTCCCACTTGCCAACTCCTTCAATCTCCCAGGTAACTGTCCCACTAGCCAACTTCTCCAAACCCCAGGTAACTGTCCCACTAGCCAAATCCTCCAAACTCCCCAGGTAACTGTCCCACTAGCCAACTTCTCCAAACTCCCCAGGTAACTGTCCCACTAGCCAACTTCTCCAAACCCCCCCAGGTAACTGTCCCACTAGCCAACTCCTCCAAACTCCCAGGTAACTGTCCCACTAGCCAAATTCTTCAAAACCCCATGTAACTGTCCCACTAGCCAACTTCTCCAAACCCCCAGGTAACTGACCCACTAGCCAACTACTCCAAAACCTCAGGTAACTGTCCTACTAGCCAACTCCTCCAAACTCCCCAGGTAACTGTCCCACTAGCCAACTCCTCCAAACTCCCAGGAAAGTGTCCCACTAGCCAACTTCTCCAAACCCCCAGGTAACTGTCCCACTAGCCAACTTCTCCAAACCCCCAGGTAACTGTCCCACTTGCCAACTCCTTCAAACTCCCAGGTAACTGTCCCACTAGCCAACTCCTCCAAACTCTCCAGGTAACTGTCCCACTAGCCAACTTCTCCAAACTCCCCAGGTAACTGTCCCACTCGCCAACTTTTCCAAAACCCGCAGGTAACTGTCCCACTAGCCAACTTTTCCAAAACCCGCAGCTAACTGTCCCACTAGCCAACTCCTCCAAACTCCCAGGAAAGTGTCCCACTAGCCAACTTCTCCAAACCCCCAGGTAACTGTCCCACTAGCCAACTTCTCCAAACCCCCAGGTAACTGACCCACTATCCAACTTCTCCAAAACCTCAGGTAACTGTCCCACCAGCCAACTCCTCCAAACTCCCAGGAAAGTGTCCCACTAGACAACTTCTCCAAACCCGCAGGTAACTGTCCCACTCGCCAACTCCCCCAAACTCCCAGTTAACTGTCCCACTAGCCAACTCCTTCAAACGCCCAGGTAACTGTCCCACTAGCCAACTCCTCCAAACTCTCCAGGTAACTGTCCCACTAGCCAACTCCTCCAAACTCTCCAGGTAACTGTCCCACTAGCCAACTTCTCCAAACTCCCCAGGTAACTGTCCCACTCGCCAACTTTTCCAAAACGCGGAGGTAACTGTCCCACTGGCCAACTTCTCCAAAACCCGCAGCTCACTGTCGCACCAGCCAACTTCTCCAAACTCCCAGGTCACTATCCCACTAGCCAACTCCTCCAAACCCCCAGGTAACTGTCCCAGTAGCCAACTTCTCCAAACCCCCAAGTAACTGTCCCACTAGCCAACTTCTCCGAACCCCCAAGTAACTGTCCCACTTGCCAACTCCTTCAGTCTCCCAGGTAACTGTCCCACTAGCCAACTCCTCCAAACTCTCCAGGTAACTGTCCCACTAGCCAACTTCTCCAAACCCCCAGGTAACTGTCCCACTTGCCAACTCCTTCAATCTCCCAGGTAACTGTCCCACTAGCCAACTTCTCCAAACCCCAGGTAACTGTCCCACTAGCCAACTCCTCCAAACTCCCCAGGTAACTGTCCCACCAGCCAACTCCTCCAAACTCCCAGGAAAGTGTCCCACTAGACAATTTCTCCAAACTCCCCAGGTAACTGTCCCACTAGCCAACTTTTCCAAAACCCGCAGCTAACTGTCCCACCAGCCAACTTCTCCAAACTCCCAGGTCACTATCCCACTAGCCAACTCCTCCAAACCCCCAGGTAACTGTCCCACTAGCCAACTTCTCCGAACCCCCAAGTAACTGTCCCACTTGCCAACTCCTTCAGTCTCCCAGGTAACTGTCCCACTAGCCAACTCCTCCAAACTCTCCAGGTAACTGTCCCACTAGCCAACTTCTCCAAACCCCCAGGTAACTGTCCCACTTGCCAACTCCTTCAATCTCCCAGGTAACTGTCCCACTAGCCAACTTCTCCAAACCCCAGGTAACTGTCCCACTAGCCAAATCCTCCAAACTCCCCAGGTAACTGTCCCACTAGCCAACTTCTCCAAACTCCCCAGGTAACTGTCCCACTAGCCAACTTCTCCAAACCCCCCCCCCCCCAGGTAACTGTCCCACTCGCCAACTTCTTCAAAATCCCATGTAACTGTCCCACTAGCCAACTCCTCCAAACCCCCAGGTAACTGACCCACTAGCCAACTTCTCCAAAACCTCAGGTAACTGTCCCACCAGCCAACTCCTCCAAACTCCCAGGAAAGTGTCCCACTAGACAACTTCTCCAAACCCCCAGGTAACTGTCCCACTCGCCAACTCCCCCAAACTCCCAGGTAACTGTCCCACTTGCCAACTCCTTCAAACGCCCAGGTAACTGTCCCACTCGCCAACTCCCCCAAACTCCCAGTTAACTGTCCCACTAGCCAACTCCTTCAAACGCCCAGGTAACTGTCCCACTAGCCAACTCCTCCAAACTCTCCAGGTAACTGTCCCACTAGCCAACTCCTCCAAACTCTCCAGGTAACTGTCCCACTAGCCAACTTCTCCAAACTCCCCAGGTAACAGTCCCACTCGCCAACTTTTCCAAAACCCGCAGGTAACTGTCCCACTGGCCAACTTCTCCAAAACCCGCAGCTCACTGTCGCACCAGCCAACTTCTCCAAACTCCCAGGTCACTATCCCACTAGCCAACTCCTCCAAACCCCCAGGTAACTGTCCCACTAGCCAACTTCTCCAAACCCCCAAGTAACTGTCCCACTAGCCAACTTCTCCGAACCCCCAAGTAACTGTCCCACTTGCCAACTCCTTCAGTCTCCCAGGTAACTGTCCCACTAGCCAACTCCTCCAAACTCTCCAGGTAACTGTCCCACTAGCCAACTCCTCCAAACCCCCAGGTTACTGTCCCACTTGCCAACTTCTCCAAACCCCCAGGTAACTGTCCCACTTGCCAACTCCTTCAAACTCCCAGGTAACTATCCCACTAGCCAACTTCTCCAAACCCCCCAGGTTAACTGCCCCACTAGCCAACCTCTCCAAACTCCCCTGGTAACTGTCCCACTAGCCAAATTCTCCAAAACCCGCAGGTAACTGTCCCACTAGCCAACTCCTCCAAACTCTCAGGTAACTGTCCCACTAGCCAACTTCTCCAAACTCCCCAGGTAACTGTCCCACTAGCCAAGTTCTCCAAAACCTGCAGGTAACTGTACCACCAGCCAACTTCTCCAAACTCCCAGGTAACTGTCCCACTAGCCAACTCCTCCAAACCCCCAGGTAATTGTCCCACTAGCCAACTCCTCCAAACCACCAGGTAACTGTCCCACTAGTCAACCCCTCCAAACTCCCAGGTAACTGTCCCACTAGCCAACTCCTCCAAACCCCCAGGTAACTGTCCCACCAGCCAACTTCTCCAAACTCCCAGGTAACTGTCCCACTAGCCAACTCCTCCAAACCCCCAGGGAATTGTCCCACTAGCCAACTCCTCCAAACCACCAGGTAACTGTCCCACTAGTCAACTTCTCCAAACTCCCCAGGTAACTGTCCCACTAGCCAACTTTTCCAAAACCCGCAGGTAACTGTCCCACTGGCCAACTTCTCCAAAACTCCCAGGTAACTGTCCCACTGGCCAACTTCTCCAAAACCACCAGGTAACTGTCCCACTAGCCAACTTTTCCAAAACCCGCAGGTAACTGTCCCACTAGCCAACTTTTCCAAAACCCGCAGGTAACTGTCCCACTGGCCAACTTCTCCAAAACTCCCAGGTAACTGTCCCACTGGCCAACTTCTCCAAAACCACCAGGTAACTGTCCCACTAGCCAACTTTTCCAAAACCCGCAGGTAACTGTCCCACTAGCCAACTTTTCCAAAACCCGCAGGTAACTGTCCCACTGGCGAACTTCTCCAAAACCACCAGGTAACTGACCTACTAGCCAACTTCTCCAAACTCCCCAGGTAACTGTCCCACTAGCCAACTCCTCCCAACCCCCAGGTAACTGTCCCACTAGCCAACTTCTCCAAACTCCACAGGTGACTGTCCCTCTAGCCAACTCCTCCAAACTCCCAGGTAACTGTCCCACTAGCCAACTTCTCCCAACTCCCAGGTAACTGTCCCACTAGCCAACTTCTCCCAACTCCCAGGTAACTGTCTCACTAGCCATCTCCTCCAAACTCCCAGGTAACTGTCCCACTAGCCAACTTCTCCCAACTCCCAGGTAACTGTCCCACTAGCCAACTTCTCCCAACTCCCAGGTAACTGTCCCGCTAGCCAACTTCTCCCAACTCCCAGGTAACTGTCCCGCTAGCCAACTCCTCTGTACTGCCCTGTAAGTTCCCTGCTTCCTCTGGAACGGAGCGCTCGTCATCTATTACCTCAGCTTAAATATACCCACTAACATCTTCAGCCTGCTCAAACTTGGCTTCCTGGCAATGATTCTTCCCCTCTCAAGAAGGATGACCTACTTGTCTATGCATCCTAACGTGTTACTCCCCCATCCCCCCAACCTCTGTGGAAGTGATGCGGCGCTCATTCCCATGTCCCCTCTTGGTCTGTTCCCTTACTTCACAGGTACTTGACTAACATTTGATCAGTTCACTCTCTACCGTCCCTCCTGTCTCTCTTTCAAGGCTGTCATCGTCTACCGTCCTCCCTACTCTCCTCATTTAGCCTTTGCACTGAGCAATTCCTCATCAGCAGCAATTCCAACCTGCACTGTAGCCCCTTTGATTTCAATTGTCATTAGCAATAATTGCATAAGGTAGCCTTTGTCTCCAAGTATCCTCCCAGACACTTGCCTTTCTGTGTGAAACAGTGCAAAGATGTGGTCTGTCTAAAGGTAAATGGACTGTGGCAGCTTCCAGGATAGCAAGCATTAGCAATCAAGATCCAATGTGGTTGTTTGCAAACCACTTATCATTGATGGATTAGTAACCTTTTGTGTTGATGCGATTCATGGGATTCATGTACGGAGCATTTCTGGGCATGTGGTTGTCATCTGTGACACTCTGCACTTTGGGGAAACCAGTTACTCTGTAAAATTGAATGGGCTTGTTGTGCTGCTGAAGTCTGTTACCTGCTTGATACGTGCATGTACAACTGATTGAGTGAGGTTGAAACTGCCTCCTGTAGCAGCCTGGAATGAACTTGTGGTAATAAAAAGAACTGAAGGCAGTGATGACTTTGACAGCCACTAGCAGCGCACTCCCTATGGTGGAGCTGCAGTCAGGTTCCAACATGTGGCATAACTCATTCAGACCCACCCTGCTGAAGTGCAACCACCTCAGGTTGTACTCCAGGCTCCATTGGAAGTAGGAGTGCTGGGGTCTGACAACTCTTAATGATGGGTACCAGTGGGAGGCCTACTTTACATTGGAAAGTCAGGGTTCGATGACGTCATCAGCCCCCGAGCCTGTTACGCCATTCAATTAGATCATGGCTGATCTGTACACCAACCCCATTTACCCTCCTCTGCTCTATATCCTGTGCTATCCTTACCCAACAAAAATCTCTCTCTCATCCTTGAAAGCTCCAGTTGTTCCAGCATCCACAGCCTTTTGGGGAGAGAGTTCCAGATTTCCACTGCCCTTTGTGAGAAGAAGAACGTCCGGCTTTCCTTCCTAAATGGCCTAGCTTTAATTTTATGATTGTGTCCCCTCGCTCTGGATTTCCCCATCAGAGGAAATAGTTTCTCTGCTTCTACCCTATCGAATCCTTTTAACATTTTAAACACCTCGATCAGATCATCCCTCAATTTTCTATACCCAAGGGAATCCAAGCCAAGTTTATGCAACCTGTCCTCATCACGTAACCCTTCAAAATCCTGGCAATGTAGTACTGCCCAGTGCACAAAGTGAAGTTGAGCTGAACGGACTTCCATTGAGTTACTCTGGTATTACTGAACCTCCACGGGGGCTGCAGGATTGAGGTTCAAATGAGACTGCCTACATAGCAACAGCCCTCTTTGACACATCACAACCATCTATTGTCATTTTTTATGAATAGACTTTACCTTCAGTTAAATTATCCCCACAGCAATGGATCACCATATTTTGTCAGGTGGTTGAGTGTCCATGGTTAAATTAAATCTCCAACTCACAATCATTCATTCGTGCCACAGTCAAGTCTACTCTCAGCTGACATATCACTTTTTTCTGAAGTATTTTTGTACGTGTACAAGAAATAAAACAAATATTTTGTCCCTGTAAACTTGTAGGTTTTTTTTTGGCTCACCATTGGTGCTGAAGGACTGTAATCCTCTTTACTGGTGCTCAACAACAACTTGCACTTATATAGAAAGAAAGAAAAGAAAGACTTGCATTTATTTAGCGGGTTTCACAACCTCAGGACGTCCCAAAGCGCTTTACAGCCAATGAAGTACTTTTGGAGTGTAGTCGCTGTTGTAATGTAGGAAACACAGCAGCCAATTTGCACACAGCAAGGTCCCACAAACAGCAATGAGTTAAATCTGTTTTAGCTGTTGGCTGAGGGAGAAATATTGGCCAGGACACCGGGGAACCACCCTGCTGTTCTTCGAAAAGTGCCATGGGATCTTTTACATCCACGTGAGAGGGCAGACGAGTCATAGGAAAACGTACTCAAGGAGCTTCAAAGGAGCGTAATCAGACAAAAACCGACACCAAGCCAAAGAAAGAGATATTAGGACAGGTGACTTTACAGCTTGGTCAGAAAGGTAGGTTTTAAGGAGCGTCTGGAAGGAGGAGAGATACTCAGTCAGTTTCCACGCCGGATGCAAAGTGAAGCTGTACTACCAGTAATTACCCTTAATTTCAAACTCATTGCGGGCGATTTTCCCCAGATACTTTATGTGCTAAAGAGCCTCTGAGATGGCCAAGATGGGGTCTTGAGCTGAAATGCCAGTTTAGCCGCATTTAACACCAGACGCCATCTTGGTAAAGGAGTTGAAGCTCGCGCTAGGAACGGCTGCCCGGAGGATCATTAAGGGACTGATTGTTACTTAAATTGCCTGCTGGCGCTTGACCTAACACCCTCTCCTAACAGCGACCAGCTGATTGGGAGTAAGTTAGGTGTTGCAGAAGATTTCAAGCGCTACTTAAAGGTATATCACCTTTCACTATAGCAAAATACTGCGGATGCTGGAAATCTGAAACAAAACAGAAAATGCTGGAAACACTCAGCAGGTCAGACAGCATCGTGGAGAGAGAAACATTGTTAACAGTTCAGGTCGATGACCCTTCGTCCACCAGCAAACACATCTTCCCCTCCCCTCCCCTTTCAGCATTCCAAAGGGACTGCTCCCTCCGCGACACCCTGGTCCACTCCTCTATCACCCCCAACACTCCTTCCCCTTCCCACGGCACCTTCCCGTGCAAGCGCAGGAGATGCAACACCTGCCCTTTTACCTCCTCCCTTCCCACTGTCCAGGGCCCCAAACACTCCTTCCAGGTGAAACAGCGATTTACTTGTATTTCTTGCAATTTAGTATACTGTATTCGCTGCTCACGATGCAGTCTCCTCTACATTGGGGAGACCGAACGCAGATTGGGTGACCGCTTTACGGAACATCTCCGTTCAGTCCGTAAGGGTGACCCCGATCTTCCGGTCGCCTGTCACTTTAATTCTCCGCTCCACTCCCACTCTGACCTCTCTGTCCTCGGCCTCCTACACTGTTCCAATGAAGCTCAACGTAAGCTTGAGGAACAGCACCTCATCTTTCGATTAGGCACTTTACAGCCTTCTGGACTCAACATCGAGTTCAACAATTTCAGACTATAACCTCGACCCCCATGTTTTCTTTTCTCTCTCGCATGGCAGCTGCTGATGATTCTGCCATTGCCATTTACACTTCATCTAGAGTCATCTTTTGTTTCTTAACTTGTTCCCATTACCATTTCCCTTTGCCTTGCACCATCATACCTTTGTCTTTTAATCTCTCCTGCCTTCCAGCCTATCACAGACCTTTCCTTTGTTCTTTCCTCTCCTCCTCCCTTTCCCTGCCCCACACTTGCTTAAATATCTGTTACTTCTCCAACTTTTTCCAGTTCTGACGATGGGTCATCGACCTGAAACTTTTAACTCTGTTTCTCTCTCCACGATGCTGCCTGACCTGCTGAGTGTTTCCAGCATTTCCTGTTAATGTATCACCTTTTACTGTTTACTTGCTGCTGGAGGTTTGACGAGGACTATTGAAACACACCGGGAGACTTTCTAGGACACTTTGTCAAGACTTCACCAACACTCTATCAACATTTATTCCAGAATTTTTCTGAGGACTTCACCGAGTAAGTGCTGTGCTACTCTACCTTATTGGACACCTTGTAGGAGTCACCAGGAGAAAGCGAGTGCTTGGTCATGGGCATCTTGCTAGGGGTCCCCCTTGGTCTGCAGGAGGAATGGGAGGAGGAGATGAGGCCAGGCAGAGCAACACCAGCTGCTGCAGGAGAGAGGGACAGGAGGGCGAGGAGGACTTCGTCCCCCTCGCGTGTACAGGTCATCCCTCGTCCTCTGGACCTCCTCCACCAGGCCCCTCCGACGTCGTGTCCGAGAACCTGTGCCCCCTTTCACTCGGTCCCTGAGCCATCCTTCAACATGCCGCTGTGTACCAGCCAGCACACTCCACATCTTCAGTGGAATGGGTGAGTGGAATCCACATCGACTGCTCCAAGAAAATTGCGTCTAAACAGCGCTTGAGTGCTAATCCTGTAGGTGTCTGTTTTAGCGCCTCCAGGCAAGTTCAAATTATGATAATCGGCAATTAGGACCAAAATTGCAGGCTAAAACCAGACTTTCAAACAGGTGTGTCTTATTAGCACAACACCCATTTAGTGTCTGTTTTCACGCTTTCACCAAAATAGCCCCTTTTGCCTACTGTTCTAGTGTGATGTTTCCATTTCTCACACCAGTCATCCCAATCAGTTGTGTCGGCCCAAAACAAACTTAATGCCTGGTGCAGTTTATGTGCCGTGGCCCGACTCCCATTAACTCGTTGAGATTATTGGAACTCATCTCATGTAGAATCATAGAAAGTTACAGCACGGAAAGAGGCCATTTCGGCCCATCTTGTCTGCGCCGGCCGACAAAGAGCTATCCAGCCTAATCCCACTTTCCAGCTCTTGGTCCGTAGCCTTGTAGGTTACGGCACTTCAAGTGCACATCCAAGCACTTTTTAAATGTGGTGAGGGTTTCTGCCTCTACCACCCTTTGAGGCAGTGAGTTCCAGACCCCCACCAGCCTCTGGGTGATGAAATTTCCCCTCAAATCCCCTCTAAACCTCCAACCAATTACTTTAAATCTATGCCCCCTGGTTGTTGACCTCTCTGCTAAGGGAAATAGGTCCTTCCTATCCACTCTATCTCGGCCCCTCATAATTTTATACACCTCAGTTAAGTCTCCCCTCAGCCTCCTCTGTTCCAAAGAAAACAACCCCAGCCTATCCAGTCTTTCCTCGTAGCTAAAATTCTCCAGTCCTGGCAACATCCTCGTAAATCTCCTCTGTACCCTCTCTAGTGCAATCACATCTTTCCTGTAATGTGGTGACCAGAACTGCACGCAGTACTCTAGCTGTGGCTTAACTAGTGTTTTATACAGTTCAAGCATAGCCTCCCTGCTCTTGTATTCTATGCCATGGCTAATAAAGGCAAGCATTCCGTATGCCTTCTTAACCACCTTATCTACCTGGCCTGCTACCTTCAGGGATCTGTGGACATGCACTCCAAGGTCCCTTCGTTCCTCTACACTACTCAGTGTCCTACCATTTAATGTGTATTCCCTTGCCTTGTTAGCCCTCCCCAAATGCATTACCTCACTCTTCTCCGGATTGAATTCCATTTGCCACTGTTCTGCCCACCTGACCAGTCCATTGATATCTTCCTGCAGTCTACAGCTTTCTTCTTCATTATCAACCACACAGCCGATTTTAGTATCATCTGCAAACTTCTTAATCATACCCCCTACATTCAAGTCTAGATCATTGATATATACCACATAAAGCAAGGGACCTAGTACTGAGCCCTGCGGAACCCCACTGGAAACAGCCATCCAGTCACAAAAACACCCATCAACCATTACCCTCTGCTTCCTGCTTCTGAGCCAATTTTGAATCCACTTTGCCCTGGATCCCATGGGCTTTCACTTTCATGACCAGTCTGCCATGTGGGACCTTATCAAAAGCCTTGCTAAAATCCACATACACTACATCAAATGCACTACCCTCATCGACCCTCCTTGTTACCTTCTCAAAAATTCAATCAAGTTAGTCAGACATGACCTTCCCTTAACAAATCCGTACTGACTGTCCTTGATTAATCCGTGTCTTTCTAAATGAAGATTTATCCTGTCCCTCAGAACGTTTTCCAATAATTTTCCCACCACCGAGGTTAGGCTGACTGGCCTGTAATTACTCGATCTATCCCTTTCACCCTTTTTAAACAAAGGTACAACATTAGCAGTCCTCCAGCACCACACCTGTAGCCAGAGAGGATTGGAAAATGATGGTCAGAGCTTCTGCTATTTCCTCTCTTACTTCTCTTCACAGTCTGGGATACATTTCATCCGGGCCTGGGGATTTATCCACTTTCAAAGCTGCTAAGCACCTTAATACTTCCTCTCTCACTATGTTTATTTCATCTCATATTTCACACTTCTCCTCCCTGATTGCAATGTCTGCATCACCCCTCTCTTTTGTGAAAACAGACACAAAGGGCTGGATTTTGTCTTGGGGTCGGGTTGGGGTCGTGTAATCCGCATTTCGTGTTTCCCCCCTGACTCCAGATTAATGTGGATGCCTGATGCAATTTTCACTTAATTGGGCAATTGAGTTGCAGCATGTGGGAACCCATGAACTAATTAGTGGTTTCAGTCTGAAATCTGCCTCTGATGATGTCATCATTGCTGACTGCCTGCTCTCAGAGATTGTCTGGCTACTGGTGAGAGAGGACCTGTCTGCATTGCTTCTGATTTGAGTGGACCTGGATATAAGAGAGAGAGAGAGAGAGAGAGAGAGAAAGAAAGAATTTTTTGCATCCAAGTCCTCTTACACCAAATGCCATGACATTGAATGTAGCAGTATCAGAGGCGACTTTCACACCTAATACTACTACTACCTTCATCACATCTCCGTTGTAATAGTGGACTTGCAACCGATAGTCAGCTATCCATTTGTGCTCCCGCCAGGTTTCACTGGAGTTTTTCACACCAGGCGTGCTTCACGTCAGAAAAGGGTTAAACTAGCTACAACGTTTCAAAATAGCATTACAGAACCAATTTAGGGCTTGTTAAGGGCTGTAATGGCCTCTCCCGCCTCTTGGAGGCGGGAGAGAGTCGGGAACCCCGCAACTGATTTTGTCAAAATTGCGTGGAGGCGGGATGGGGTCGGAAACCCCGACCCCGCAAATTTAACCCCCCACACGCCTCCAAACCCGACTCCATGGGTCATTCAAAATCCAGCCCAAAGTATTCATTAAGAACCATACCCATGTCTTCCGCTTCCACACACAGGTTACCTTTATGGTCCCTAATAGGCCCTACTCTTTCTTTAGTTATCCTCTTGCTCTTAATGTATTTATAAAACATCTTTGGGTTTTCCTTGATTTTACTTGCCAACATTTTTACATACTCTCTCTTTGCTTTCCTAATTTCCTTTTTAATTGCACCCCTGCACTTTCTATACTCCTATAGAGTTTCTGCAGTAGGATCCGTACAGTTAACTGAAAAAGGAAACTTCCAACATGTCGTGGATTCCAAGTGGGTAACAGAATGAGAGGGCAGTTTTCTAATGTTCCATGAATTTTTTTTTTTATTCGCCTATGGGATGTGGGCGTCGCTGGCAAGGCCAGCATTTATTGCCCATCCCTAATTGCCCTTGAGAAGGTGGTGGTGAGCCACCTTCTTGAACCGCTGCAGTCCGTGTGGTGAAGGTGCTCCCACAGTGCTGTTAGGTAGAGAGTTCCAGGATTTTGACCCAGCGACAATGAAGGATCGGCGATATACTTCTAAGTCAGGATGGTGTGTGACTTGGAGAGGAACTTGGAGGTGGTGGTGTTTCCATGCGCCTGCTGCCCTTGTCGTTCTAGGTGGAAGAGGTCGCGGGTTTGGGAGGTGCTGCCGAGGAAGCCTTGGCGAGTTGCTGCAGTGCATCTTGTAGATGGTACACACTGCAGCCATGGTACGCCGGTGGTGGAGGGAGTGAATGTTTAAGGTGGTGGATGGGGTGCCAATCAAGCGGGCTGCTTTGTCCTGGATGGTGTCGAGCTTCTTCAGTGTTGTTGGGGCTGCACTCATCCAGGCAAGTGGAGAGTATTCCATCACACTCCTTACTTGTACCTTGTAGATGGTGGAAAGGCTTTGGGTTGTCAGGAGGTGAGACACTCTCTGCAGAATACCTAGCCTCTGACCTGCTCTTGTGGCCACAGTATTTATGTGGCTGGTTCAGTTAAGTTTCTGGTCAATGGTGACCCCCAGGATGTTGATGGTGGGGAATACCGCGATGGTAGGGAATTCCGCGATGGTAATGCCGTTGAATGTCAAGGGGAGGTGGTTAGACTCTCGCTTGTTGGAGATAGTCATTGCCTGGCACTTCTGTGGCGTGAATGTTACTTGCCACTTATCAGCCCAAGACTGAACATCATCCAGGTCTTGTTGCATGCGGGCATGGACTACTTTATTATCTGAGGAGTTGTGAATGGTGCTGAACACTGTGCAGTCATCAGTGAACATCCTCATTTCTGAACTTATGTTGGAGGGAAGGTCATTGATGAAGCAGCTGAAGATGTTTGGGCCCAGGACACTGCCCTGAGGAACTTCACCTGACGAAGGAGCAGCGCTCCGAAAGCTTGTGATTTCAAATAAAGCTGTTGGACTATAACCTGGTGTTGTGCGACTTCTCACATCTGAAGAACTCCTGCAGCGATGTCCTGGGGCTGTGATGATTGACCTTCAACCACCACAACCATCTTCCTTTGTGCTAGGTATAACTCTAGCCAGTGGAGCGTTTTCCCCCCGATTCCCATTGACTTCAGTTTTACTAGGGCTCCTTGATGCCACACTCGGTCAAATGCTGTCTTGATGTCAAGGGCAGTCACTTTCACCTCACCTCTGGAATTCAGCTCCTTTGTCCATGCTTGGACCAAGGCTGTAATGAGGACGGGAGCTGAGTGGTCTTGGTGGAACCCAAACTGGGCATCAGTGAGCAGGTGCCGCTTGATAGCACAGTTGATGACACCTTCCATCACTTTGCTGATGATTGAGAGTAGACTAATTGGCCGGATTGGATTTGTCCTGCTTTTTGTGGACAGGACATACCTGGGCAGTTTTTCACATTGTCGGGTAGATGCCAGTGTTGTCGCTGTACTGGAACAGCTTGGCTAGAGGCGCAGCTAATTCAGGAGCACAAGTCTTCAGCACAATAGCCGGGATGTTGGCGGGGCCCATAGCCTTTGCTGTATCCAGTGTGCTCAGCCGTTTCTTGATATCACGTGGAGTGAATCAAATTGGCTGAAGACTGGCTTCTGTTATGGTGGGGACCTCAGGCGTAGGCCGATATGGATCATCCACTCGGCACTTCTGGCTGAAGATGGTTGCAAACGCTTCAGCCTTGTCTTTTGCACTCATGTGCTGGGCTCCACCATCATTGAGGATGGGGATATTCATGGAGCCTTCTCCTCCCCCCGTTAGTTGTTTAATGGTCCACCACCATTCACAACTGCAGAACTTTGATTGTGGGATCGCTTAGCCCTGTCTATAGCGTGCTGCTTCCGCTTTTTACCATGCATGTCGTCCTGTGTTGCAGCTTCCCCAGGTTGGCACCTCATTTTTAGGTACACCTGGTGCTGCTTCTGGCATGCTCTTCGACACTCCTTATTGGTCCCCTGGCTTGATGGTAATGGTAAAGTGAGGGATATGCCAGGCCATGAGGTTACAGATTGTGGTGGAATACAATTCTGCTGCCGCCCTACAGCGCCTCATGGATGCCCAGTTTTGAGCTGCTAGATCTATCCCATTTAGCACGGTGGTCGTGCCACACAACACGGTACTTCGTCTCCACAATGGCAGTGCGGTGGTCACTGCTACCAATACTGTAATGGACAGATGCATCTGCAACAGGTAGATTGGTGAGGACAAGGTTAAGTAGGTTTTTCCCCTTGTGTTGGTTCTCTCACCACCTACCGCAGGCCCAGACTTGCAGTTATGTCCTTCAGCTCAGTCCGATAGTGGTGCTACCAAGCCACTCTTGGTGATGGACATTGAAGTCCCCCAGTACATTCTGTGTCCTTGCTACTCGCAGTGCTTCCTCCAAGTGGTGTTCAACATGGAGGACTACTGATTCATCAGCTGACGGAAGGCAGGAGGTTTCCTTGCCCATGCTCCATGAGACTTCATGGGGTCCGGAGTCAATCTTGAGGACTCCCAGGGCCACTCCTTCCCGACTGTATACTACTGTGCTGCCACCCTTGGTGGGTCTGTCCTGCCGGTGGGACAGGACTTACCCAGGGATGGTGATGGAGGAGTTTGGGACATTGGCTGAAAGGTATGATTCATGTGAGTATGAGTCAGGCTGTTGCTTGACTCGTCTGTTGGACAGCTCTCCCAATTTTGGCACAAGTCCCCAGATGTTGGTGAGCAGGACTTTGCAGGGTCGACTGGGCTGGGTGTGCTGTTGCTGGCTCTAGAGGTCGATGCCAGTTTTCATTCTTATTATTGTGTTTCCCAGCGGTTCGTTACAACTGAGTGGCTTGCTAGGCCATTTCAGAGGACAGTCAACCACACATAGGCAGATTTCCTTCCCTAAAGGACATGAACCAGATGGGTTTTTATGACAATCCAATGGTGACCATTACTGATACTAGATTTTTATTCCAGATTTTATTGAATTAACTGAATTTAAATTCCCCAGCTGCCGTGGTGGGATTTGAATTCATATTTCTTGGATCATTAGTTCAGGCTTACTGGCCCAGTGACATTACCACTATGCTGCCGTTCCCCATAAAATTCAATGCATTGTCATTCACCTGACTGCTGCTGAGTATTTTTGACAATGAAATGAGTTTATATTTCATTGGGCATTCAGAATTACACAGTGGAATAGGAAACACAACAAGTGAAATAGATAAATCAGGTGAAATAGAAAAATCAACCAGTGAAAGAAACATGTGTACATGGGATATTTACAGCTATTTCAAAGTTTCAGAGCTTGTGCTTGTGGTTTGAATGATAAAGAGCCAGTTGAGCTCATCGACATGGGGTAAAGTATACAAATATACTAAAAAGATGCGAAAAGACCATCAGGCCCATGAAGGCCTGCCTCATCAGCTTTCGTTATCCTCAGTGTTTCTTATCCTTGTCCCATTTCTATTGATAATTGTATCTTTTCTACATAGTGAAATACTTTTGAAAAAAGTTAATTTGCTTACCTAAAGAAAGCTGTTTTGGTATGAGGTCCTTATGGGTCTCAACGGCCCTAGAGGGTGAGGGCACTGCCTAACAGACCAGAGGACCTCAGGTTTGATTCCCGTGGTGCTGGGTTAGCTGATTTCAACTGGGGGACTAGTTAGGGAGGTACGATTGGCCTCAGTGTCCCTGAGCTGAAGAGGGGGGGAGTCAGCTCGGGTTCCCAATCCCGATGTCTATCTGGTCACCCCAGAAAATGCAAGTGCGTCAATGTTGGATGAGAATGCTTGATGTCTCCATGAAGAAGGACCACTTGGTACTGGTGGACCATTGAGCCATCCCCCCTCCCAACATTCAGAGTAGGGGAGAGGGACCATGGGCATTGATTTCATGAAATAGTGTCTGGGAACCCTTGTTTGTTTATAAATGCAAGGCGGGATGATGTAAGTTGAGTTGAGACTTTACCAGGTTTCAGCTGAATCTTCAGAGTGGGTTATTCCTGAATCTCAGCCGTCACACCCGCCACCTACCCCCGAAAGAGTGGAGACACCCATTCTGATTCCAGAAGTCAAAAGCATCATCCTTGAATTGTTATTAAATGGCTGCATATAGCCTCTGCATCCAGGTTTAAGAAAAGTTCCTTTTCACCAAATACTGCTAAATGTAGTGATAAATATACTGTGTGGTACGGTAATTTTGTTTCATTCATTCTTGGGATACGGGCATTGTTAGCAAGGCCAGCATTGATTGCTCATTCTTAGTTGCCCTTGAGAAGGTGGTGTGGTGAGCCGCCTTCTTCATGAACCGCTGCAGTCCGTGTGGTGAAGGTCCTGCCACAGTACTGGTAAGTAGGGAGTTCCAGGGTTATGACCCAGCGACGATGAAGGATCGGCGACATATGTCCAAGTCAGAATGGTGTGTGACTTGGATGGTGTGTAATGAGTCATACAGACCAGGGAAAGTCCTAGCCAGTGTATTTCAGCCAGGACAGCCATTGGGGCATTGCAACTGGCCAGTGTTCCTGGGGTAGGGTGGGGAAAAGATCAGCTGGATTCCCAGATTCTGTGACCCTCTGACGGAAAATGTTGTATATACACACACACTATATACGTATACATATGACTCTGTATCTGCGTACATGTGTAAAAGAGAGAGATAGATCATGTGAATAGATGTCATGTGAGTTCAGACTGTGATCCCATATTTAGAGTACTTCATTCAGTTCTGGGCACCGCACCTAAGTAAGGATATATTGGCCTTGAAGGGGGATACCGGGGCTAAAAGGGTTAAATTATGAGGACAGGTTGCATAGACTAGGCTTGTATTCCCTTGAGTATAGAAGACTAAGGGGTTATCTAGGTGTTTAAGCTGATTAAAGGATTTGATACGATAGATAGAGGGGAACTATTTCCTCTGGTGGGGGAGTCCAGAACAAGGGGGCAATACCTTAAAATTAGAGCTAGGCCATTCAGGAGTGATGACAGGAAGCTATAAAAGGCCTACTTATGTTCCTCGTCATGATCTAATTGAATGACGGAACTGGTTTAATTGGCTGAATGGCCTACTCCTGTTGTTCCTATGTGATTCCTTCATAATAACATAGCTTGCGGCACTCAGTCATAAGGAGTGGCCACCTCAAAACAGTACTAGAGGAGCGCCAGTACATGTGGAACTGTAGTCACCAACAGTCAGCATCGGAAGAAAGCTGGGGAAGAACATCTAGTTGTGAACAAAGCAATATTAATCTATCCAGTCAGTTCAGCTACTCCCTTGTAGTCCTGTGCTATCGGCGAGATTTCAGATCTCCCTGGCAGGGGAGGCAGACATAGAATACAGACTGGTCAATAAGTCGGCAAAGGAAATTTATTTTGTTTTAATAATAAGCCATGTAACACAAAAGCAATTTTCAATGACAATTCTCAAATAATAACACAGTAATGAATTCTCAGTCAGCGGGCTGGAGTTCGAATGCAGTGCACGCTGAGAACAAACTGAAAAAATAACATTCCTGTTTCAGCGAGCAGACATGAGCTATTGCTGTTTCTTTCGGGGCTGAGTGAGTTTGAATGCTTGGGAATGTGGCTTTGAGCAAGGATGGAAAGTCATCTTTCTTACATTTGAGATCTATACGTTCCTCCAATTCTGGCCTCTTGCACATCCCCGATTTTAATCGCTCCACCATTGGCAGCCGCGCTTTCAGCTGTCTGGGCCCGAAGCTCTGGAATTCTCTTCCTAAATCTCTCCGCATCTCCGCCTCTCTCTCCTCCTTTAAGTCGCTCCTTAAAACCGACCTCTTTGATCAAGCTTTTGCTCACCAGTCGAAATATCTCCTTATGTGGCTCGGTGTCAAATAATGTCTGATTAGGCTCCTGTGAAGCGCCCTGGGACGTTTTACTATGTTAAAGACGCTATATAAATGCATGTTGTTGATGTTGTTGTTGAATCAGGAGTGATTCAGGCCAGCCGACTCTGGCCAGTGGGGATTATTGAGAGACAGTCTAAAAGCTGCTACTGCATGTAATGGTACATAGGAACAGGGGCAGGTCATTTAGCCTCTTGAACATCTCCGCCATTCAATTAGATCATGGCTGATCTATACCTGAACTCCATTTACCCTCCTTTAGCTCCAATATCACTTACACAGGAACATAAGAAACAGGAGCAGGAGTAGGCCACTCGGCCCTTTGAGCCTGCTCCGCCTTTCAATAAGATCATGCCTGACCTTCGACCTCAACTTCACTTTCCCATCCGATCCCCTGAGTCCCTTAGGGGGGAAAATTCGGTTGGTTAGCACCTCCCGTTAGCACCTCCGGGGGGCGCTAGGAACTTAGCGCCCGAGCGCAGCGATTTTAGTGCCGCTTGCAGAATTGACCAGTCGTTTTGCGGCGGCGTTAAACACGACCGCCACAATCTCCTGCGCCCACAGATCGTGACGTCAGTCGAGCGTGCAACGCCCCGGTAGTGCCCCGGACCGGATATTGATTCGCGCCCCCTGCCTTACCGCCTGCCGCTAGGAACGACAGGTAGAGGGGAACATTTTCAAGTCGGGAAGGGGCTGGGGGAGCGCTATTTAAAGGCAAGCGCTTCCTGCTTTTTCTTGTCGACGAAATTTTTGGAACACGCAGGTTGAGAGGGAGAGAGGCGTCTGCAGAGATTCGACGCCGTCCGAAGGAGTTTTGGGTCCTGAGAACCACTTTGGAAGTTCATTTTTATTTCACCTTCCTTCTAATGATATTTAGAAGCTTCTATGGGAAGCTGCACTAACTCGGGGCATCTTCCAGCTTCACAATCGGAGGCAGCAGAGGCGCAGAGAGAGAGTGGCAAATGTGGCCAGAAGGAGGAGGGCCAACAGGCCTCTGCACAGGAAACCTTACCCTCCCAGGGTATTCCAGGAGCAATTCTCCTACATTCATTTGTCCGAGGAGCAGTGTTTCAGAAGGCTGCACTTCAGCAAGGAGGTGGTCACTGAGCTCTGCCACCTCCTGCAAAATAAGAACATAAGAAATAGGAGCAGGAGTAGGCCATTCGGCTCTTCGAGCCTGCTCCGCCATTCAATGAGATCATGGCTGATCTTCTGCCTCAATTCCATTCACCGGCCTTATCGCCATATCCCCTGATGCCTTTACTAGTCAGAAATCTATCGACTTCTGTTTTGAATATACCCAATGACTGAGCCTCCACAGCCCTCTGGGGTAGAGAATTCCAAAGATTCACCACCCTCTGTATGAAGAAATTTCTTCTCATCTCAGTCCTGAATGGTCTACCCTTTATCCTGAGGCTGTGGCCCCTGGTTCTAGACTCCCCAGCCAAGGGAAACATTCTCCCAGCATCCACCCTATCAAGCCCTGTAATAATTTTGTATGCTTCAATGAGATCCCCTCTCATTCTTCTGAATTCAAGAGAATACAGGCCTAGTTTACTCAATCTCTTCTCATACGACAGTCCCGCCATCCCAGGAATCAATCTCGTGAACCTTCGTTGCACTCCCTCTATGGCAAGTATATCCTTCCTTAGGTAAGGAGACCAAAATTGTACACAGTACTCCAGGTGTGGTCTCACCAAGTCCCTATATAATTGGAGTGAGACTTCTTTATTCCTGTACTCAAATCCTCTTGTAATGAAGGCCAGCATACCATTTGCTTTCCTAATGGCTTGCTGCACCTGCACATTCACTTTCAGTGACTCATGTACAAGGACACCCAGGTCCCTTTGAGCATCTGCATTCCCCAATCTTTCACCATTTAGGAAATTCTCTGCCTTTCTGTTTTTTCTACCAAAGTGGATAACTTCACATTTATCCACATTATATTCCATCTGCCATGTTCTCGCCCACTCACTGAGCCTGTCGAGATCCCCTTGAAGCCTCTTCACATCCTCTTCGGAACTGACACTGCCACCTAGCTTTGTGTCATCAGCAAATTTGGAAATGTTACATTTAGTCCCCTCATCCAAATCATTGATATAGATTGTGAATAGCTGGGGCCCAAGCACCAATCCTTGCGGTACCCCACTAGTCACAGCCTGCCATCCTGAAAAAGACCCGTTTATCCCTACTCTTTGTTTTCTGTCTGTTAACCAATTCTCAATCCATGCTAGTATATTACCCCCAATTCCATGTGCCCTAATTTTGTTCACCAACCTCTTGTGTGGGACCTTATCGAAGGCCTTCTGAAAATCCAAATACACCACATCTACCAGTTCCCCTTTGTCTACTCCACTAGTTACATCCTCAAAGAACTCCAATAGGTTTGTCAAACAGGATTTCCCTTTCAAATATCCATGTTGACTCTGCCCAATCTTATTATTAGTTTCTAAGTGCTCAGTTATTACCTCCTTTATAATAGATTCCAGCATTTTCCCAACTACTGATGTGAGGCTAACAGGTCTGTAGTTCCCCGTTTTCTCTCTCCCTCCTTTCTTAAATAGCGGGGTTACATTTGTTATCCTCCAATCTGCAGGAACCGTTCCAAAATTCTATAGATTCTGGAAGATGACAACCAATGCGTCCACTATCCCAATGGCCAAGATCTGCAGCCTCAGCTCAGGACCAGGACCTCTCTGTCGGTGGCAGTGAAGGTGACGGTGGCTCTTAATTTCTATGTCAGCGGCTCCTTTCAGGCTTCTACTGGGGACATAGCGAATATCTCCCAGTGCACTGTCCATTGTTGTATCCGGGAGGTGACAAATGCTCTGTATAAGAGGAGACGCCAGTACATCTCTTTCCCCATGACCCGGGACAAACAGCGTGAGCGCGCATGTGGCTTTACTAGGATAGCGGGCTTCCCCATGGTGCAGGGCGCTATTGACTGCACCCATGTGGCATTGCCGGCACTGCATGAAAATGCAGAGGTCTTCCGAAACCGCAAGGGCTTCCACTCTTTAAATGTGCAGTTGGTCTGTGACCACAGACAGCCCATACTCGCCATCAATGCCCGCTGTCCTGGCAGCAGCCATGATGCTTTTATCCTGGTGTGGCAGACCTTTTCCAAGCACCGCGTCAACCTAGTGGATGGCTCCTCGGGGACAAGGGTTATCCACTCTGCACCTGGCTGATGGCACCGCTCCGTAACCCCAACACTTCTTCCGAGCTGCAGTATAATGAGAGCCATAGCGCCACCAGGAACCTCATTGAGCAGACGATCGGCGTCTTGAAGCAGTACTCCCCCGAGCGAGTCTCCCACTTCATTGTTGTGTGCTGCATGCTGCATAACATTGCGATTATGAGGACCCAGCCATTGCCACCAGGGATTGGTGGACCACCTGAGGAGGAGGAGGAAGAGGGAGAGGAGGCAGAGGAGGAGGAGGCGGAGGAGGAGGATGAAGAGGAGGATCAACAGCACCAATGTGGGAGGGAGGAGCACAATGTTGCCACTGCAAGGGCCGTCCGTGAACGGCTCATAAGACACCGATTCTAAGCCCTTACTGAGAAGATGGCTTCTGGGATGAAGAAGCACATCATCGAAAGTATCCCACACCCCCAATTGCCGGGCAAAGCTGCAATGAGTCAAATGACCAAATATGTAAAGTTAGAATAATTTTTTTTATTTATATTACAAACTCTGTGTCATTTATTCAGGACAAACAATTAGAAACAAACCCAACAATTCATGAACTTAACAAAACTCGTTCTCACAACATGGAGATAAACGGCAAAACACTAAACAAATCTGATAACAAGAACCTCGAACTTTACCACAAACATTCCCCCGATTTATTTACACATCCTACTGTTGGCCTTTCGAGGGTGACCTCCAACCCCTGAGCACTTCTCCCCTTCCCACCCTACTGCTCCTCCGTAATGTGGCCCCAGTGGCTGCAGCAAGGCTGGTGGAAGGCTGCTGAATGTCAGATCCAGAGACTACAGATGGCCTTGAAGGACGCCTTCGACGAGCTCTGGGCGTGGAGGGCCCGGCTGCAGACTGCACCATCTCAGCATGGGTGGGAGCAGTCTGGGCTGGCTGGCTTACAGGCTGTGGTAAGTGCAATGGGGAAGTGACAGTGGTGGGAGCAGGAATGCTGTCATCCTGAGAAAGGACAGCACCTTCCTGCTCGACCGACACACTGCCACTCCCCCGGGGCATACCGTCAGCATCCGGAGTAATCTGCTCGAGCACAGATTGCTGGCCTGCTGCGGCACTGTGAGATCCCCGAGGGACTGTGGGCGACCCAGCGAGGATGGCAGCAGTCAGCGCTTGCGTAACATCAATCTGAGACTTGATGGCACCAGCCAATGACTCAATTGCAGCACTCAACCATTGCGTTGCATCGGCCTCTGCTGCAATGGATCCTGCCACCTCACCCATTACACGTGACATGGGCTCTGGGCCCCCCATGGTCTCGCTGCAATTCCACCATCCTCTGCAACGAGGCAAGGATGGGTTCAAGGGTTTGCGCACAGATGACAGCTGTGCTAGCAGCGGACTCCTCCACGCTCCTAGCCAGTCCATCCATGCTTTCGGGCACCCTTGCCATTGCACCCATGAGCTCAGTGTGCATGCTCCAGGCCTAGGTATTCATGGCCGCGATGTCGAGGCCCTCATCCGAATCCTGTGCAGCAGAACTCGTGCGCCTACTCACCCTCCGGGGAGATGGCCCCCGAGCTTCCCTTCGCCTGTTGCTGCAGCCTGCTGGGTCCAGGAGCTTTGCCCTCATCAGACCCTAACCCCCCTGCTCCCCTCCATGGAAGGCGTGGCCCCAGTGTCAGATTTGTCACCTTCGGGAGACGCAGGTGGTGAGGCTCCGGCTTCCTCTTCCTCCTCGCCTGGGGCGTCGCTGCCACTGGCAGGTTGAGGGACAGGCTGGTCAGCTGGTGGTTCACTGTCTGAAAGCAGGAAGGTACAAGAGTGGCTTTAGCGTGAGGACAGGGGGGGCAGTAAGGGAGCAGGGACTGGAGACAGTAAGTTGGATTGAAAGTGTAAAAGGCTGGTGTTCTGAGGGGGAAGTGGTATGAGAGAGGAGAGAAAGCTGATGAACATACCATTGCTGTCCCCAAGGGGGGGTCAACCTGTCCAGCGGCCATGGCACCTATGACCTGGCTGGCAACGATCCTGTGCACTCTCGCCTTCAAATTGGTCAGGTGGTGTAGGTCAGCCGGTCCTTCTCCCGTGCGTTGCTGCTCCCGCCTGTTATGAGAGAGCTTGGCCTGCAAGAAAAAGGACAGCGTCTGAGTGACTGTGCAGCCATGTGTTTGCCTGATCTGCCTCCCATAGTTGAATAGTCCTTAATGTATGCAGCCTTGTGTTTGCCTGATGTGCCTCCCATAATTGAATAGCCCTTCATGTGTGCAGCCTTGTGTTTGTCTGATGTGCCACCCATAGTTGAATAGCCCTTCATGTGTACAGCCTTGTGTTTGCCTGATGTACCTCCCATAGTTGAATAGCTCTTCATGTGTGCAGCCTTGTGTTTGCCTGATGTGCCTCCCATAATTGAATAGCCCTTCATCTGTACAGCCTTGTGTTTGCCTGATGTGCCTCCCATAGTTGAAAAGCCCTTAATGTGTGCAAGGTGTGGAATGTGCATGTGTCTTTTATGAGATGGCCATAGGTCTTGGATGAGTGCTGGGCATTTGGGTTTTTAAACCCTCTGGGCACAGAGTGAAGTTGAGATGGAGGGATGTAGAGGTATTGAAAAGCAGTCACTCACCCTGACGACCCGAGTGAGGTCGTTGAACTTCTTTCTACACTGAGTGTGACTCCTCGGCACCAGGCTCCTTGAGGAGATGTGCTGAGCCACCTCCCTCCACACTCTTCAGTACTCCCGGTGCAATGGCCTCCTGCCACTCTCTGGGTACAGCACTGCCCATTGCCGCTCGACAGCGCCAACCAGAGCCACCAAGGCCTGGACGCTTAAGCGACGAGCTCTCTCCATGGGCCTATCCATCACTCCTCTCAGCACAATGGTGGTAGGTCTTTCCAGCACCAGAGTCAACATTGCAATGAGAAGGGTGTAGCTGGCTAGCAAGATGGACTCTCCCCTTTAAGAACTAGCTGGCACCTGGCTGTCTGGGTTCCATGCTAATTGACATCGCCTGAGTTCGGTAGCGTTTTGAGGTAGCGCCTCGCTCCCCAACGTTAGCACCTTAAGAGAGTTGTGTAGCGCTTGATTTACCGCTCAAATCACCTCCAGGGGCGATAGAGGCGAATTTTGCAGTCGGAGGCGATAATTAGCGCCGGGCGCTAAACTTTGCGCCCGGCCGATATTAGCGTCCCAAAATGGGCGATACTGAATTTCTCTCCCTATCCAAAAATCTATCGATCTCTGTTTTGAATATACTCAACAACTGAGCTTCCACAGCCCTCTGGGGTAGAGAATTCCAAAGATTCACCACCCTCTGAGTGAAGAAATTTCTCCTCATCTCAGTCCTAAATAGCCGAACCCTTATTCTGAGACTGTGACCCCTGGTTCTATAATCTGCAACCAAAGGAAGCATCCTCCCTGCATCTACCCTGTCAAGCCCCTTAAGAATTGTATATGTTTCAATGAGATCACCTCTCCTTCTTCTAAACTCTAGGGAATATAGGCCTAGTCTACTCAATCTCTCCGCATTGGACAATCCCCTCATCCCAGGAATCAGTTTAATGAACCTTCATTGCACTCCCTCTAAGGCAAGTACATCAGGAGACCAAAACTGTACACATTACTCCAGGTGAGATCTCACCAAGGCCCTTTATATTTGCAGTAAGACTTCTTGGGGTAGAAATTAGGTCGCGCCCCATTTGGGGCGCAAATATCGTCTGGACGCAAATATTAGCGCCTGGCGCTAATTATCGGCACTGACTGGAAACTTCACTTTTACCGGCCCGGGAGGTGAGTGGAGCGCTAAAGCAGGCGCTGCACACCTGTCTTAAGGCGCAAAGGCCAAGGAGTGAGGCGCTAACTCAGCGCGCGAGCGCAGCGCAGCTGCTGCCAGTTAGCGAGGGAACACAGACACACTGGCGCCGGCCACTTCTTAAAGCGGGAGGGGGCCACTTGCTCCCCAGCCACACCCTGCTCATTGCAGCCTTGAATCTCGGCCTGGAGAGACCTGTGAATCCATTTTGCTGCCAAGCATGGAGAGGGTGAGAGAACGCGCTCATCGCTTCACCGAGCGGGCCTTGGATGCTCTGGTTGGCGCAGTGGAGCGCATACGATGTATGCTCTTCCCTGAGAGTGGCAGGAGGCCTTTGCCACGCGAGTTCAGAAGAGTGTGGAGGGAGGTGGCTCAGAGCGTCTCCTCCAGGAGCATGGTGCCCAGGACCCATACTCAATGCCGCAAAAAGTTCAACGACCTCACTCGGGTCGTCAGGGTGAGTGGCTTTTCCTCAATACCTCTCCATCCCTCCATCTCAACCTCACTCTATGGCCAGAGGGTCTTAAAACCCCAATGCACAACACTCATCCAACACCTATGGCCCTTTCATCAAACACACACACACATTCCACACTTTGCATACAGTAAGGGCTATTCACTTATGGGAGGCACATCAGGCAAGACCATGGCTGCATACAGTAAGGGCTATTCACCTATGGGAGGCACATCAGGCAAGACCATGGCTGTATATTTACTCAGATGCTGTCCTTTTTCTTGCAGGCTAAGCTGGCTCATAATAGGAGACAGCAGCAACGGACAGGTGGAGGGCGGCCTCAGCTGCAACCCCTCAGCGATCTGGAGGAGCGCGTCCACAGGATTGTGGCAAGCCGGGTGATCGGTCCCGTCGCCACTGGAGACGCCGACCCCGTTCTGGACAGCAATGGTAAGGTCATCACCTTTTTGTCCTCTGTCCTTCCACTTGTCCCTCACAACACCAGCCTTTGACACTTTCAATCCAACTTGCTAACTCGCTGCACTTATTCCTCCCTTACTGCCCCCCTGTCCTCACGCTAAAGCCACTCTTGTACCTCCCTGCTTTCAGATGGTGATTCACCAGCTGAGGAGACGGGCCCTGAAGCTGCCACTGGGAGTGATGCTGCAGCTGAGGAGGAAGAGGAAGCCAGAGCATCAGTGCCACCCTCTCCCGAGGAAGCCCATGCCCACACTGGGAACACGCCTTCCCCGGAGGGGAGCAGGGGGGAAGGGGCTGATGAGGGTGAAGCTCCAGGACCCATCGGGCTGCAGCAACGCCATGGGGGGGGTAGGGAAGAACGGGGGCCTTCTCCCCAGAGGGAGAGTATGCCAGACACTCCTACTGCAATGGACGCAGAGGAGGAGCGGCTGATCGCAGAAATGAACACCCAGGCGGTGGGCATGCACACTGAGCTCATGGGTGCAGTGGGAAGGGTGCCCGAATGCATTGAGTCACTGGCAAGGAGTGTGGAGCACTTCGCTGTAGCACAGGCGGATGCCACACTAATGCTTAGTGCTGCAATTCAGTCACTGGCTGCCGTGATCCCATCTCTGACTGCTCTCATACAGACTCAGATTGAGGCCACGCGAGCACAGACTGCTGCCAACCTCGATGGTTCGTGCACATGTCCCCGGGGCTGTCACCGCGCCGCAGCAGGCCAGCAATCTGTTCTCCGGCAGATTGCTCCGGATGCTGAAGTACTGCCCCGTGGGAGTGCCAGTGTGTCGGGCGAGCAGGGAGTTGCTGTCCTCTCTCACGATGACAGCATTCCTGCTGCCAACACTGTCACTTCTCCACTGCACTTGCCACCGCCTGTAGGACAGACTGCTGCCGCCCATGCAGAGTTGGCGCAGTCTGCAGCCGGGCCCTCCAGGCCCAGAAGTGGTCGAGGCCGTCCTTCAGGGGCATCTGCAGTGTCAGGGTCTGACGAGCAGCAGCCTTCCACCAGCCTTGCTGCAGCCACTGAGGTCCCATTACGGAGGAGCAGTAGGGTTAGAAGGGGGGAAGTGCACAAGGGAAGGAGATCACCCTCGAAGGGCAAAAAGTAGGAGGTGTGACAAAATGCTGGTCATTTTTTTATTAAAGGCCGAGGTTCATGGTCCAACTTTTGTTTAGTGTTTTGGACATTATCTCCAGGTTGTGAGAACCAGTTATGTTATTGACTGTTTTTTTGTGTTTATTTCTATGAGTTTGTCATGAGGAATTGACACACACAGAGATTGTAAAATAAATAAGTTTCTGTATTCAAAATATACATGGTTGGTGGTTGGAATTATTGGTGCCTTGGCCGGCTTAGGGGTTGCGTGCTGGGTTGATTAATGTTGGTAGCAATGGCAGGGGCCCTAGAACCGGCTTGCTATTAGCCGTTGACGGACGGCCCTTGCAGTTTGACCATTGTGGGCCGCCCTCCCGCCTTGGTGCTGCTGATGATCATCGTCCTCGTCCTCTTCCTCCTCTTCCTCCTCCTCCTCTGGTGGTGCTCCAAGGCCTGGTGGCATTGGCTGGGTCCTGAGGATTGCCATGTTATGCAACATGCAGCACACGACTACGAAGTTCGATACTTGCTCAGGCGAGTACTGCAGGGCTCCTCTGGAATGGTCCAGACAGCGGAACCGTTGTTTCAGCACGCCGATTGTGCGCTCAATAATGTTCCTGGTTGCTTGATGGCTTTCATTGTACCGCAGCTCAGCAGGGGTGTTGGGCGTACGGAGCGGTGTCATCAGCCAGGTGCTCAATGCATACCCCTTGTCCCCGAGAAGTCAACCAACTGGCTGATGCGGTGCCTCGAAAACTTCTGCCACAGTAGTCTGGCGCAGGATAAAAGCATCGTGGCAGCTGCCAGGATAGTGGGCATTGACAGCGAGTATCAGCTGTCTGTGGTCACAGACCAACTGGACATTCAAGGAATGGAACCCCTTTCTGTTCCTGAATTCCTCTGCATTCTCACGCGGAGCACGCAAAGCCACATGCGTGCAGTCAATGGCGCCCTGCACCATGGGGAAGCCCGCTATCCTCGCAAAGCCCAGAGCGCGGTCACGCTGCTTGTCTGGGGTCATAGGGAAAGAGATGAACTCTCGTCTCCTTCTGAAGAGGGCATTTGTGACCTGCCGGATGCAGCAATGCACCGCGAACTGGGAGATATTGGCGAGGTCCCCAACAGCAGCTTGGAATGAGCCAGTGGCGTAAAAGTTCAAAGCCACTGTGACCTTCACTGCCACCGACAGAGACGTCCTGGACCTCAGTTGAGGCTGCAGATCTGGCTGCAGCAGGTGGCAGAGCTCAGTGACCACCTCCTTGCTGAATCGCAGCCTTCGCAAACACAGCTCCTCGGACATATGGATGTAGGAGAGCTGTTCACGATATACCCTGGGAGGGTAAGCTCTCCTGTACAGATGCCTGATGGCCCTCCTCCGTCTGGCCATCATTGCCACTCTCTCTCTGCGTCTCTGTATCCTCCGATTCAGCTGGAGCAGGACGACGCCCCCAATCAGTGCAGCCCCCATATTCTCTTTGCAAGCAAAGTAATGAGGGACAGCAACTAAAGTAGCAGCAAAGTTAGGATCAATAGGCAAAACTACCTCACAAAGCGTTGAGTCAATGTAGAAGTCTCTCTCTCTCTCTCTCCGAATCTCTCTCTCTCTCAGAACGAGTGGTGCATAAATGTCAACCACAGATAAAGACAGGAAGAGGCCCCCTTTAAATAGCGCCCCCCCCCCAGCCCCACAGCGATTGATAGCGTTCCAGTCTTCCGGTCGTTGGAAGCGCCAGGCGGTAAGGCAGGGGGCGCCACTCAATTTCCGCTCCGGGGCGCCACAAGGGCGTTGCACCATGGAATGACGTCACAATCTGCGCGCGCAGGTGGTCGCAGCGGTAAGTTTTAGCGCCGCCGCACAATCTCTAGTTAAGTTCTCGAGCGGCGCAAACATCGCTGCGCCCGGGCGTTAGCAGCTTTGCGCCCCATTAGCGCCCTCTTAAGGCGCTAACGGGAGGCGCAACCAACTGAATTTTTACCCCCTTGACTCTTATACTCCAATCCATTTGTAATAAAAGCTAACATACAATTTGCTTTCCTAATTGCTTGCTGTACCTGTATGTTAACTTTCTGTGATTCGTGTACAAGGACACCCAGGTCCCTCTGAATACCAACATTTCCCAGTCTCTCAACTTGTAAAAAATATTCTGCTTTTCTATTCTTCCTACCAAAGTGGATAATTTCACATTTCATAGAAATTTACGGCACAGAAGGAGACCATTCGGCCCATCGTGTCTGTGCCAGCCAAAAAAGAGCTATCCAGACTAATCCCACTTACCAGCTCTTGGCCCATAGCCCCGTAGGTTACGGCACTTCAAGTGCATATCCAAGTACTTTTTAAATGCGATGAGGGTTTCCGCCTCTATCACCCTTTCAGGCAATGAGTTCCAGAACCCCACCACCCCCAGGATGAAAACATTTCTCCTCAACTCCCCTCTAATTCTTCTACCAATTACTTTGGGCCAGAAATTCGGCCCTTCCCGGGTGAGTACGCGCTGTGTACTCACCCGTAAGGCCATCTGAAGTGTCGGTTTCCTGCATGCACTGCGCACGCGCGGGAAACCGGAACTTCCGTTCCCCTGAAGGGAGGGGTTCAGAAGTCGAACGCGTGCGCGGGAGAGGCTGCGCATACGCAGCGAACTTCGATTTTTTTTTCAGGTTTCTCCGGGAGGGTAAGTATGAAGAAGCTGCGCTTTTAAAAAGGAGGCGCAAGGCCTGTTTTTAACAAGGTAAGTGGTTAATTAATTACAATGTAAAAAAATTTTCAACAGGTTTATCTTTTTTAGATACTTTAAAGAAAGGTAAGTTTATTTTTAGCACCGTTACAAAGTATAATTAATTTTTTCAAAAATTTAAATTTTTGTTTAAAGTAGTTAATTTATTTAACTTATAGTTATTTTAAAAATGTGATTTTTTTAAAAAATTATTTGAAGTTTAAGTGTGGTTTTGGGGCCGATCTCTATTCATAGATTTGACAGGTCTTCCTGTCAGATCTATGAATGAAAATGCCCTGCTAGGATTGGCTCTCCATGGCGCATGTGATCCCAGGGGACGCTTCGAACTAACTGCGCCCCTGGGACACGCAAGCACTGTACGCCAGCAGCTGGAGGAGGCCCAGGACCCGAAGTCTTTGTGGGCCCAAAGCACAACTGCAGGCGCGGTAGGCAAGTACACGCGCGATGCTTGCACCCGCAGGAAGCCTGAAAGCTGAATTTCTGGCCCTTTAAATCTATGCCCCCGGGTTATTGACCTCTCTGCTAAGGGAAATAGGTCCTTCCTAGCCACTCTATCTAGGCCTCTCATAATTTTATACACCTCAATTAAATCTCCCCTCAGGCTCCTCTGTTCAAAAGAAAACAACCCCAACCTATCCAATCTTTCCTCATAGCTAAAATTCTCCAGTCCTGGCAACATCCTCATAAATCTCCTCTGTACCCTTTCTAGTGCAATCACATCTTTCCTGTAATGTGGTGATCAGAACTGCACGCAGTACTCTAGCTGAGGCCTAACCAGTGTTTTATACAGTTTAAGTATAACCTCCCTGCTCTTATATTCTATGCCTCGGCTAATAAAGGAAAGTATCCCGTAAGCCTTCTTAACCACCTTATCTACCTGTCCTGCTACCTTCAGGGATCTCCACATTGTATTCCATCTGCCTCGTTCTTGCCCACTCACTTAACCTGTCTATATCCATTTGCAGCCTCTTTGCGTCCTCCTCACAACTTACTTTCCCACCTATCTTTGTATCATCAGCAAACTTGGATACATTACACTCGGTCCCCATATTGATATAGATTGTGAATAGCTGATACCCAAGCACTGATCCTTGCGGTACCCCACTAGTTACAGCCTGCCAACCCGAAAATGACCCGTTTATTCCTTCTCTCTGTTTTCTGTCCGTTAACCAATCCTCAATCCATGCTAGTATGTTACCCCCAACCCCAAGAGCCCTAATTTTGTGTAATAACATCTTGTGTGGCTCCTTATCGAATATTTTTTGAAAATCCAAATACACTAAATCCACTGGTTCCCCCTTACCTACCCTGCTAGTTACAACCTCAAAAAACTCTTTAACAGATTTGTCAACCATGATTTCCCTTTCATAAATCTGCGGCTTTCAGTCCCATTAATTGCTCCAGTACTATTTCCTTACTAATACCAATTTCTTTAAGTTCTTCATTCTCACTGGACCCTTGGATCCCCGTTATTTCTAGAATGTTTTTTGTGTCTTCTACTGTGAAGACGTATACAAAGGGGGGAATTTTAACCCCAAAAAACAGGTAGGTTTGAATCAAGTGGGAGGTTAAAGTGGTAGAAATCTGAATCCCAACCCCAATTCACCTCTAACCCTCCCACTTCCAGTTTAAACGGAGGCAGGGAACCCACCAGCTAAAGCAAGGCGAGGAATGCAGGATCCAGGAGGTTAGTGCCTTTCCACTTACCTGCTGGATCCAGCGTCCCTGCCTCGCCAACCCCCCCGCAATCTGACACCCCCCTACCCTTCCAATCTCCCCCCGACCTCCCCGCTCTCCTGAGGCCTCCGAATCCACCCCCCCGCAGGGCCTCCGATCTCTGATCCCTTCTCTGGCCTTCCGATAAACCGGCACCCGACCCACCCTCCAGCCTCCGATCCTCCCCACCCCCCGGCCACTGACCTCCCCTCCGGCCAACCGACCCCGGCCTTCCGACCCCATCCCCACTGATCCCTCACCCCTGATCCCGGCCTTCCAACCCCATCCCCACCAATCCCGGCCTCCGATCCCTCCCTCCCTCTCTATCTGGCTGGCTGCGGTGGGGGGTGGGGGGGGGGGGGGGGGGAACAGAAAAAAAATGTTAATAGGCCCTGCTGTTAAATTTGGAAGGGCCTGAAGGAAACATGTTTTCCCGTGTTTCCCGACCGCAATCCAGCACCCCCACTCCCTATCAGCCTCCAATTTAAAATCCTGCCCAAAGTATTCATTTAACGTCCCTGCCATTTCCTTATTCCCCATTATAATTTCTCCTGTCTCTACCTGTAAGGGGCCCACGTTTACTTTCGCTAATCTCTTCCCTTTTACATACCTACAGGAGCTTTTATAATCCGATACTTCATAGAATCATAGAAAGTTACAGCACGGAAGGAGGCCATTTCGGCCCATCGTGTCCGCGCCGGCCAACAAAGAGCTATCCACCTAATCCCACTTCCCAGCTCTTGGTCCGTAGCCCTGCAGGTTACAGCATCCCAAGTGCACATCCAAGTACTTTTTAAATGTGGTTAGGGTTCCTGCCTCTACCACCCTTTCAAGCAGTGAGTTCCAGACCCCCACAACCCTCTGGGTGAAGAAATTTCCCCTCAAATCCCCTCTAAACCTTCCACCAATTACTTTAAATCTATGCCCCCTGGTTGTTGACCCCTCTGCTAAGGGAAATAGGTCATTTTTATCCACTTTATCTATGCCCCTCATAATTTTATACACCTCAATAAGGTCTCCCCTCAGCCTCCTCTATTCCAAGGAAAACAAACCCAGCCCATCCAGTCTTTCCTCATAGCTAAGATTCTCTACTCCCGGCAACATCCTTGTAAATCTCCTCTGTACCCTCTCTAGTGCAATCACATCTTTCCTGTAATGTGGTGACCAGAACTGCACGCAGTACTCTAGCTGAGGCCTAGCTAGTGTTTTATACAGTTGAAGCATAACCCCCCTGCTCTTGTATTCTATGCCACGACTAATAAAGGCAAGTATTCCATATGCCTTCTTAACCACCTTATCTACCTGGCCTGCTACCTTCAGGGATCTGTGGATATGCACTCCAAGGTCCCTTTGTTCCTCTACACTACTCAGTGTCCTACCATTTAATGTGTATTCCCTTTCCTTGTTAGCCTTCCCCAAATGCATTACCTCACACTTCTCTGGATTGAATTCCATTTGCCACTGTTCTGCCCACCTGACCAATTTATTGATATCTTCCTGCAGTCTACAGTTTCCTTCTTCAGTATCAACCACACAGCTGATTTTAGTATCATCTGCAAACTTCTTAATCATACCCCCTATATTCAAGTCAGATAATTGACATATAGCACAAAAAGCAAGGGACCTCGTACTGAGCCCTGCGGAACCCCACTGGAAACAGCCTTCCAGTCACAAAAATACCCATCAACCATTACCCTCTGCTTCCTGCCTCCGAGCCAGTTTTGAATCCAACTTGACACTTTGCCCTGGATCTCATGGGCTTTTAACTTCGTGACCAGTCTGCCTTTAATGAACAAAAATCTATCGATCTCAGTCTTGAAAGCTCCAATTGTCCTAGCATCCAAAGACTTTTAGGGGAGAGAATTCCAGGAATTCAATAAAATGAAAATGGGAACGGCTGATCTGATATCGCCCGCTTTACACTATTGCTAAATGTTAAAATGATCCCCACTGTGTGCCTCTCTTTCTCTTTCTATCTCAAATGCAAGAGTTTCCAATTAGGATTGGAGAGATAATTAGTTTGGCTTCAAAATTTATTGAACTATCAATATTATGAATAAAAGACACATCCCTCTTTCTCTCTCAATACACTTTCTGAAGTTGATGGAACACAAAACAAAAGCTACAATAGAAGTGTCATCAGTACACAGTCATTTTTCTCATCCTTCCTCTGTCTTTCTCACACATAAAAACAAACATTACAGCATCTCTATTTAAAAAAAATACACTTGGCTAAAAATTCGGGGGCTTAACGTCACCTGCCGGTAAGTCGTAGCGCCCCGCAAAAAAAATGGTCCTTTGGGGAAGGAAATCTGCCGTCCTTACCCAGTCTGGCCTATATATGACTCCAGACCCACAGCAATGTGGTTGACTCTTAACAGCCCTCTGAAATGGCCGAGCGAGCCACTCAGTTAAGGGCAATTAGGGATGGGCAATAAATGCTGGGGTTGCCAGCGACGCCCCACATCCCGTGAATGAATAAGAAAACAAAACACAGTCATTTTTCTCATTCTTCCTCTGTCTTTCTCACACATAAAAACAAACATTACAGCCTCTCTATTTAAAAAAAATGCACTCGGCTAAAAATTCGGGGGCTTAACGCCACCTGCCGGTAAGTCGTAATGCCCTGCAGAAAAAAATGGTGGGGTGGTGGCGACTTAATGTCACCATGACCAACTTTGACCCTAGCGCTGAGTTCAGCACTGGGTCATAACCATGCCAGGGAAACCCAGCGTGCAAACAGACTGACAGAGGCGCTGTCAACACTTCTTAAAGGGACACACACATCTTTCAGGTAAGTTTGCATTTAAACTTTTTGACTTTTTTTTTACTTTATTGAAGTAATGGCTTGCTGCAATAGATGTTAAAAGCTTTTTAAGAGTGTAGTGAGTGCTGCTGGATGCTTGCAAGACCTCGGATGGTAAAGGAAGGCCTCTGAGTAGACAGAAAATACTGCAAATACTCACCAGGTCAGGCAACATCCATGAGAGAGAAACAGAGTTCACATCTCAGGTTGAGGTGCTGCCTGACCAGCTGGGTATTCCAGCATTTTACGCTATCATTTCAGATTTTCAGCATCCGCTCGCAGAGGGCAGAGGAAGACACAGAAGAGGAAGAAGCAAAAGAGGAAGAAGCAGAAGAGGAGGAAGCTGAAGGAAGGATGCATCTCAGACAACCCCTTTCGGGCCAGGATATCCGGGATGGAATCAACTACTTGCGGTCCCAGTGACCACAACCCCAATTCCCCTTTCAACATTAGTCCCACTCCTTCCCTTCTCTCTGTTATTGACCATCACAATGTCCTCTTGGCCACGATCCGGAAATAAAAGCCACCACAAAGCAAACTTTCCAATCTAACTTTATACATCTATCCATCCAATATAACAGCAAGAAATCAACTCATCACCCTTATGCATTCTCTTAGTGACTGTCTTGTGTGTGCCTTTTCCTATCCTACTGATATCATGCAGGTGCTACCCCAGTGGCTGCAGCATGGCTGGTGGAAGTTGTTGACTTTCAGTGGGGGACATTGTAAATTGCCTTGCTGGTCAACCATGAGGAGCTGGTGGCTGGGAGTGTCAAATCAATCTTCTTCTTCTTCTTCAATCTCCTCTCCCTCTTCTTGGTCACCCACTGGCTGGGCAGGCTGCATTTCTTGGGTGTGTGAAATGAGGAAGCCACAAGGGTGGAGTTCTGGTGAGGGGAGGGCGGGAAAGCAAGAGGTGCATGCCAGAAGGAGGATAGCATCTGAGGATACCAGCATCTTGTACCTTTCAGCCCCACCGCTGGCCAAGGGTTCAGCCATGCCCTTGCCAAGAATGGCCAGCACCGTCTCCTCCAAGGGGTGAGGTGAGGCTAGGAATGGGAGATGTGCCTCGTGATTGGTTGAGATTGTTGGTAGGTGAGTGATTGGGGGGTGGGGAGAGGGTCGTGCATTGAGCAGTGTGTGAGGCTAGTGGTGCAGTTGGTAGGAGACAGCTTTTGAAGATGCATTCACTGACTTTGACCAGTGGTCTGAGGTCATGAAGCTTCTTTGGGCACTGGAGCCAGGTGGTGGGGGCGACACTGCTGGCAGTGACAGCCTTGGTGATGTGGTTCCACATCATTCTTTCTGGAGGACCTCTTGGCCTCCTGTGGGTAGAGGACCTCTCGCAGTATTGACCCCCTACACAAAGCTGGAGTGCTGCGAGTGAGACCCTCGGTGCCCCTTTCCTGGCTTGCTGAGCCATTTGTGTTAGTGCTGAGGCATTTTTCCCATTTTTTGAGGTTCAGAAGGGAATTCAGCTTTAAGTGCTGAAGAATCCCATTTGGGACTTCTTTTTAATGGTAAATTTTTTATTGAAAGACAGTAAGGGCTGACTCTTTTAGTTGCAGTGGAATTGCCATCACCAATTAAGAGGTAGCATGTGTCCCTTCTTAAAGGGGCACAACCAATAAAAACTGTAACTTAAACCAAAATTAAAGGAAACTTAACAAATTAAATCATAATTCTAATTTCCGGGGTGCACTCCAGTCCTTCCGGTGCTCACTGGTCATGGAAGGCCTCAAGCGGGCCATGTGGACACCGCGTGTTCCATCTCCAGGGACACCCGGCGCAAACGTAGCCGTGGAAGAGAATGAGGCAGTCGGACCGAACGACTTCCTCGACGGCCTGGACCTGTTAATGGCCACCTTGGCCAGGCCCAAGAGCAGTCCTATGAGGAGGTCTTCTGACTTGCCCGCTTCCCCCCACCACCGGGTGCCCAAGGATCAGGAGTGTGGGACTGAAGTGCAACCAAGAATTGAGGAGCAGCCCCTTCAAGTAGTGGAAGAAGGGCTGCAACCTCTCACACTCTGTGTATACGTAGAACATGGACTCCTCCAGGCTGCAGAAAATGTAGGTGACCTGGGAGTCCGTGAACTGACTTAAAAACTTATTGCACGGGATGGCTCCATGCAACACCCTCCAGGCCAAGTCCCCAATAGGTAAAGGAAGGACCCCACTGGGGATCATCGCCTCCTCCGGACAGCCAGATGGTGCCAAAGGTGTGTCCGGACGGCAGACGAGGATGACAAAGTGGAGAGTGTACAAGAGCAGCCCGTAAAGGAAACCCCTCCATGCAGAATGGAAAGGCACGGAAGGGATTTCCCCGAGACGGCTCAAACTGTGAGGCGCCAGCTCCCAACGGACTTTTCGGGGCCTGGCGCCGATGAGGAATTCCGTCCGAACGGGGGTCAGTTCAGACGGGATCGCCCCACGTGCTTGAGCCTCCTCGACACACCTAGTGGAGTCAGGGCCGAGCGTCACTTTTAGCTACTCGATGACTTTGGCCGCGAGCTGGACGTCGTCCCAGGACAGGCGCTGCGCCAGCTCCCCTGGTCGCCATCCAACCCGCTCCTCCACCATCCAGTAAGTCCCTGATTCCATTCACCTTGCCAGCCAGGGCCCTGCCCTCCGCCAGCCACACGAACCCGCAGTCATGGAGGTGCGGATTCCAGAGCAGCGGCTCCCGAAGGAAAGCCGCCACTCCTGACGGGGGAGAAATCCGTCTGGAGGCGACCTTGTTCCAGACCCTGATCAGTTCCTGGTAGAAGACAAGCAGCTCCCGCAAGGAGGCACGGGTACCGCCCAGGTTTACAAACAGGAGCTGCGCGTCGTAATTGAGGCCATGCAGCTGGCAGAAGAAATACGTCGCCAGCGCACACCATCTAGGAGGATCCTTAACGTACAGGTATCTCTGCAGGGTCTAAAGACGGAAAGTCGCAGCCTGGGTACGAAGGCACACCAGCGCCTGACCACTCTCCCGAAGCAGGAGACTCAGAACCGTGGCAGAGACCCAATGCTTCCCTTTGTCCCAAAGAAGTCGATGAGTTTCTTCTGTATCTTGGTGACAAACGCAAGGGGAGGGATCAAAGTGACCCACAGCATAGCGGCCGAAAGCTGCATTTTTTCACTGCATTGTAATTTTTATTAGTTCTGAGTGCATGGCCCCTTTAATTCATAGCCCCTTTAATTGACTGAAGCTGTAAGAGGCTGCAACGCCAACTGTGGACGGGAACTTTGGGTCGGAGGCCTCTATTCACGCCACCGTGAGGGCTTGCACGGTAAGTTAGCGCTGCACTACACATCGCCAGCCCCAGCACGAATTTTTGTCCAGTAGCGCTGTGGCCATTTTCAGCGGCCGCTAACTCGAGTTGCCGGTGACACCGACAATTCTCTTGGCGTACTCGAATTTTTCCCCGAACTTTACCTGAACGAAGCCGTTGATAATTATTCTCTAACATTTTTTACAAATAATTTTGATAAGTAACTAAACAGAAATTGCTGGAAGTTAAAGAAAGACACCCCAACAGTACAGCTGACTAAATGGCACCGATGGGTCCTGGGAAATGAGGTACACTGCGCATGTTTAGACTGCCTAATCTAACTTCAGTGCATGGCATCGCAGCTCTGCGCAAAAATATCAAAACCACACCCGGCTTTTGGGAGAAGCTGAGGCTTTCAAGTAAAAACCACTTCACGTCGATGATACAGAGGAGAGTGAGTGCACCCGAACACTTATATAATGCCTAAAACAAGAACTTGCATTTATATAGCACCTTTCACAACCTCAGGACTCACCAAAGTGCTTTACAACCAATGAAGTACTTTTTGAAGCGTAGTCACTGTTGTAATGCAGGAAATGCGGCAGCCAATTTAAGCACAGCAAGATCCCACAAACAGCAATGAGCAGATAATCTGTTTTAGTTGTAGGTCGAGGGACAAATGTTGGCCAGGAGACTGGGGAGAACTCCTTTGCTCTTCTTCGAAATAGTGCCGTAGGATCTTTTAAGTTCACTTGACAGGGTAGACGACATCGGTTTGACATCTCATCCAAAAGACGGCGCCTCCGACAGTACAGCACTCCCTCAGTATGGCACTGGAGTGTCAGACTAGATTTTGTGCTCAATTCTCTGAACCCACCACCTTTTGGCTCAGAGATGAGAGTGCTATCACTGAGCCAAGGCTGAGCACCAGGTCTGTCCACAGTTACAAGCACAGTGGCACCCCATCTCTCGTAATATATCTAAAGCCCTCTTTTGATCCGACCATTCAGAGGGGTGCAAGTGATTTTTGGATGCCGTTAGTTTACTGGTCCCCACATGAAGGTCGAGGTAAGGAAATGATTTTTCCAGCCTCTGTTCTGTGTGGGAGATCTAGCATGGGGTTGGGCACTCGTAATGCGGTACAAGTTCACTCAGCAGAAAGCATTCAAACCCCTCCCAAAGTTACGATGTCAACATTCAACTAAAAACAAGCTGAACATATCTATCTGTATCATATTAAGAGTCTTACACACGTCCTGTCTACAAAGCCTTACTTCCTGTTGTCACTCTCTTTGCCGTGTCAACTCTTTTCCATTATACATTCCTACGTCAATACGCAATACATTTAAGCAATCATTTTATCTTCTTATCAAGGTTTTTCTTTCTCAACAATTGATTGACAGGATGAAAATTGTAAACGTTCTTTGCCCATTTATCTGAAGATCTCCAAGCATGCAGTCACCGCCTCTTATCATTGTGGACATCTTCAGTGTCACGGCCACGACAGAGGACTCTGCCCATCAGATACCGTGATTCGCCATAAACCTCATTACCCCCTTGACTTCCAACTCCCTTCCCTTTCATTCCTTTCTATTCATCCCTATGGGAATTGTTTGCCGAGTGTTAAAGAGGATGGGCCGTGCACACGCCAATTCTATCTCCATCCCTTGTTAAGGCTATAGTAAAGTGCTGCCTTCTCAAGTCAACAGCCACTTTTTATTTAAGTGCTTCTACAGGTGTACACAGTATGCTCAGTAGAGATAAAATAAATAATCTGCAGAGGCTGAAAGTACGAATTGAATACAGAAAATGCTGGAAGCACACAGCATCTAAACTGAGCGAAGGCAGGTTAATGTTTCGGGTACAGCCCCTTTGTCAGAACCAGATTCCTGCCTTTGTAAAAAAGCGACAGGCATCAATTCCTATTGCTATCCTGTTCAAACCTTTTCTTGGTTTCTTGTGAGACTGTTCTGAGACTTAATTGCTTTTCTCCTGTCACCCGCAATAAACTCCTCGATTAAACAATTGAAAGATCTGAATCAGACCTAATCCTTAATCTGTTAAAGCCTCTTGTGTGTTATATCTAATTTGCTGCTTCAACAGCTGATAGCGGTGTCTACAGATCTTTCTCATCTCTCCTTGTACCCATATCCCCCTTCCTTGAAAGCTGAGTGCCATACCTCAGGCAATATCGGGCTCAGTCATATTCTCATATCGGACATATTTCCGGGATCTTCCTAATCCAAAATTGATGAAAAGGAATAACTCTATTAAGGTTTTAAAACAACACAATATGAAGGAGCACGCAGCCCATGCTAAAAGAATTCTATCAGACTCTCACCCTGGCTGGTGCAGACCGCTTCGAACTGGTTGGCAAATTGCAAAAAATTGTCAGACACCATTGTTAAGGAAATGTCTCTAAATTACATCCTCAATCTGACACTGCTACCTGGGTAACCATGGAACTTGATCACATGCCGCTCACTGATTACATTTTTTTTTATTCGTTTATGGGATGTGGACGTCGCTGGCAAGGCCAGCATTTATTGCCCATTCCTAATTGCCCTTGAGAAGGTGGTGGTGAGCTGTCTTCTTGAACCGCTGCAGTCCGTGTGGTGAAGGTACTCTCACAGTGCTGTTAGGTAGGGAGTTCTAGGATTTTGACCCAGCAACGATGAAGGATCGGCGATATACTTCTAAGTCAGGATGGTGTGTGACTTGGAGGGGAACTTGGAGGTGGTGGTGTTCCCATGCGCCTGCTGCCCTTGTCCTTCTAGGTGGAACATGTCGCGGGTTGGGGAGGTGCTGCCGAAGAAGCCTTGGCGAGTTGCTGCAGTGCATCGTGTAGATGGTACACACTGCAGCCACGGTACACCGGTGGTGGAGGTAGTGAATGTTTAAGGTGGTGGATGGGGCGCCAATCAAGCGGGATGCTTTGTCTTGGATGATGTTGAGCTTCTTGAGTGTTGTTGGAGCTGCACTCATCCAGGCAAGTGGAGAGTATTCCATTACACTCCTTACTTGTGCCTTGTAGATGGTGGAAAGACTTTGAGAAGTCAGGAGGTGAGACACTCTCCGCAGAATACCTAGCCTCTGACCTGCTCTTGTTGCCACAGTATTTATGTGGCTGGTCCAGTTAAGTTTCTGGTCAATGGTGGATGTTGATGTTGGGGGATTCAGCGATGGTAATGCCGTTGAATGTCAAGAGGAGGTGGTTAGACTCTTGCTTGTTGGAGATAGTCATTGCCTGGCACTTACGTGGTGCGAATGTTACCTGCCACTTATCAGCCCAAGCCTGAACGTCGTCCAGGTCTTGTTGCATGCTGGCATGGACTGCTTCATTATCTGAGGAGTTGTGAATGGCAATGAACACTATGCAGTCATCAGCGAACATCCCCATTTCTGATTTTATGTTGGAGGGAACGTCATTGATGAAGATGGTTGGGCCTAGGACACTGCCCTGAGGAGCTCCTGCAGCGATGTCCTGGGGCTGAGATGATTGACCTTCAACCACCACAACCATCTTCCTTTGTGTTAGGTATGACTCCAGCCATGGAAAATTTTCCCCCCGATTCCCATTGACTTCAGCTTTACTAGGGCTCCTTGATGCCACACTCGGTCAAATGCTGCTTTGATATCAAGGGTAGTCACTCTCACCTCACTTCTGGAATTCAGTTCCTTTGTCCATGTTTGGACCAAGGCTGTAATGAGATACATAGGGGGAAAAATTCAGTTGGTTGCGCCTTCCGGTAGCGCCTTAAGAGGGCGCTAATGGGGCGCAAAGCATCTAGCGCCCGGGCGCGGCGATGTTTGTGCCGCTCGCGAAATTAACTAGACATTTTGCGGCGGCGCTAAACACTACCGCCACGTTCTCCTGCGCCGGCAGATCGTGACATCAGTCAAGTGCGCAATGCCCCGGTAGCGCCTCGGAGCGGATATTGAGTGGCGCCCCCTGCCTTACCGCCTGCCGCTAGCAACGACAGGTTGAGGGGTGCGTTTTGCAGTCAGGAAGGGACTGGGGGAGCGCTATTTAAAGGCGACCGCTTCCTGCCTTTTTTTGTTGGCGACATTTTTGAACCACGCATTCTGAGAGAGAGAGAGATAGACTTCTGGAGAGATTCAACGCTGTGTGAAGGAGTTTTGGGTACTGAGCAGCACTTTGCAGGTTCATTTTGATTTTCCCTTCCTTGTATCGAATTAGAAGAGACAGTGGGGGCTGCACTCTGAGCTCTTTCCCTGGGGCTCTCCATTGTTCTTTCCAGCAGATTTGATGTACAGGTCTCTCCAGGCCGAGATTCAAGGCTGCAATGAGCAGGATGTGGATGGAAAGCAAGATCAACCCTCCCCTTTAAGAACTAGCCGGGGCCATTGTGTCTGTGTTCCATTGCTGACTGACATCACATGAGCTTCACCAGTGCTCTGAGTTAGCGCCTCGCTCCTCGGCCTTTGCGCCTTAAGACAGATGATAAGCGCCTGATTTAGCGCTCCAATCACCTCCAGGGGCGATAAAAGTCAAGTTTGCAGTCGGAGGCGATAATTAGCGCTAGGCGCTAATCTTTGCGCCCGGCCGATAATTGCGCCCCAAACGGAGCGATACTGAATTTTTCCCCATAGAATTACATCGAATGTACAGCACAGAAGCAGGCCATTCGGCCCAACTGATCCAGGGGACTAAGTGGATAACTCTTTCAGAGCCTGAACAGGCACATAGAATTATATAGAATTTTACAGCTCAGAAACAGGCCTTTCAGCCCAACAGGTCTATGCCAATGTTTATGCTCCACACGAGCCTCCTCTCACCCCTCTTCATCTAATCCTATCAGAATAACCTTCTATTCCTTTCGCCCTCATGTGTTTATCTAGCATCCCCTTAAATGGTAGCGAGTTCCACATTCTTACCACTCTCTGGGTAACGTTGTTTCTCCTGAATTCTCTATTGGATTTATTAGTGACTAGTTTTGCTCTGCCCCACAAGTGGAAACATCTTCTCTATGTCTACCCTATCAAACCCTTTCATCATCTTAAAAACTTTTATCAGGTCTCCCCTTAGTCTTCTCTTTCCTAGAGAAAAAAGCCCCAGCCTGTTCAGTCTTTCCTGATAGGTATAACCTCTCAGTTCTGGTATCATCCTTGTAAATCTACTTTGCACCTTCTCTAGTGCCTCTATATATCCTTTTTATAATATGGAGGCCAGAACTGTGCACAGATTGTCTATTGACACCACTGTGTCAGCCAATGAGTTGCACTGTGTCAGCCAATGAGTTGGAGACAGGCCAGGACTTACGGCAGCACTCAAACAAATTCTATTTACTCAGCAAGCAAACAGTCTACAGAGTCTATTTAAGCAGAGTCTCTACGAAATACAGCAAACAGAACTCATGACCGAAACTACAGCAACTTCTCCCAATCACCAGCAAAATGCAGTGAGTGGAGGATAGTTACATACAAATTATGTGCGTAAACTCAATCCCAGTCAGCCAGTCAGCTACAGCAGTGCGGGCTCCGGGTATGATTGGCAAGGGGATTACCCAATCACCTTCATTCTGGCCGGGAATAGTGGTGTCACTATATGTAGCCATATCCAACCAAGGTTCTATAGATTTGCTACAGGCTTCCCACAACCAGTGGATACTATAGGATAGCGAATCATTTATTGACTACTGGTTCACAATTATTGTGCAACGAATCATCGACACGCACTTTAAGCTTGAACTGGTCAGCCAGGTGTTTATCTGTGGTGTCCACCTTACCTCAGGGTGGGGGTGGGGCTTGAAGTTGGTTTTGGTGAGTGTTGGGCTTGCCCAATGCCACTGTATGAGACTCTACAGAATAGGACACATACTGTAGGAAGGGAACATCTGTAAATGGTCACACTATGGAGATGAATATCCACGGACTTCTCCATCTGGCCAGCCATAACCTCAGCGGGGGAGCTGCCATTTCTCTGGGGTTTCCGCAGCTCTTCTGCCGAAGTTAGAGCGTACACGGGAGAACCCCCAGAGAAACTCCTCTCCCTCTCTACCTCATTACAGGTCTACGTTCAAGGCTGGTGGCTTGTGACCAACCAAGTGCCATGGGTTGGGGGAGCACGTTGAAGACACACTACCTGTCCTCGTTATTAGTGCACCAAAAGTACCTCAGCACAGATAACACCCTTACTTTGTCATCTCTGAAATGTCTCAGTAGAATGACCATTATTGCAAAGAGCGAGGGAGATGTATCTGGAACAGCCAAGAACCCAATTATGTCACCGCTGACAAAAATCATCGTGGGATTTCACAGCAGCGAAGACAAGGCTTTTCACTCCTTGATTAATTAGTACTTCAAAATAAAAAGTAACAGTGCTGATTAGCAAGTCCTATACCCTTTCACAGTAAAATGCCAAGTGCATATTAAAAGCAAAAATGCACATTTTTCACCAAGAAGTGTTGGCATTTTGAAGAATCTGCTGGGCATCGCAGTGGCCATGCCACAATAGAGGACATAGCTTCGCCCTTACGTTTCTAACATCACTCATGCCATCACCAGGAGACACCAAGGTGAGGCCACACCCTTCTTCTCAAGGAGTGGGGAGAAAAAAATTCAGGGTGCAAGTTGCCTCAGGTCTCTTTTGGGCCTCTTAGAGCATCATTGGCAGAGGTCAGAGAGGTTGCTTGCCCAGCTTTTGACTGGGCAATTGTTTGCAGTAGAGGTTAGTGCACCATTAACAAGATAACAATACATAACGCTGTTGTGCTGATTTACCTGACCTCCTTGCACCTGGCCACTAGTCAGGCAGCGCACACCCAAAATGTGATCTGCCTAACATGACCTGAACCTGCCCGTATTTGCGGGCTCAGGTTATTGGCTTAGGTCCAACAGACCCTGGTGCAGGCTTGCTCTTTGGCAGGGTCCTTGCACCTGGAAAAGGGCAGGGAATTGCAGTCTCTAAGGCCATCAGCAGTGGTAATGGCTAACAGCATTAGTACTTTCTGCCTGCTGGCCAGAAACAGCGGCCTCCAGAGTTTATCCCTGTCCCTACCATTCTACTGCTGAAGAAAAATGGACATATGTTCTTGGGTCCTCTGGTCTTTGCTGCCTGCCTCTGTCTGATCAGAGAGGGGCTGGTCGCAGGGCCTAAAGCCAACTTCTTCTGGACACCTCTCAAAATGGGCCCCATCAAACTGAGGTGGTAGGGCCACGAATTCCCCTCCTACTTCATTACTTTCCCTGCCCTTTGCTTATGCCCTGCTGTGGGGAAGCCACAGAAATTCTGGGACAATGTAAAGGTTGGGGGTGGGGGAGGGGAAAACCCAACCGCACGGGTCACCATCCCTTCTTCCTTTCCTTTGCACCAGGACCTGAGTATTCCTTAGGCTAATTGGACAGGAAAATTGGCTCTATCCTTTGACCTCTAGTTTGTAATAGTTAACGTGATGAATGTATCCTCTCTCTCTATTGGCTGCAAAGCCCCTACATAACACCAGTTTCAGTACTCTCAATCCACTGTTGTGCAACTCCACAGCACATAACTATGGCTGGCTTCATCAGTGAATGTGCAGGCAAGCAGAAGATAATTACAATACACTCGTACAGCACTCTGGTTGTGATAGGGTTGCCTTGTGTAAGATTAATACAATTTGGCCTGAGTTATGTGAGATGGTCCGGAGGCAAGATAATTGAGGAGTCAAGAACAAGGGACGGTAGATACAAGGTTAAGCATAAGAAATTTAGAACAGAGGGCAGGAGAAACTGTTTTTACACAGAGAGTTGTGGAATTCACTTCCAGGGTTAGTGGTTGAGGCAGACATAATGTCAACATTCAAGATTAGATTGGAGAGGTGGATGAAGGAAAAGGGGCTGAAGGGGTATGGGAACAGGGTGGGTAAATGTGATTGGAACTATTTGCCCTCGTGGAGGGGCAAACACCGACATGGACTGGTTGGGCCGAATGGCTTGTTTCCGTGTTGTAACTTTTATGTATTTCTGTGTAATTCAAGCAGCTTATAAACGTTAGACATGAATGGTGAATCCCAATCGGATTTTCCGATGTGTGTGTGTTAGAAAGAGGAGGCGATCCGCCTGATACTCTGACTAATATTGATTACCTATTGGGATTTCATACATATTTTATGGAATTTAGCATTCTTCAATCTCATAGCTTCAGCCTTCCCTCAATATCACCTTCCTTGCCAAATCATACTGTTATTCTCGAACTGCCAAAACAATTAGTCAGGCTATTACTTTTCAACCACTTTTAATCTCCTCACTGTATCTTCTCTTGTCTCCTTTTAGTATATTGAAGATCTGATAAGTTTTTGAAATATGGAAATATGAGAAGACTTGCTGACAGACTAAGTTAATCTCTAATCACTTTGTGGTAAAGAGTGTGAATTGTGCCAAGTTGTTTGTAGGAAGACTGAAGACTGGCCCCATATCAGAATATCTGATGATTCCACAGGGAGCCGAATAGAAGCACTTCTGATCAGGTGATTTGGACTACAAACAGCACTGGGAGACTGCCAATCAGGACCGAATCTGACGCCTAACTTGACGAAAACCAAACCAAATATTCCCAAACTGGACCAATTTGGATTTGGGTTGTACTGCCTCTTTGGCAAACCGTGGTGCACCGGTGAACTGTCATTTTTTATTTCCCACCCTTACTTTCCTGCTGTCATGGTCACTGGCAGGTGACATATTGCCAACTGTGACCAATCAAGATGAATGTTTGTTTTACCCCTCTCCATCCCCTGCCTCTTTTCCAGTTTTCTCCCCTTATCCTAGTCCCTCTGATGGGCTTATACTGGGGTACATTTCCATAAGAGCTGGCAGTATGTCAAGGGCTGATTTTTTCACCCTCTTCTGTCTGGGGTCACTGAGGTTAACTGAAGCACCCTGTCACCATCCAACTCAGACACGTTAATTCAACTCAGACTGGGGATTGAAGCTGTGAATTTTTTAATCTGTATGGTTCAGTATTCTTATCCATTCGAGTAGCTTGGTGTTTACATTTTACAATTGTTTAAACAAGAATTTTTATATTAAAACCATCTGCCTTTGACACTATGTAGTACCAGAGCCACTGGGAGTGGAGGAGATGTGGGCTGGTGCTTGGGGTGGGGATCCCCCATCAATACACAGCTGGCGGGCTGGCCCGCACCCCTGGGGTCTGACCACCTGCCTTTCTTCCACCAGATTCCTGGGCCACGGAAGGCTTATCTTTGCTAGATTTCCAGTACTTCCCCCCCCTCACCTCCCCCCACCTCTGCTATTTTGCTGTAACCATTTACACCTCCTCTGGACCTATCTTTTGTTTCTATACTTGCCCCATTATCATCCCCCTTTGCCTTGCACCATCCACGTTCCTGCCCTCCACCCTAGCACAGACCTCTCCCCCTTGTTATTCCCTGCCACTCCCCCCCACCACCCCCACCAACGCCCCCACCCCCCCGCCCCCCCCCCACCGTCCCTTTTCCCTGGCTCTGCTTAAAAACTGTTACATCTCGAACATCTTCCAGTTCTGATGAAAGGTCATTGACTTGAAACTTGTTAACTCTGATTCTCTCTCCACAGATGCTGCCTGACCCGTTGAGTGTTTCCAGCATTTTCTGTTTTTTGTTTCAGATTTCCGGCATCCGCAGTCTTTCGCTCTTTCTGTAGTACGGAGTATTAGTTGGGAGTGGCAGCGCAGTGCTCTTTGAAGTCTAGGCAATCTTTCCAGCCAACTGTTGGGTTCATGTAGATTTTCATGTCAAATTTTACAGCCTATGACATTGGTATCCGAACAAAATAACAACCCTACTGTCGAGCTGAAAGAACAGACGGTGGCTAAAATATTTTGTTTGTACTTCTGTGTTGTCTAAACCCAGTATGTGTTATGTATGTCTCCGATTTTCCTTTACGGTGCTACTGTTGAGGCTGCCGCGAAACACGAATGGAGGCTGAATCCATATGTGGAAAACAAGAAGCTTTTATTCACTGCATGGCAAAACAAAATGTCTGAGAAAAGCTGCTCCCAGAATTCTCTGGGTAAACTCCCAGAATTCTCTGGGTAAAACCTGAGGCCCCGCCCCCTTCTGCCTTAAAGGGAAGGGGCTGGAAATTTGTCCACAGACGGAAGAGTGGATTATGCCCGTTTTAGGTGGCGATCCGCCACACAACTCCCCCCAGAATCCGCTTAGGAGGTGTGGACGAGACGGTGCGGCGGTCTGATGGGCCGGCCGGAGCGGCTCTTGTAGGACGCCGGTGGACGTGGGACGGCCGGGCGTGGAGCAGCCGGGTGAACCGGCTTGAGGGTAGGTCGGCCACGTGGAGGTGGACGAGCTACAGGGACCTGCTCCCCGGGCTCCGAGTGTGCTGGCTTGAGTCGGTCCACCGACACTTTTTCGGTCCTGTCGCCCACTTGCAGGGTGAAAAATTTGTCCCCAGCCTGTAGCACCTTGTAGGGCCCGTCGTACGGGGGTTGAAGGGGTCCGCGGTGGGCATCGTGCCGGACGAAAACAAACCGTGCCTGGTGTAGGCTTAGTGGGACGTGTGAGGTGGATTCGCCGTGTCGGGCAATGGGCACCGGGGCGAACTGCAGCGCCGGTGAGGCGAAGTTGTGGCGTTGCTGGTCGGCTGACCAGGGTGTCGTGGCGGTGGGCAGGAACTCGCCGGATACGCGCAGTGGCTGACCGTACACGAGCTCTGCTGCCGATGCGTGGAGGTCTTCTTTAACCGCGGTGTGCAGGCCAAGGAGGACCCACGGAAGTCGGTCAGTCCAGGCGCCATCTTGGAGGCTGGCTCGAAGAGATGCCTTCAAGGATCTGTGGAACCGCTCACACAGTCCGTTGGCTTGGGGGTGGTACGCAGTGGTGCGGTGGATGGTCACCTCGAGATTGCGTGCGACGGCGGTCCAGAGTTCAGAGGTAAATTGCGGACCTCTGTCCGACGTCATGTCGGAGGGGACGCCGAACCGTGCGACCCAGGTGCTGACGAAGGCTCTGGCGATGTCGGCGGTGGTGGTAGAGGTCAGTGGAATTGCCTCAGGCCAGCGTGTGGTGCGGTCAACGATGGTCAGCAAGTGCGTGTGGCCTTGCGACGGCGGCAGGGGCCCGACGATGTCCACGTGGATGTGGTCGAATCTCCGCGAGGGGACGGTAAACTCCTCGAGGGGTGCTTTCGTGTGTTGCTGTACCTTGGCACGTTGGCAGGATAGGCAGGAGTTGGCCCAAGTACGCACATCCTTGCGAAGGCCGCGCCAGACAAAGCGGTTGGCTACCAATTTGATGGATGCGCGGGCGCCGGGGTGGGAGAGGTTGTGGAGAATGTCGAATATCCGGCGGCGCCAGGATGCTGGGACGACGGGCCGAGGTTGACATAGGGATATGTTGCACTTGACCGTGACTGCGGTCGGGCCACAGGCGACATCGGCCAGGCGTAGCCCTGGTAGGTTGGTGGGTGCGGAGAGCAGATCCGGGTCGGTGATCTGGTCTGCTGCAAGTTGAGCGTAGTCAACTGCTAGGTGTGCGGCATGGATGGCGGGGCGGGAGAGGCAGTCGGCTACCACATTGTCTCGGCCGGAGACGTGTTGGATGTCCGTGGTGAACTCAGACACTGCCGCGAGCTGGCGCTGCTGCCTGGCGGACCAGGGGTCGGTTGTCTTTGCCATTGCGAATGTCAGGGGCTTGTGGTCGACAAACGCAGTGAAGGGGTGGCCCTCAAGCAAAAACCGGAAATGGCGGACCGCCAGGAACAGCGCGAGGAGCTCGCGGTCGAAGGTGCTGTACTTGACCTCCGGGGGGCGTAGTTGGCGGCTGAAGAAGGCAAGTGGTTGCCAGGCGCCATCGACCCACTGCTCATACATGGCGCCGACCGCGTGGTCGGAGGCGTCCGTGGTGAGCGCTACCCTGGCATTGGGCCGTGGGTGCGCGAGCAGGGTGGTGTTGGCGAGCGCGGTCTTGGTGGAATCGAAGGCAGCGGACGCATCTGCCGTCCATTCGACCGCCATCTTGCCGCTCCTGCCCCGGAGGGCTTCATACAGGGGCCTCATGAGAGACGCTGCTTTGGGGATGAAGCGGTTATAGAAATTCACCATCCCGAGGAACTCCTGGAGGCCTTTGATGGTGGTGGGGCGGGGAAATTGTTGGACGGCCTGCACCTTGGTGGGCAGGGGAATGGCCCCAGCATGGGTGATGTGGTGGCCGAGGAAGTCGATCTTGTCCAGGCCGAACTGGCATTTGGCTGGGCTGAGGATGAGCCCGTGGTCGCTGAGGCGCCCGAACAGGATGCGAAGGTGTTCGAGGTGTTCTTGCTTGGAGGAACTGGCTACCAGGATGTCGTCCAGGTAGACGAACAGGAACTTCAGGTCCCGAAGAACCGAGTCCATGAGCCGTTGGAATGCCTGGGCCGCGTTTTTGAGGCCGAAGGGCATCCGCAGGAACTCGAACAGGCCGAAGGGGGTGATTACGGCCGTCTTGGGGACGTCCGCGGGGTGGACGGGGACTTGGTGGTAGCCGCGCACCAGGTCGACCTTGGAAAAGACTGAGCGGCCGGCCAGTCTAGCCGAGAAGTCCTGAATGTGCGGCACGGGGTACCGATCAGGGGTGGTGGCGTCATTGAGGCGGCGGTAATCCCCGCAGGGGCTCCAACCCACGCCTGGTTTGGGGGCGATGTGGAGTGGGGAGGCCCAGGGACTGTTGGAGCGGCGGATGATGCCGAGCTGTTCCATGGTGGCAAACTCGGTCCGCGCGATCTCCAGTTTGGTCGGGTCCAGCCTGCGGGTGTGGGCGTACACTGGGGGGCCTGTGGTGGGGATGAAGTGTTCCACCCCGTGTTTGGCAGCCTCCGCGGAGAAGGTCGGATTGGTAAGGGCCGGGAATTCGGCCAGGAGTGCCGAGTAGTCATCCGTGGCCCGGGCGTGGCACTGTGACGCCATGTCGGCGGGTTGACGGGGGGCCATGGCGCCCAGGATGGGGGACATGGTGTTCATGTCCACGAGGCGGTGACGAGGGATGTCTACCAGTAAGCCGTGGGCACACAGGAAATCTGCGCCAATGAGGGGGGAGAGCACCTTGGCAGTGATGAACTCCCATCGGTAGCGGTGACCAGCGAGGTCGAGGGTGACTGTCCGGGTGCCATACGTCCGGATTTCTGAGCCGTTAGCAGCAGCCAGCGCCGGTCCTCGTTCGCCCTTTTCGATGTCGAGGGAGGAGGCCGGGATGATGCTGTGCTGAGCCCCAGTGTCGCACAGGAACCGGCGGCCGGTTTTGTCATCCGTGACGAACAGCAGGGAGCCCGCGTGGCCCACGGCCATCGCGGGGGCTGGAACGGGGGCGGACTTGAAAGAGCAAGGAGGTGTGCACCGTTGTGCCCTGGCGCCGAACCGTGCATGGTAGTAACAGTGGCCCGGGTTAGTGGGGCGTGAAGGCCCCGTGGGCCTGGTGACAGGCCCTTGTGGCCGTGTGCTGGATGGTGAGGGGCGCGCCCAGGCATTGGCTGCCAGGTCCGGAGTGACGTCGCGGCTGGAGTGAGCGGACAGCAGCTTGTCGGCCTCATCGGCCAGGGCTTCCAGGTTCGTGAGGCTGGACGCCACGATCGCTGGGCGGATGCTGAGAGGGAGCTGGCGGATGAACAGCGTGCGGAAGAGGGATCCGGGTGGGCTCTCGTCGGTGAGGGAGAGCATGTGGGAGAGGAGGTCTGACGGTGAGGCATCACCGAGGCCTGGAAGGTCGAGGAGGTGGCAGTTTCGCTGATATGCCGAGGCCGTAAATTTTTTAAGGAGCGCTGTTCTGAGATGTGCGTACTTGCCTTCCTCTGGTGGGTTCTGCAGCGTTGTCCAAACCTTGGAAACTGCGACGCTACTGAGTGATGTGACGAGATAGTCGTACTTCGTCCCATCTGTGGTGATATTTCGCAGCCGGAAGAGAGATTCAGCTTGGAGAAACCAGGCTTCGGGCTGGTTTTCCCAAAACTCCGGCAGTTTCACGGAAACTGCGTTCGTGTCCACCATTGCAGTGCTCGGAATACGTTCTGAGCGTCGGGGTCACCAATGTTGAAGCTGCCGCGAAACACGAATGGAGGCTGAATCCATATGTGGAAAACAAGAAGCTTTTATTCACTGCATGGCAAAACAAAATGTCTGAGAAAAGCTGCTCCCAGAATTCTCTGGGTAAACTCCCAGAATTCTCTGGGTAAAACCTGAGGCCCCGCCCCCTTCTGCCTTAAAGGGAAGGGGCTGGAAATTTGTCCACAGACGGAAGAGTGGATTATGCCCGTTTTAGGTGGCGATCCGCCACACTACCATGCACTGAGGGCCAACACATGATTTTTATTGCAACAGTAGGAATCTTGCTTTTTTTCTTCCTAGTTCTTCCGAAAATACTGTCCAAAATGCCGAACATTAATCTTTCTTTTCATGTGTGTGAAAAATGCAGATAGAAAGCGTTATTTTCAGATTTCAGAGGCCTGGCAGGAAGCCTTGCCCGCTGACAGGACATCTGAGAAATTCAAGCGGAATGCTGCACATTGATTTTCCAACCATTTAATCAAAGGGCGGCCGGGCAAAGTCGGAAATTTATCTCTCGAATGTTAACCTCCGTACAACCCCTTCTACCAGTTTAGAATTTATGACAATAAAGTATGGAGCTGAATAGCATTGTCTGAGGAGTGCATTTTTTAGTATCAGATTTGATTCATAATAAATGGAATTAGAAAATAATTTATATTTTGGATCTTTTATCAAGCATGTTTATTCCCGTTTGTATCACTTTTGTAGCTCTCTCACTGTTGCTGCATCCCACCTCCCTCCATGGTCACTTGGAAAGGCAAGCCCAAGGTATAATCCTCTCTACTGCTGTCAGGTGACAGGAAGGAACCCTCTTCCGCCAAGGATGGGTCCTGCAAGTTTTTTTCTCCCATTCGGATGGCACAATAGTCCACCATGCGACCCAAAGACCTGGCAAACTTCAACCAAAGAGAAGAAGCAAGCTTGAGTGTTGTCTCAGGTTGGGATTGAGTGGAGGACTTGTTTGGGAGTGCAGTGAGTCAGCGCTAGAGCTCCCTGGTCCTAATCAACGCCATTGTTTTTTCTTCCTAACTCTTTCATAAATTTTCTGCCAATCAGGAAGAGGGGTGTCGGTATTGGGGTAATGGACAATGTGGCAAAATGGATTTTTGCCTGTGTTGGATTTTGTTTAACTTCTAAAATTTCTGAACAGCTAGATACAGCATGTAAGGAATTAGAAAGAAAGAACTTACATTTATATAGCACCTTTCATGACTTCAGGACTGCCCTAAAGTGCTTCACAGCCAATGAAGTATTTTTTGAAGTGTAGTCGCTGTTGTAATATAGGAAACGCAGCAGCCAATTTGCACACAGCAAGCTCCCATAACAGTAAACATGGGTCAGTGGGGTTTCTGCCACACTTCCTGCTAAGTTACGACAGTGGAACAGGATTAGGAGCAGCTGTATGGAAATCCCGGCCCATTGATTCTTTGTCTGAGTCTCAGTTTTACAGAATTCAAGCATTAAGCCTTTGTTTGACAGGATGCACATAGAGTGGTTTTGGAATGGTCAGCTTTCCTACAAAGCATTGTCTGTTATGATATTCTCCATTCCACATCCCATCCTGACTTGGACATATATCGCCGTTCCTTTATCGTCGCTGGGTCAAAATCCTGGAACTCCCTCCCTAACAGCACTGTGGGAGTACCTTCACCACTCGGACTGCAGCGGTTCAAGAAGGTGGCTCACCACCACCTTCTCAAGGGCAACAAGGGATGGGCAATAAATGCTGGCCTTGCAGCGAAGCTCATATCCCGAGAATGAATAAAAATAGTTTGTTTAAAATTATATCTGCTCCTTAATATAGAAACAATTTCTTCTTAGAACCTATGGAAGCTGGAGAGAAAATATCCACTGTGGTTTTTAGCCACTCCTAACAGACTTTCAAATCGCAGTTTTGGTATTGGTGAGATCAATGAGCAGAAAATGGCAGACAGCACACCACCAATTTTCTGGTACATGCCAACAGTGGGTGAGAACTTGGGCAGGCAATGACTTGGCAAGTCGACCCTCTACTTTTAGGGGGTAGAGGCTGGGGGTCAAATTTTACTCCAACCTATTACACCGCCGATTAGCCAATCATGATGAGGTACAACTTTGAATCATTTGGGCTCTTGGTGGGATGTATTTGCAAGAAGCAAAAGCATGCATCGAAAATAGAAAAAAAGGGAAAGATGGACCAAGATGAGCTTCTGACGGTTGAAAAACTGGATGGCGGAACCCTCATGACTAACAGACCCATCTCTCATGTGATATTTTAAATTGGATTAGTTTTCTTCCAATTTGATAAATCGCATCTTAAATAACATACACAAGCAAATCAATTTCTTAGACTTATATTTTCCTTGCCAAGTATTCAAAAAAATAATTTCAACATTCTAAGAAGTCTTCACAACATGTGTGACCTAGTAAACATTTCAGCAGCATCCAAGTACATGATTTTCAATATTTATATCTTTTTCCTTAGGCCTGGTAATTCACATTGTTGCGGTTTTGAGTGTTTTATGGAAAATATGACTAAAACGATAAGCTTAGGTATTCTTCTTAGCAAAGAAATTCAATGTGTTTTTTTATATGCAATTACAAATGTGCCGTTTATCGTTCCGAGACATTTATTTGGTTTCAATATACACAGTCCTAGAACAGGAGTAGTTACTGAACTTCGTTGAGTCACACAATCCCAATATCTATCAATCTCCCTCCCTACAATATACACATATATATAAACTCAAACAGGCTATAGATGTATCCTCAGAAACACATACAGCAACATGTTTGCTGGGGGCCACAGGTAAGGGGGTTAGGACCGCAAGTAACCCTTGAATTGCATTATTGGTACCACTGTTAGGTGTCAGCTCAGTGAGTCAGAAGGTTGTAGGTTCAAGTCCAACTCCAGAGACTTGAGCACAAATACTAGGCTGAGGGAGTGCTGCACTGTCGGAGGTGCCATCTTTTGCATGAGCCATTAAACCGAGACCCCGTCTGCCATCTCAGGTGGACGTAAAAGATCTCATGGCACTATTCGAAGAAGAGCAGAGGAGGTCTCCCTGTTCTTCTGGACAATATTTACCTCTCAGCCGACACCACTAAAAAAAACCCAGATTTTCTGGTCATTATCACCTTGCTGTTTGTGGGAGTTTGCTGTGCGCCAATTGGGTGCCGCGTTTCCTACATTACAACAGTAACTAGACTTTAAAAGTACATAATTGAATGTCCTGAGGTTGTGAAAGGCACTATATGAATGCAAGTCTTTCTTTCTTTCAATGTCCTTGAATATAAGGGCAAATGAGAGCTATAGAAGATATATGTCTCAATAAACTTTGGCTTGTTTAATTGCATATTATCCATTTCTCTTCACTTGTACATACAATCCTATAAACACTCTCCTATTCCATATTCTGCAATGGAAGGACATAAATATTAATATCACAATGTCAGAATCTGCTCAGTGTCAAATTGTAAAAGCTGCATTTTGTACCAGACCAGTCCAGTGCTGCAGCGCATCAAGATGCCAATGAAAAATGCAGGTCTTTCTATCTTTTGTGTTTGATAGGGTGCGGGTTCAAGCTCCGAGATGCCGGTTCCACCCAAGGTATTGGAGGAAGAGGTAAACAGAAGTGAGACTTTTCTTCAGAGGGAGGTGTAATCAGAAGCCATGTAAATATACACACCCTCATGCACCTCCTCCTGGCTTATTACAGATGACAAACCTGGAGATAGATCACCAATCTCCTCTGCTGGGAAATGGCATGAGGTTAGGTAGGGGGTGTTAAGAAAGAGGCTCAGAAAGAGGCAGAAAAATGGGTCTTTGGGAAAGTGTCATTTTGCTGCCATCCATTTTGTGCAATTTGATTAAGTCATATATTGCTTTAACTCAAAATTTCCCCTTGGTCTGATATTGCGTGCAGTTTCAGGCACCCTACTTCAGAAACCTTGGAGACATTTCAAAGAGGAATGACAAGGACGATTCAAGGACTTAGAGCTCTCAATTATGAGAATTGATTTGCAAAACTAAATGGGCCAGAAATTCGGCTCCCTGGCTTCCCGCGGGTGCAAGGATCGCGCGCGCACCTACCTACCGCGCCTGCCGTTGACCCCTGGGCCCACGGGGAATTCGGCTCCTGGGCCTCCTCCAACTGCCGGTGCGCAGGGCTTGTGTATCCCAGGGGCGTAGTTAGTGCGATGCGTCCCCTGGGATCACGTGGGCCATGGAGAGCCAATGGCAGCAGACCATCTTTCATTCATATGAATACAGATCAGCCCCAAAACAACCCTAAAACTACAAATAAATGTAAAAAAAAAAATCACATTTTTAAAATAACTATAAATTACATTAATTAACTATTTTAAACAAAAATTTAAATTTTTGAAAAAATTAATTACACTTTTTAACGGGGCTAAAACTAAACTTACCTTTCTTTAAAGTAATCAAAAAAGATAAATCTGTGAAAAAAATGTTTAAATTTTAATAAAATCAACACTTACCTTGTTAAAAGAAGGCCTTGCGCCTCCTTTTTCAATGTGCATCTTCTCCGTGCTTACCCTCACGGAGGAACCTGTAAAAAAAAACAAAGTGCGAGGCGAACGCTCTGGCCCTCCGGCGTGCGCGTTCGACCTCTGAACCCCTTCCTTCGGGGGAACGGAAGTGCCGGTTTCCCGCGCATGCGCAGTGCATGCAAGAAACCGGCACTTTCGTTCCGTCCACGGGTGAGCACACAGCACGTACTCACCCGTGGCGAGCCTAATTTCTGCCCCAACATGTTTTCATTGGAAAAGGCGTGGGGGGGGTGGGGGGAGGGGCGGGGAAATTATGCAAGTTTCAGATCTTTAAAATGTTCAATAGTGAGGTTAGCAGGCTGATTGATGTGGACTGTGCGTGGAGAGTTACATGATTCAGGTTCATAATTAACTAGCCTGAGGCGAGATCACAGTTAATGGATATTGCTTTACTTAGCGCAGTGGATATGTGGAACAGACTGACAGCAAAAGCAGTTGGTACTGTATTAATGGGGTCTAAATGAGGTAGAAGAACAGAGGGATCTGGGAGTACAGATACACAAATCACTAAAAGTCGTGAAACAGGTTAATAAGGCCATAAAAAAGCAAACAAAGCACTGGAGTTCATTTCTAGAAGGATAGAATTGAAAAGCAGAGAAGTTATGCTAAACCTGTATAGATCCTTGGTTATATATCAGTGCACAGTTCTGGTCTCCATATCATAAAAAGGATATAGAGGCACTGGAGAAGGTGCAAAAAAGATTTACGAGAATGATAGCAGAACTGAGAGGTTATAACTATCAGGAAAAGCTGAACAGGCTGGGGCTCTTTTCTCTAGAAAAGAGAAGACTGAAGAATGACTTGATAGAGGTCTTTACATAGAATTACATAAAATATACAGCACAGAAACAGGCCATTCAGCCCAACCAGTCTATGTTGGTGTTTATGCTCCACTCAAGCCTCCTCCCTTCTTTCCTCATCTAACTCTATCAGCATAACCCTCTATTCCCTTCTCCCTCATATGCTTATCTAGCCTCCCCTTAAATGCATCTATACTATTCGCCTCAACTACTCACTGTGGTAGCGAGTGGGAGTGTAAGTTGTGAGGAGGATGCAAGGAGGCTTCAAGGGGATATAGACAGGCTAAGTGAGTGGGCAAGAACATGGTAAATGGAATATAATGTGGAGAAATGTGAAGTTATCCACTTTGGTAGGAAAAATAGAAAAGCAGAGTATTTTTTAAGTGGTGAGAGATTGGGAAATGTTGATGTTCAGAGGGACCTGGGTGTCCTTGTACACGAATCATTGAAAGTTAACATGCAGGTACAGCAAGCAATTAGGAAAGCAAATGGTATGTTGGCCTTTATTACAAGAGGATTTCAGTATAAGAGTAAAGACGTCTTACTGCAATTATATAGGGCCCTGGTGAGACCACACCTGGAGTATTAAGAACATAAGAACATAAGAAATAGGAGCAGGAGTAGGCCAATCGGCCCCTCGAGCCTGCTCCGCCATTCAATAAGATCATGGCTGATCTGATCCTAACCGCCAATCTACTATCTATCACAGAACCATCTCCTGCATCTAACAGAATTGCACACACGAAATAGGAGCAGAATCAGGCTACACGGTCCCTGGGCCCGCTCCACTACCCACAGGGCCATGACCGATCCGAACCTAGACTCATGTCCAAATTCCTGCCCGCTCCCCGTAACCCTTAATGCCCTTTACTTCTAGGAAACTGTCTATTTCTGTTTTAAATTTATTTAATGATGTAGCTTCTACAGCTTTTTGTGGCAGCATATTCCATGGACCTACCACCCTCTGAGTGAAGTAGTTCCTCCTCATCTCAGTTTTGAAAGAGCAGCCCCTTATTCTAAGACTATGTCCCCTAGTTCTAGTCTCACCCGTCATCGGGAACATCCTCCCCGCATCCACCCGATCCAACCCCTTCACAATCTTATATGTTTCAATAAGATCGCCTCTCATTCTTCTGAACTCCAATGAGTAGAGTCCCAATCTACCCAACCTCTCCTCATATGACCACCCCCTCATCCCCGGGATTAACCGAGTGAACCTTTTTTGCACTGCCTCGAGAGCAAGGATGTCTTTCCTTAAGTAAGGACACCAAAACTGTATGCAGTATTCCAGGTGCAGTCTCACCAATACCTTGTACAACTGAAGCAATACCTCCCTATTTTTATATTCTATCCCCCTAGCAATGAAAGCCAACATTCCATTTGCCTTCTTAATCACTTGCTGCACCTGCATACTAACCTTTTGAGTTTTGTGCACCAGGAACCCCAGATCCCTTTGCACTTCAGTACTCTCCAGTTTCTTGCCATTAAGATAATAAATTGCTCTAGGATTTTTCCTGCCAAAGTGCATCACCTCACACTTTCCAGTGTTGTATTCCATCTGCCAAATCTCTGCCCACTTACTTAGCCTGTCTATGTCCCCTTGCAGGTTTTTTATGTCCTCCTCACTCACTACTTTCCCTCCCATCTTTGTATCACCTGCAAATTTTGATATGTTACACTTGGTCCCTTCCTCCAAATCGTTAATATAGATTGTAAAGAGTTGGGGACCCAGCACTGACCCCTGTGGAACACCACTAGTTACTGATTGCCAGTCTGAGAATGAACCATTTATCCCAACTCTTTGCTTTCTGTTAGATAGCCAATCCTCTATCCATGCCAGAATATTACCCCCAATCCCGTGATTTTTTACCTTAAGCAATAATCTTTTGTGTGGCACCTTGTCAAATGCCTTTTGGAAGTCTAAATACACTACGTCCACTGGTTCCCCTTTATCCACTCTATATGTTACTTCCTCAAAGAACTCCAGCAAATTTGTCAAACATGACTTCCCCTTCGTAAAACCATGCTGACTTTGTCCTATTAAATTATGATTATCCAAATGTCCTGTTACTGTTTCCTTAATAATGGACTCCAAAATTTTACCTACCACAGATGTTAGGCTAACCGGTCTATAGTTACCAGCCTTCTGTCTACTGCCCTTTTTAAATAAGGGTGTTACATTAGCAGTTTTCCAGTCTGCCGGGACCTTAGCGGAATCCAGGGAGTTTTGAAAAATTATTACCAATGCATCTACAATCCCTACCGCCACTTCCTTCAAGACTCTAGGATGTAAGCCATCAGGTCCAGGTGATTTATCCGCCTTGAGTTCCATTATTTTACCGAGTACCACTTCCTTAGTGATTTTGATCGTGTTTAGCTCCTCTCCCCCTATAGCCCCCTGTTTGTCCAGTGTTGGGATATTCTTAGTGTCCTCTACTGTAAAGACTGATACAAAATATTCATTCAGTGTTTTTGCCATCTCCATATTTCCCACCATTAATTTCCCGGTCTCATCCTCTAAGGGACCAACATTTACTTTAGCCACCCTTTTTCTTTTTATATAACTATAAAAACTCTTACTATCTGTTTTTATATTTTTTGCTAATTTACTTTCATAATCTATCTTCCCTTTCTTAATCAATCTTTTTGTTATTTTTTGCTGCCTTTTAAAGTTTTCCCAATCCTCTGTCCTCCCACTAGATTTCGCTACCTTATATGCCCTTGTTTTTAGTCGAATACTATCCTTAATTTCTTTACTTAGCCACGGATGACTGTCCTTTCTTTTACACCCTTTTCTTTTCAGTGGAATATATATTTTTTGGAAGTTGTAAAATAACTCCTTGAATGTACACCACTGATCATGTGTCGTCTTACCCTTTAATCCATTTTCCCAATCCACTCTACTCAATTCCGCTCGCATACCTTCATAGTCTCCTTTATTCAAGCTTAGCACGCTTGTTTGAGATCCAACCTTCTCACCCTCTAATTGAATATGGAATTCAACCATGTTATGGTCACTCATTCCAAGGGGATCCTTTACTAGGACATTTTTAATTAATCCTGTCTCGTTACACAGGACCAGATCTAAGGTTGCTTGCCCCCTGGTCGGTTCAGTTACATACTGCTCAAGAAACCCATCCCTAATACACTCAATGAACTCATCCTCAAGGCAGCCCTGCCCCATTTGATTTGTCCAATTAATATGATAGTTAAAATCCCCCATAATTATAGATGTTCCCTTATTACATGCCTTAACTATTTCTTGATTGATACTCCATCCAACAGAGTTGCAACTGTTCGGAGGCCTATAGACTACGCCCGCTAGTATTGTGTACAGTTTTGGTCTCCTTACCTAAGGAAGGATATACTTGCCATAGAGGGAGTGAAACGAAGGTTCACCAGACTGGTTCCTGGGATGGGGGGATTGTCCTATGAGGAGAGATTGAGTAGACTAGGCCTATATTCTCTAGAGTTTAGAAGAATGAGAGATGATCTCATTGAAACAAACAAAATTCTTACAGGGCTTGACAAGTTAGATGCAGGGAGGAAGTTTCTCCTGGCTGGGGAGTCTAGAACCAGGGGTCACAGTCTCAGAATAAGGGGTTGGCCATTTAGGACTGAGATGAGGAGAAATTTCTTCACTCAAAGGGTTGTGAATCTTTGGAATTCTCTACCCCAGAGGGCTGTGGAGGCTCAGTCGTTGAGTATATTCAAGATAGAGATCGATAGATTTTTGAATATTAAGGGAATCAAGGGATATGGGATAGTGCAGGAAAGTGGAGATGAGGTAGAAGATCAGCCATGATCTTATTGAATGGCGGAGCAGGCTCGAGGGACCAAATGGCCTACCCCTGCTCCTATTTCTTATGTTCTTATGTTCTTATGAATTCCACATTCTCACCGCTCTCTGGGTAAAGAAGTTATTTCTGAATTCCCTATTTGATTTCTTGGCGACTTTCTTATATTGATGGCCTCTAGTTTTGCTCTTCCCCACAAGTTGAAACACTCTCTCTCTGTCTATGCTATCAAAACCTTTCAGAATTTAAAGACCTGTATTAGGTCACTCCTCAGCCTTCTCTTTTTGAGAGAAAAGAGACTCAGCCTGTTCATACTTTCCTGATAGGTATAACCTCGCTTTTCTGGTACCATCCTTGTAAATCTTTTTTGCACTCTTTCCAGTGCCTCTATATCCTTTTTATAATATGGCGAATTGTACACAGTACTCCAAGTATGGTCTAACCAAGGTTTGATACAAGGTTAGCATAACTTCTCTACTTTTCAATTCTATCCCTCTAGAAATAAACCCTAGTGCTTGGTTTGCTTTTTTTATGGCCTTATTAACCTGCGTTGCTACTTTTAGTGATTTGTGTATTTGTACTCCCAGATCCCTTTGTTCCTCTACCCCACTTAGATTTTTATTTTCCAAGTAATATGTGACCTCCTTATTTTTCTTACCAAAATGTAATACCTCACACTTATCTGTGCTGATAGAGGTCTTTAAGATTATAAAAGGATTTCATAGGGTAGAGGAGATGTTTCCACTTGAGGGCAAGACCAGAACTAGGGGCATATATATAAGATAGTCACTAATAAATCCAATAGGGAATTCAGGAGAAACTTCTTTACCCAGAGAGTGGAACACAACGAGTAGTTGAGGTAAATAGCAAAAGATGCATTTAAGGGGAAGCTAAATAAACACATGAGGGAGAAAGGCATAGAAGGATAGGTTGATGGAGTTAGATGAAGATGGGTGGGAGGAGGCTCGTGTGGAGCATAAACACCAGCATGGACCTGTTGGGCTGAATGGCCTGTTTCTGTGCTGTAAATACTATGTAATACTATGTGTTAACTCATTCAGAAAAAGGACTGGATAAATATGCTGTTACAAATGAGGTTGATGGTTATAGGGATAGGTACAGACTGAGATGATCAAATGGTCTTGAGACAAAATGATTCCTGTGCTGCTGGGGCTAGTGGAAGCCTGGGATTCTGTTAAAAACTTGGGTCGGCTATAGATACTTCCTTATATTCAGTGTCGTCGGCCATCTCATAAGCGGTCTGAGTTCTTACTTTCATAGGAGTTGACTCACACTATCCTATATTTACTTGCTCGATAGCATAATCAAGTTGTGTAACAATAATACCTCCTTGTGACCATAGCTGGATATTCGTGTATCCTCCTCCTGTTCCTGCTCCTGCTGCACTTCTTGCTGCCCAGGTGGTGGTAAGGGCTAGTCTTCATGATGACAAAGTTATGGAGCTTGCAGTAGACAACCACAAATCTGGATAACCGCTCAGAGCTGTACTGCAAAGCTCCTCCCGAACGGTCCAGGCAGCGGAAGCGTTGCTTGATCACACCGACGGTCTGCTTGATGACTTTTCCGATGGCGGCGTGGCTCTTGTTGTAGGCCAGCTCTGCAGCTGTGCCCAGGGTCCTGCCCGGGTTCATGAGCCAAGTCTAAAGGGGATATCCCTTGTCACCCAGTAGCCAACCTTGTAACCGAACGGCTTGGTTGGAACAAAGGCGGCAAAGAAGACTGGCGCAGGATAAATTAATCATGACTGCTGCCAGGAAACCGGGCACTGCACTGCCTGTGGTCGCAAACAACCTGGACATCGAGCGAGTGGAATCCCTTTCGATTCAGAAAGATGCCAGGCTGGTGATATGGAGCATGCAAGGCAATGTGGGAGACACTGAGGAAACATACAATGAGTGCAAAGCCCAGTGCTCTCTTATCCTGCTTCACACTGTCCATGGATAAAGAGATGTAGGTGTACCTCCTGGCATAGAGAGCCTCGATGACCTCCCTGATACAACAGTGGACTGCAAATTGTGAGATGTCACTTGCTGCAGCCTGGAAGGAGCCTTCTGCATAAAAGTTAAGGGCCTCGGTGGCGTTGACAGCCACAGGTAGTGCTACCCATGTCCTATTACGAGGCTCGGTTGTGGCTACAACAGGTGACATATTTCGGTGACAAATGTGAAGGGTCCTTTGAGAAGCGAAGATACCTGGGACTTTGCTCCTCAGTGAAGTTCAGGTCGGAGAGGTGTTCCCTGAAGACCTGCTGTGGGTATGGCCTTCCTCCTCCCTCTAGTCCTAGCTGCTCATACTCTCTCCTGTCTTCCTTTCTGCTCCCCCTCATCCTCCAGTCCCAAAGGCAGACCTACTAGACCACCCCTGATTGCAGTAAAACTGTTTTGAAGGCGGACAAAAACAGTGCAGCAGCAAAATCTTCTTCTCAGAAGTCAGAATTACGTTTTCACAGTCAGAAAACGGGCCCAAAAGACACCCAGAAGTTACCCAGTAGGCTCAAGTGACAAACCAGCAACTAACCAGTATGTCAGAAAGGGTGGTGGAAGCAGATTCAATAGTAACTTTCAAAAGGGAATTGGATAAATACTTGAAAAGGAAAAATTTGCAGGGCTATGGGGAAAGAGCAGGGGAGTGGGACTAAATTGGATAGCCCTTTCAAAGGGCCGGCACAGACACGATGGGCAGAATGGCCTCCTTCTGTGCTCTATGATTCTATGACCCCGAGTAGTTCGGAGTAGTTAGGGGTGGGGGGGGCTGCAATATCGGGTTATAAACCCAGAAGAACTTTCAGCACGTTGGTCTGTAACATTTTAAGGCAGCCACCTAATTATAATATTACTTCCAGGTTTGACGTTGAATGCGCGGCAGCAGGTGTGATGAGGACCCACATGCCACGATCTCAACTGGAGTATTTAAAGGGCCAATCCAAAGATTAAATTTGGAGAAGTTAGGAGGTTTTGCACAGAGACAGGAATTGTAGAAGACGGACTCGGGACGCTCAAAGAGCTGCGCCTCGATTTAACGATGCATCGCTTGATGTATTGCTGGGGGTAGTGAGGATCCGGAAAGAGATACTCTTCCCCAGCAACAGGAGGTAGAAATCTGTTGCTGCCACAAAGAAGGTGTGGTTGGAGGTGGCCGAGGAGGTCAGCAGCAGAAGCATTGTGCCACACTCCTGGCTTCAGTGCTGGAAGCGCTTTAGTGACCTGACCAGGTCAGGAAAGGTGTTTACAGTTGCACATTCACCTACAACCTGTTGTGCGCATCACCCCACCACACCCCCCCCCCCCATCCCCTCACTCTACCTCCTCAAGCCTACTCCATCACATCACTCCTCACACCCACTTACCTTGCAAGCGCACCCATCCTTCTCGTTCTATGCACTTCCTCACATCCCCACCTATCCATCCACCACTGCCACTCGCCCTCATCCTTACGCAATTTGATGCCTCTCCCTTATAGTCACGCTCACCAAATACACTCGATACATTGGGTGAACACATGCCATTACAGTCACTCATAGGTCTGTTCTCTCCCCCATTGCAGGAGAAGAGAGCGCAGAACACGAGGGAGAGGGAGAGAACAGGAGGTGTTCCTCCACAAATCTGACAGCTGACAACTGCACAGGATGAAGCACTGTACATCAGTGGTGTTTCGGCGTTCCTGGCCATCAAAGATGGAGGCCTCTCAGCTAACTGGTGATAGAATTAAATATCAGCGACCCACATGTCATTCCATTCTCAGTCATGTTGACTTGATTTCAGCAGCGAGTGAAATATGATCATTTTCATAATGATAAGTTGCAGCATTCTTACCTTGCCAGAACTAATTCACATCTTTTCTCTCCGCCAGGGCCTTCACACATGCAGCAGCAGTCGGTGGACCTCCCGGATGACGAATCCTCAGAGGAGCTGAGTCCTTCTGAGGGTGCACCGTCACAGGACTCATGCTTACCATGCACCAGCTCAGATACTCACACTTCGGTGGGTCCAGTTAGACAGATAGTTGGGTTTTCACCTGGTGAGTCACAGTTCACAAGTGAGCAAGAGCAGACAGTGGTGGCAGGGACAGCTGTGGAGAGTCCGCGTCAGAGGGCATATCCCTCTCCAAGCTCTGCTCAGCTGAACACCGATGCTGCACCCCAGGGACCATCGATGAAAAGGATAATCATTGAGGGGCAGCAGAAAATCTTTTGGGTACTGGCAGGCCTTCCACACACATTGTCCATGATTGCACAGAGAATGGTGGAGTCCAGCTAAAGCATGTGTGGGTGGATGTCGCAGGGCATTGCAAGGATGCCTTTTTCCATGGATAGATTGGCCAACTCTGTGCAACATCAAACGCTGTAATGAAAAATGTCCATGCAGGCCTTGACCATGGCTGTGCAGATTCTGGATGGCAACATGTCTGGCGCCTTTAATAGGATGACAGACACCTTAGCCTTGGCCTTACAGCGCGTCACTGATCTGCACCAAGCTGCTCTCCAGCAGAGTGGTAGGAGTGAAGTGTGGCTGGCCCATGAGAGCGATGATGGCGAAAGGGGGCATGGAAGTGGGAACTCTACTCAAAGCTCTCCTACTTCTCACCAATTACATAGGTATGAGGGGCGAGTTGACTAAGGTAGGTTGGGAAATTAGATTTAATGGCATGACGGTAGATAAGCAATGGCGAACATTTAAAGAAATATTTCATAATTCTCAACGAATACACATCCTACTGAGAAATCAAAACTCCATGGGAAAAGTGATCCATCCGTGGCTAACTCAAGAGGTTAAGAATAGTATTAGATTAAAAGAAGAGGCATATAATGTTGCCAAGAAGAGTAGTAAGACTGAAGATTGGGAGCATTTTAGAAACCAGCAAAGGATGACCAAAAACTTGATGAAGAGGGAGAAAATAGAATATGAGAGTAAACTAGCAAGAAATATAAAAACAGATTGTAAGAGCTTCTACAGGTATGTAAAAAGAAAGTTGTGAAAGTAAATGTGGACCCCTTAGAGGCTGAGACAGGAGAAATTATAATGGGGAATAAGGAAATGGCAGAGACTTTACACAAATATTTTGTATCTGTCTTCACAGTAGAAGACACAAAAAATATATCAGAAATAGTGGGGAACCAAGGGTCTAATGAGAGTAAGGAATTTAAAGTAATTAATATTAGTAAAGAAAAAATACTGGAGAGATTAATGGGACTAAAAGCCAACAAATCCTATGGATTCTAAAAGAGGTGGCTGCAGAGATAGTGGATGCATTGGTTGTGATCTTCCAAAATTCCCTAGATTCTGGAATGGTCCCAGCGGATTGGAAGGTAGCAAATGTAACACCGCTATTCAAAAAAGGAGGGAGAGAGAAAACAAGGAACTACAGGCCAATTAGCCTGACACCAGTCGTCGGGAAAATGCTGGAATCCATTAATAAGTAAATGGTAACAGGTCACTTAGAAAATCATAATATGATTAGGCAGAGTCAACATGGTTTTATGAAAGAGAAATCGTGTTTATTAGAGTTTTTTGAGGATGTAACTAGCAGGGTAGATAAAGGGGAACTAATGGATGTAGTATATATGGATTTCCAAAAGGCATTCGATAAGGTGCCACATAAAAGGTTGCTACGCAAGATAAGGGCTCATGGGGTTGGGGGTAATATATTAGCATGGATAGAGGATTGGTTAATGGACAGAAAACAGGAAGTAGGGATAAACAGGTCATTTTCTGACTGTAACTAGTGGGGTGCCGCAAAGATCAGTGCTTGGGCCTCAGCTATTTATAATCTATATTAATGACTTAGATGAAGGGACTGAGTGCTGACAATACAAAGCTAGGTGGGACAGTAAGCTGTGAGGAGGACACAAAGAGTCTGCAAAGGGATATAGACAGACTGAGTGGGCAGTAAGGTGGCAGATGGAATATAATGTTGGGAAATGTGAGGGTATTCACATTGGTAGGAAGAATAGAAAAACAGAATATTTTTTTAAATGGTGAGGAAACCATTAAATGTTGTTGTTCAGAGAGATTTAGGTGTCCTTGTACAGGAAACACAGAGAGTTAGCATGTAGGTACAGCAAGCAATTAGGAAGGCAAATTATATGTTAGCCTTTATTGCAAGGGGGGTGGAGTACAAGAGTAAGGAAGTCTTACTACAATTGTACCGGGCTTTGGTGAGACCACACCTGGAGTACTGTGCACAGTTAGAGTCTCCTTATTTAAGGAAGGACATACTTGCCTTAGAGGCAGTGCAACGAAGGTTCACTAGATTGATCCCTGGGATGAGAGGGTTGTCCTATGTGGAGCGATTGATTGGGCCTATACTCTCTGGAGTTTAGAAGAATGAGAGGTGATCTCATTGAAACATGCAAGATTCTGAGGGGGATTGACAGGGTAGATGCTGAGAGGTCGTTTCCCCTGGCTGGAGAGGCTAGAACTAGGGGGCATATTCTCAGGATAAGGGGTCGGCCATTTAAGACTGAGATGAGGAGGAATTTCTTCACTGAGAGGGTTGTGAATCATTGGAATTCTCTACCCCAAAGGGCTGTGGATGCTGAGTCATTGAGTATATTCAAGGCTGAGATAGATAGATTTTTGGACTCTAGGGGAATCAAGGGATATGGGGATCGGGGGGAATGTGGAGTTGAGGTCGAAGATCAGCCATGATCTTATTGAATGGCAGAGCAGGCTCGAGGGGCCGTATGGCCTACTCCTGCTCCTAATTCTTATGTTCTTATGTTCTTAACTATATTTTAGTTGAGCCTTTATCACACATGTATAACACTGGCATCTTAGCTGCGAAATCAATACCGAACTAATTTTGTCCATTGCTCCCCCATAATTATTGCTATCATTATTGATTTTCAATGTGTGGGCTAATATTTAATGGCTACAATTAATTAACAGAGCTAAATGTGGCTTCGTGTTAGCCTTGGCTCAGTGGGTCGCAATCTCACCTCTGAGTCAGAAGGTTGTGTGTTCATGTCCCACTTCTGGCTGACATTTCAGTGCAGTACTGAGGGAGTGCTGCAACGTTGGAAGTGCTGTCTTTCGGATGAGACATTCAACTGAGGCTCCATGACCCTAAAAGATCCCATGACACTAGTTCAAAGAAGAGTAGGGGAGTGCGCCCCAGTGTCCAGGCCAACATGTATCCCTCAACCAACATCACCAAAACAGATTATCTGGACATTATCATATTGTTGTTTGTGGGACCTTGCTGTGTGCAAATTGGCTGCTGCGGATCCCTACATTACAACCGTGACTGCACTTCAAAAGTACTTCATTGGTTGTGAAGAGCTTTGAGATGTCTTGAGGTCATGAAACGAGCTATATAAATGCTCGTTCTTTCACTCTTTCTAGTGGAACTGCAGCTAAGTAAGCCGCCATCTGCTGAGCCCTCAGAGTGCTCAAACACTACAATGAGCGGGGATGATTCAACTCAATAAATAAGCAGAGGGATTAGTGTCCATTTGCTATGATCTGCAGGATGACACAGATGCCTCAATCACCCTGTTGCTGTATATTTTGGGATACAATATATGAGTACTTGAGACATGACATATGGTAATGTTAGCATGCCTGTGAGGAACAGGCAACTTTGGGCTCATAATTGTTCCCAACGCTCTCCACCACTGGGGGTTTTCCTTGCCTCATGTCTGTGTCTGTTGTAGTCTAATTGATAGAGATTGATTACTATGATTAGCCAGCAACTCAATTATCGTTGTATCATGTGACAACCAGGATAGTAGAAAATAAACTAGAGGGACCGTGCTGTTTTTTCATCTAGCAATTCCTATGTTCCTATGCCATTCCTATTTTCAATCCAGTTTCAAAATAACCACAAATAGCCACATGGGAATATGATGTTGTGGCGATAACAGAGACCTGGCTCAAAAAAGGACAGGATTGGGTTTTAAATATTCCTGGATATAGGGTGTTCAGGAAAGATAGGGAAGGAAAGAAAGGAGGTGGAGTGGCAGTATTGATTAAGGAGAATATTACAGTGCTGGAGCGAGAGGATATCCTGGAGGGGTCAAGGGCAGAATCTATTTGGTTAGAATTAAGAAACAATAGAGGTGCCATTAAACTACTACGTGTATTCTATAGGCCAATGGGAAAGATATAGAGGAGCAGATTTGCAGGGAAATTACAGAGAGGTGCAAGAACAATAGAGTAGTGATAATGGGGGACTTCAATTATCCTAATACAGACTGGGATAATAATAGTGTAAAGAGCAGAGATGGGGAAGAATTTCTGAAGTGTGTTCAGGAGAACTTTCTTGATCAGTAGGTTTCCGGCCCAATGAGGAAGGAGGCATTACTGGATTTGGTTCTGGGCAATGAGGTGGGTCAGGTGGATCAAGTGTCAGTGGAGGAACATTTAGGGAACAGTGATCATAGTATCATAAGTTTTAGATTAGCTACGGAAAAGGAAAAGGAACAATGTAGAGTAAAAATACTTAATTGGAGGAGGGCCAATTTTAGTGGGTTGAGAATGGACCTGGCCCGGGTAATTTGGTATCAAAGATTGTCAGGCAAAACTGTAATTGAACAATGGACTGCCTTTAAAGAGGAGATGGTTTGGGTACAGTCGAGGTACAGGAGAGGCAATATAAACAAAAGGTTACAATTCTAAAGGGGGTGCAAGAACAGAAAGACATGGGGGTATATGTGCACAAATCGATGAAGGTGTTAGGGCAGGTTGAGAAAGCGGTTAAAAAAGCCTATGGGATCCTGGGCTTTATAAATAGAGGTAGAGTACAAAAGCAAGGAAGTTATGATGAACCTTTATAAAACACTGGTTTGGCCACAACTGGAGTATTGTGTCCAACACTTTAGGAAGGATGTGAAGGCTTTAGAGAGGGTGCAGAAAATATTTACAAGAATGGTTCCAGGGATGAGGCACATCAGTTACATGGATAGACTGGAGAAGCTGGGGTTGTTCTCCTTAGAGCAGAGAAGTTTGAGAGGAGATTTGATAAAGGTGTTCAAAATCATGAGGTGTCTAGACAGAGTAGATAGAGAGAAACTATTTCCATTGGCGGAAGGGTCGAGAACCAGAGGACACAGATTTAAGGTAATTGGCAGAAGATCCAAAGGTGACATGAGGAAAAACCTTTTTACGCAGAGAGCGGTTAGGATCTGCAATGCACTGCCTGAAAGGGTGGTGGAGGCAGATTCAATCGTGGCTTTCAAAAGGGAATTGGATAAGTACCTGAAGGAAATTTTTTTGAAGGGCTACGGGGAAAGGGCGAGGGAGTAGGACTAGCTGAAATGCTCTTGCAGAGAGCCAGCACAGGCTGTGCTGTAACCATTCTATGGTTATTTTTTTCTCAGCGTTTTTACATTGATCAGATGTTGGAGGCTGAATTTCAAGAGGAAGTTAACATTCCATTTGTGTAAATGAGAAGCTGTTGGTCTAAGTAAGATAGTAATTCACGCAGAGTGCTAGAGATGGACAGTTAGATGTATTATATAATATAAAATAAAAACACAAAATACTGGAAATACTCAGCAGGTCAGGCAGCATCTGTGGAGAGAGAAACAAAGTTAACTCCAGAAATTCCGGTTGGGGGCACTTAAGAAGCGCGCCTACCGTTATGCTCTGGGCCTGCGGAGAATTCCGTTCCTGTGCCTGCTCCAGCTGCCGGTGTGCAGTGCTTGCGTATCCCAGGGGCGAAGCTAGTTCGCAGCGTCCCTGGGATCACGTGGGCCATGGGGAGCCAATCGGAGCAGGGAATCTCCATTCATAGATTTGACAGGAAGACCTGTCAAATCTATGAATAGAGATCGGCCCCAAAACCTAAGTAAAACTTCAAATAAATTTTTTTTTTAAATCACATTTTTAAAATAACTATAAATTACATAATTTGAAAAAAATAATTAAAGTTTTTAACGGGGCTAAAAATAAACTTACCTTTCTTTAAAGTATTTTAAAATGATAAACCTGTGGAAAAAAATTTTTACTTTTACTTTCTTCACCTCTTACCTTGTTAAAAGCAGGCATTGCGCCTGTTTTTTCCACGCGCAGCTGCTAGGGACTTACCCGCACTGCATCAACTGAGAAAAAAACGGAAGTTCAATGCGTACGCGCTGCCTCTCCGGCGCACGTGGTTGACCTGCGAACCCCTTCCTTCAAGAGAACGGAAGTTCCGGTTTCCAGCGCATGCGCGGCGCATGCGCGAAACTGCCACTTCCGTTGGCCCTACGGGTGAGTGCACAGCGCGTACTCACCTGTAGGGAACGGAATTTCAGGGCCATAATGTTTCAGGTCGATGACCTTTCATCAGTTAGATGTATTGTAGTTTTAAGGACTTAAATGCCTCATAAAAGATCAGTTAAAGAGATATAGGCCTAGAAATTGGTTTGCACCAAACAATCCCTGTGTCGGAACAGGTAGGCCCGAATGGCACCCGATATTGGGCCTTGGGGCTCATTCAAATGAGACCAGTGAGCTGTAGATGCATGTTGGGCATCCCCAGGCAGCTCGCCAGTGAATTGGCATTGAATTTTGGGCTACTGTGTCACAAGCAGCGGCACTCAGGTGGGTCCTGGGAGGAGGGTAGGAGAGGCAATCGGGAGGGCGAGGGGTCAATCAGAAAATGGGGCCTCAGTTTAACGTCTCATCCAAAAGTCGGCACCTCTGACTGTGCAGCACTCCCTCAGTACTGCATTCGAGTGTCAGCCTAGATTTTTGTGCTCAAGTCTCTGAAGTGGGACTTGAACTCACAACTATTCTGATTCAGTGGCAGTGTGCTACCAACTGAGCCAGAGCTGACACTTTATTGAATCTTCTTCAGTAATTCTATCAGCCTGATTAGTAGTGAGTTAGGTCGCTGCTATCATGACCTTCTTTGCTACCGAGGATTTGGTGGCTCGGTGTCAAATTTTGTCTGATTATGCTCCTGTGAAGTGCCTTGGGATGGTTTACTATGTTAAAGGCATTATATAAATGCATGTTGTTGTACACATGATGATGTTGGGTATCTCATGAATATGCTGGTCATTTAATGCTCAGAATGTCAATGAAGATGTACATGCCAACTAAACCAACGCAACATGTGACTCAATCTGCTGTGCTCAGAACATTTGCGAAAGATATGCGGACTGCACAGACATTGATTAGGAGATATGATAAATATAGAATTAAATCACGTCCGATGACTTCACTACATAATTCACAAGTACAATGAGGTGATGTTTCTTTTGTGTCTACAGTCTGTGCACACATTTTGTTCCTTATCAGATTTCCATTGATCTTAAACCCAATCTTTTAAGTCATCCACTCTCATGGCAACAGATAGGAGATATAACATCATGCCATGCAGTCAATTATGGAAAGAACATTTCAACATTGAAAATACATCACTATTGTTCAGGCAGATTGAAGTGCTCTTCAGTACACCCCATAGAAAATTGCCCAAATCCTTGCAGAGTGTTGTTTACTGCATCATAGAATCATACAGCACAGAAGGAGGTCATTCAGCAGATCATGCCTGTGCCAATTTTTTGTTGGAGCTATCCAATTAATCCCACTCCCCTGCTCTTTCCCCATACACCTGCAATTTTTTTTCCATTTCAAGTATTTATCCAATTCCCTGTTGAAAGTTACTATTGAATCTGCTTCCACCACCCTTTCAGGCAGTGCATTCCAGATCATAACAATTTGCTACGTAAAAAAATGTCTCCACATCTCTCCCCCTGACTTTTTTGCCAATTATCATAAATCTGTGCCTTTTGGTTACCAGCCCTCCTGTCAATGGAAATAGTTTCTCCCGATCTACTCAAAAAAAACCATATAATTTTGAACACCTCTATTAAGTGTTGTCATATGGTCTGGGTAGCCCTGAAAAAATAGTAGATGCGCGAGCCACAATTAGGCTGATAGACTGCCAACGTAGCTGATGTAATCCCAGTTGCTGGGGAAATAAACTCATCTAGTGACACTTCTTCGAAAAGGAACATTTGGAACTAATCTAAATGCTCACGAACCCTGCAAGTGTCCTTCCTCAACAGATATTATTTCTCAAACAACAAAATACAAGTGAGATGAGGATGTGTTGCGCCACCCAACATCTCTTCTGAATTTCTTATAAGAGACCGTCTGGATGACTTAAACAAAATTGGACTTGAGATCAATGGAAATCTGATAAGTGTTACTTGACTGCAGACGCAAAAGAAAGATGAAAAACAAGTCGAGAATGTAAACCTGACACATTTGGAATACGTAGTGAAAATAAAATGCTACAGTGAATCCAAATTTAATCATAAAGACGGCCTCTGAAAAATTACAGTGCAAGTATGGAAATATAGAAAGCACATCAAATCATTTTACTTGGGCAATCTAATAGCATCAAAACGGCTGAAGCAGTTAAAGGATAGCTATCACAAAAGAAGCATCAAACAGCAGGAGACAATTTTCTTATGGCACGAGTGAGATGGGCAAGGATGGAAAGGTGGGATGTTGACCTCTATTGTTGGATCCCTGCCCATGTTTCTTAGCTTGATGTATTTTCCTTTGGAAGTGATAGTGGAGATTGAAACCTCCCTTGCCAAATATGGGCGGCACTTACAAACGCCGTAATAACGATGAAAAATTAAGTGCCAATAAGTGTCCAGTGTTGCTAGCTGATGGGGAATCCAGTCTAAACATTTTTTTTGACACAGTTGTCAATTTAATTGACAAAGGGAGGAATGAGGGATAGAATCATAGAATTATAGAATGGGCACAGCACAGAAGGAGGCCATTTGGCCCGTGCCGTCTCTCTGCAAGAGCACTTCAGCTAGTCTCACTCCTCCACCCTTTCCCCGCAGCCCTGCAAATTTTTTTCCTTCAGGTACTTATCCAATTCCTTTTTGAAAGCCACGATTGAATCTGCCTCCACCACCCTTTCAGGCAGTGCATTCCAGATCCTAACCAATCGCTGCGTAAAAAAGTTTTTCCTCATGTCGTCTTTGGTTCTTCTGCCAATCACCTTAAATGAGAACAGTTTCTCTCTATCCTCTATCTCTATCCTCTCTATCTCTCTATCCTATCTGTCCAGACCCTTCATGATTTTGAACACCTCTAGCAAATCTCCTCTCAATCTTCTCTGCTTTAAGGAGAACAACCCCAGCTTCTCCAGTCTATCCACGTAACTTAAGTCACTCATCCCTGGAACCATTCTTGTAAATCTTTTCTGTACCCTCTCTAAGGCCTTCACAACCTTCCTAAAGTGCGGTGCCCAGAATTGGACACAATACTCCAGTTGTGGCCGAACCAGTGTTTTATAAAGGTTCATCATAACTTCCTTGCTTTTGTACTCTATGCCTCTATTTATGAATGTGACCATGATGCGGAGATGTCGGTGTTGGACTGGGGTGGACAAAAGTGAGAAGTCGCACAACACCAGGTTATAGTCCAACAGTTTTATTTGAAATCACAAGCTTTCGAAGCGGCTGCTCCTCCTGGTGAAGGAGTAGTAAGCTCCGAAAACTTGTGATTTCAAATAAAACTGTTGGACTATAACCTGGTGTTGTGCGACTTCTCACTTCTATTTATGAAGCCCAGGATCCCATATGATTTTTTAATCGCTTTCTCAACATGCCCTGCCACCTTCAATGATTTGTGCACATATACCCCCAGGTCTCTCTGTTCATGCACCTCCTTTAGAATTGTACCCTTTAGTTTATATTGCCTCTCCTCGTTCTTCCTACCAAAATGTATCACTTCGCACTTTTCTGTGTTAAATTTCACCTGTCACGTGTCCATCCATTCCACCAGCCTATCTATGTCCTCTTGAAGTCTATCTCTATCCTCTTCACTGTTCACTATATTTCCAAGTTTTGTGTTATCTGCAAATTTTGAAATAGTGCCTGTACACCGAAGTCTAAGTCATTAATATATATCAAGAAAAGCAGTGGTCCTAGTACCGATCCCTGGGAAACACCACTGTATACCTTCCTCCAGTCTGAAAAACAACTGTTCACCACTACTCTCTGTTTCCTGTCAGTTAGTCAATTTCATATCCATGCTGCCACTGTCCCTTTTATTCCATGGGCTTCAACTTTGCTGCCAAGCCTATTATGTGGCACTTTATCAAACGCCTTTTGGAAGTCCATGTACACCACATCAACCACATTGCCCTCATCAATCCCTCTCTGTTACCTCATCAAAAAACTCAATCAAATTAATTAAACACGATTTGCCTTTGACAAATCCGTGCTGGCTTTTGTTAATTAATCCACACTTGTCCAAGTGACTGTTAATTTTGTCCCGGATTAGAGTTTCTAAAAGCTTCCCCACCGCCAAGGTTAAACTGACTGGTCTGTAGTTGCTAGGTTTACCCTTACACCTTTTTTGAACAATGGTGCAGTATTTACAATACTTCAGTAATCGGGAACGGTAGCATAGTAGTAATGTCACTGGGCTAGTAATCCAGAGGCCTGGACTAATGAGCCAGAGACAAGAGTTCAAATCCCACCACGGCAGCTGGGGAATTTAAATAAATCTGGAATAAAAAGCTAGTATCAGTAATGGTAACCATGAAACTATTGGATTGTCGTAAAAATCCATCTGGTTCACTAATGTCCTTTAGGGCAGGAAATCTGTCGTCCTTACCTGGTCTGGCCTATATTTGACTCCAGACCCACAGCAATGTGGTTGACTCGTAACTGCCCTCTGAAATGGCCTAGCAAGCCACTCAGTTGTAACAAACCGTTACGGAACACAATAATGAGAATGAAACCAGACGGACCACCAGGCATCGACCTCGGCACCGGCTACGGACACGGCAATGGCACACCCAGCCCAGTCAACCCTGCAAAGTCCTCCTCATCAACATCTGGGGACTGGTGCCAAAATTGGGAGAGTTGTCCCACAGACTAGTCAAGCAACAGCCTGACATAGTCATACTCACAGAATCATACCTTTCAGCCAATGTCCCAGACTCCTCCATCACCATCCCTAGGTATGTCCTGTCCCACTAGCAGGACAGACTCACCAGGGGTGGCGGCACAGTGGTATACAGTCGGGAAGGAGTGGCCCTGGGAGTCCTCAACATTGACTCTGGACTCCATGAAGTCTCATGGCTTCAGGTCAAGCATGGGCAAGGAATCCTCCTGCTGATTACCACCTACTGCCCTCCCTCATCTGATGAATCAGCGCTCCTCCATGTTGAATACCATGTTGAGAGAGTAGCAAGGGCACAGAATATACTCTGCGTGGGGGACTTCAATGTCCATCACCAAGAGTGGTTCGGTAGCATCACTACTGACCGAGCTGGCCGAGTCCTGAAGGTCTTAGCTGCCAGTCTGGGCCTGCAACAGGTGGTGAGAGAACCAACACAAGGGAGAAACCTACTTGACCTCATCCTCACCAATCTACCTGTCACAGATGCATCTGTCCATGACAGTATTGGTAGCAGTGACCACCGCACAGTCATTGTGGAGATGAAGTACCGTCTTCACACTGAGGACATGCTCCATCGTGCTAAATGGGATAGATTCAGGACAGATCTAGCAGCTCAAAACTGGGCATCCATGAAGCAATGTGGGCCATCAGCAGCAGCAGAATTGTATTCCACCACAATCTATAACCTCATAGCCCGGTATATCCCTCACTCTACCATTACCATCAAGCCAGGGGACCAACCCTGGTTCAATAAGGAGTGTAGAAGAGCATGCCAGGAGCAGCACCAGGTGTACCTAAAAATGAGGTGCCAACCTGGGGAAGCTGCAACACAGGACTACATGCATGCTAAAAAGTAGAAGCAGCATGCTATAGACAGGGCTAAGCAATCCCACAATCAACAGATCAGTTCAAAGCTCTGCAGTCCTGCCACATCCAGTCGTGAATGGTGGTGGAAACAGGAGGAGGAGGCTCCATGAATATCCCCATCCTCAATGATGGTGGAGCCCAGCACGTGAGTGCAAAAGACAAGTCTGAAGCTTTTGCAACCATCTTCAGCCAGAAGTGCCGAGTGGATGATCCATATCAGCCTACTCCTGAGGTCCCCACCATCACAGAATTCGATTCACTCCACATGATATCAAGAAACGGCTGAGGGCACTGGATACAGAAAAGGCTATGGGCCCCGACAACATCCCGGCTATCGTACTGAAGACTTGTGCTCCAGAACTAGCCGTTCCTCTAGCCAAGCTGTTCCAGTACAGTTACAACACTGGCATTTATCCGACATTGTGGGAAACTGCCCAAGTACGTCCTGTCCACAAAAAGCAGGACAAATCCAAACCGGCCAATTACCGCCCCATCAGTCTACTCTCAAATCATCAGCAAAGTGATGGAAGGTGTCATCAACAGTTCTATCAAGTGGCATTTACTCACCAATAACCTGTTCACTGATGCCCAGTTTGGGTTCCGCCAGGACCACTCTGCTCCTGACCTCATTACAGCCTTGGTCCAAACATGGACAAAGGAGCTGAATTCCAGACGTGAAGTGAGAGTGACTACCCTTGATATCAAGGCAGCATTTGACCAAGTGTGGCATCAAGGAGCCCTAGTAAAACTGAAGTCAATGGGAATCGGGGGCAGGGAAAACTCTCCACTGGCTGGAGTCATACCTAGCACAAAGGAAGATGGTTGTGGTGGTTGAAGGTCAATCATTACAGCCCCAGGATATCGCTGCAGGAGTTCCTCAGGGCAGTGTCTTAGGCCCAACCATCTTCAGCTGCTTCATCAATGACCTTCCCTCCAACATAAGGTCAGAAATGGGGATGTTCGCTGATGACTGCACAGTGATCAGCACCATTCACAACTCCTCAGATAATGAAGCAGTCCATGCCCGCATGCAACAAGACCTGGATGACATTCAGGCTTGGGCTGATAAGTGGCAGGTAACACTCGCGCCACAGAAGTGCCAGGCAATGACTATCTCCAACAAGCGAGAGTCTAACCACCGCCCCTTGACATTCAACTACATTACCATCGCCGAATTCCCCAGCATCAATATCCTGGGGGTCACCATTGACCAGAAACTTAACTGGAACAGCCACATAAATACTGTGACAACAAGAGCAGGTCAGAGGCTAGGTATTCTGCGGCGAGTGCCTCACCTCCTGACTCCCCAAAGCCTTTCTACCCTCTACAAGGCACAAGTCAGGAATGTGATGGAATACTCTCCACTTGCCTGGATGAGTGCAGTTCCAACAACACTCAAGAAGTTCGACACCATCCAGGACAAAGCAGCCCGCTTGATTGGCAACCCATCCACCACCTTAAACATTCACTCCCTCCACCACCGGCGTACCATGGCTGCAGTGTGTACCATCTACAAGATGCACTGCAGCAACTCGCCAAGGCTTCTTCGGCAGCACCTCCCAAACCTGCGACCTCTTCCACCTAGAAGGACAAGGGCAGCAGGCGGATGGGAACACCACCACCTCCAAGTTCCCCTCCAAGTCACACACCATCCTGTCTTAGAACTATATCGCCAACCCTTCATCGTCACTGGGTCAAAATCCTGGAACTCCCTACCTAAAAGCACTGTGGGAGTACCTTCACCACACGGACTGCAGCAGTTCAAGAAGGCGGCTCACCACCACCTTCTCAAGGGCAATTAGGGATGGGCAATAAATGCTGACCTTGCCAGCGACGCCCACATCCCATAAACGTATAAAAAAAAAGTCCTCTGGCACCACCACCGTATCCAAGAAGGATTGGAAGATTATGGCCAATACCTCCACAATTTCTACCCTTACCTCCCTCAGCATCCGAGGATGCATCCCATCCGATCCTGATGACTTATCTACTTTAAGTATAGCCAGCCTTTCTAGTATCTGTTCTTTATCAATTTTTATCCCATCCAGTATCTCAACTACCTTCTCTTTCACTATGACTTTGGCAGCATCTTCTTTCTTGTTAAAGACACATGCAAAGTACTTATTTAGTACCTCAGTCAAGCCCTCTGCCTCCATGCGTATGTCTCCTTTTTGGTCCCTAATCGGCCCCACCCCTCCTCTTACTACCCGTTTATTATTCATATGCCTATAGAAGTCTTCTGGATTCCCTTTTATGTTAGCTGCCAGTCTATTCTCATACTCTCTCTTTGCCCCTCTTATTTCCTTTTTCACTTCCCCTCTGAACTTTCTATATTCAGCCTGGTTCTCACTTGTATTCTCAACCTGACATCAATCATCTATTTTCTGCTTCATCTTACTCTCCAGCTCTTTCATCATCCAGAGAGCTCTGGCTTTGGTTTCCCTAGCTTTCCTCCTCGTGGGAATGTACCTCGATTGTACCCGAACCATCTCCTATTTAAAGGCAGCCCTTTGTTCGATTACCGTTTTGCCTGCCAATCTTTGATTCCAATTTACCCAGGCCAGATCCGTTCTCAACCCACTGAAATTGGCCCTCCTCCAATTCAGTATTTTTACTCTAGATTGCTCCCTGTCCTTTTCCATAGCTAATCTAAATCTTATGATACTATGATCACAGTTCCCTAAATATTCCCCTACTGACATTTGCTCCACTTGACCCACCTCATTCCCCAGAACCAGATCAAGCAATGTCTCCTTCCACATTGTGCCGAAAACCTACTGATCAAGAAAGTTCTCCTGAACACACTGCAGAAATGCTTCCCCCTCTCTGCCCTTTACTACTATCCCAGTCTATATTAGGATAATTGAAGTCCCCCATTATCACTACTCAATAGTTCTTTGCACCTCTCTGTAATTTCCCTGCAAATTTGCTCCTCTATATCCTTCCCACCAGTTGGTGGCCTATAGAATACACCTAGTAGTGTAATGGCACCTCTAGTATTTCTCAACTCTAACCAAATAGATTCTGTCCTTGACCCCTCCAGGTCATCCTCTCTCTCCAGCACTGTAACATTCTCCTTAACCAATACTGCCACCCCACCTCCTTTCTTTCCTTCCCTATCTTTCCTGAGCACCTTATATCCAGGAATATTTAAAACCTAATCCTGCCCTTTTTTGAGCCAGGTCTCTGTTATCGCCATGACATCGTATTCCCATGTAGCTATTTGCGCCTGCAGCTCACCAACCTTATTTACCACGCTTCGTGCGTTTACATACATGCACTGTAAACCTATCTTAGACCTTCTTGGATTCTCTCTTAGTCTGACCCCACCTAATATCGTACTATTTCTTACTCTAGTGCTATCTGTCTCTCCCAATCCTTTGTGCGCCTTGTTTCTCCTTTCTAATGGTACATCCTGGTGCCCATCCCCCTGTCAAATTAGTTTAAACCCTCCCCAACAGCACTAGCAACCGCACCCCCCCCCCCACCCCCGCCCCCCGCGATGATATTGGTCTCGGCTCCGTTGAGGTGCAACCCGTCCGGCCTGTACAGGTCCCACCTCCCCCCACAACCGATCCCAATGTCCCAGGAATCTGAAGCCCTCCCTCCTGCACCATCTCTCCAGCCATGCATTCATCTGCTGTATCCTCCTATTTCTATACTCGCTAGCTCGTGGCACCGGGAGTAATCTGGAGATTGCTACCTTTGAGGTCCTGCTTTTTAATCTCTTTCCTAGCTCCCTCAGTTCAGAAAAGTCAGTTCCTTAGTGTAGGCAGCCAGATTGGAAACTAGGGCAATGCTGCCTGCCCTTTTAAGATGCAGCAGCCATCCAACTCCTGCTGCAGCATCCATTACCAAGCCCTGCCAGTGACTAGCTCCCAATCTGTCGGGTTGTCGTAAAAAGCCAACTTGTTCACTAATGTCCTTTAGGGAAGGAAACCTGCCGTCCTTACCTGGATTGGCCTATATGTGACTCTAGTCCCACACCAGCGTTGACTCTTAACTGCCCTCTGAAGTGGCCTAGCAAACCACTCAGTTGTACCAAACCACTACAAACCAGGCGGACCGCAGTGATTCAATAAGAAGGGCCACCACCACATTCTGAGAGTAACTAGGGATGGGCATTAGTGAATAATTGAGGCGAATAGCATAGATGCATTTAAGAGGAAGCTGGATAAGTGCATGAGAGGAAAAGGAATTGAATGATAGATTGATAGGGCGTGATGAAGTAAGGTGGGAGGAGGCTCGTGTGGAGCATAGACACTGACATGAGCCTGTTGGGCTGCAAAGTTCTATGTAATTCAATGCAATAAATGCCAGCCTTGCCAGTGATGCCCACATCCCGAGAATGAATTTCAAACAATGCAGGTGGGGATGAGTGGCCAACTAAAACATTTAAGTGATGCTGATCCCGTAAACTTCTCCAGGACCAGAAGTGGGTCAGTGGAGCAGATGCAAATCGCCTTTGGAACGCGGCAGAATAGATCAGGGAGGGGAATCTTGGCTTAAGGGTTTCTGCGTAACTGTAAAATCATACCAGCATTAAGCAAAAAAGATCTCAGTAATATGTGCGGCCAATATAAATGCATGAATTATATAGAATCTACAGCACAGAAACAGGCCATTCAGCCCAACTGGTCTATGCCAGTGTTTATACTCCACGGGACTCTCCTCCCACTCCACTGTGAAGTGAAAGTTGTGAAAATCTAAAACCCGACCCCAACCCACCTCCAATCGGCACTTTGAAACATCCTGAGATCCTGAAAGGTGCTATATAAATGCAGCAATGAGATGTCTTTTAACTTTGTGCTGAAACATGAAGCTGAGATCCTCAAGGCCATTGAAATGTTTTTTAAACTGCAAAATTCGGGTCCATAGCGCCCGTTGTTTGGGCACTACGGTGCTGTTTTGATTCCGTGCCGGACGCCATCTTAGGTAGGGCATTAGCGCGGGCGCAGGGACCGTGTGCCAGAGGTATGCAAAGTAGGCAGATCGTGACGTCAATCAGTGTGTAAGGTTGATTTGACGCCAGCGCTGCCATTTTGAAGCTCAACGCGCCCTCTCTTAACCTCGCACAGCTGAACACGCGCTCAGCATCAGGAAGGACCCCCCACCAGTGCTATTTAAAGGGACCATCAACTTCTTACAGATTAGTTGATGATTGATTTCTGCTGGCTGTTGCTGTGTTTGTCGAAGTGTTTGGTGGTTTCTAGAGTTCTTTAAAGTTTTGAAATTCAGTAGTGCCCAGGAAGGGGCGCTAACTTTTGAGAAGTTGGAAGTTTAGCGGCAGGCGCTTATCAATCTCGCTGCCCGCTAAATTCAGTCTCAGTGCTCAAAGAATGCAGGGGAGCACTAAATCAGGCACTAATGGCGTAGGTGAGTGACGTCAGGCTCCAAGCGGTAACAAATATGAGGTGTTGTGTAATCGGGAGTGAGCATTAGTGAAAGCGTCTTCCAGCCATTAAAGGGGAGGGTCACTGGAGTCCGCACACCAGCCCCCAATGATTCGGGGAATATAGAACGGCGATATGCTGTGAGATGAAATGGAAAGTGCTTTGATGACCTGCAACACTCCGGGGACTAAGCAGCCTTTATTTGGCTGCAGATACATCCTGCGCTCTCCGTCACTCATAACTGACCTTTGGAACGGAAGTTCCTTGACAACGGGGGGGCATCCCTTCAAGTGACGCCCCACCATCCGCCAACTGGCTGGTCCACGCCTCCACTCCCTGGCGCTGTCGGCGCGAGGCGGTAAGGCGGGGGGTGCTACTGAAGTTTGCAGATCGGGCGCCCAGCGCTCGCTGATGTCACAATCTGCATGGCGAAAGGTGCCGGGGCGCTAACTGTTATTTGCCGTGCGGTGCGGGATTCACTCCCGCCGCGGCGCTACTGCCTGAGTGCCCCGTTAGCGCCCCCGCCAGGCGCTACTGCCTGAGCGCCCCGCTAACGCCCCCTACATTACAACAGTGACTACACTTCAAAAAATACTTCATTGGCTGTAAAGCGCTTTGGGATTCCTGAGGTTGTGAAAGTGCTATTCTTTCTTACTCAAAACACACTTTTTGCAGATTGGGCTGTGAAATCATTGTGCATCACAATGTCATCGTGGATCATCACAGTGCAAGTTTCTGTGCAATTTGGATGTGTGTCTGCTTGTGTTTGTGTGTGTTTTTGGGATGCGTTTAGCTGTGGTGGGGGGGTGCAGTTTTACACAGTTGTTTTTGGTGTTTTTGTGTTTGTGATTAATTTGGTGGGTGTGTGTTTTGACGTGTCTCCATGAGTTGCATGTGCATATGTGTTGCACATGCACATGTGATGTGCATGTATGTGTTATGTGTTTGTGTGTGTTTGTTAGCATGTGTGTGAGTTTTTATGAGTGTGGGTGTGTTTATGTGTGTGTATGTGTATGTGAGTGTGTGCATGTTATTTGTATATGTATGAATGCGTGTTTGTGTGTTATATGTGTATGTGTGCTGGCAGCGATGACGTCATCGCCGTGCGCAGCGCCCCGCTTGCACCCCGGCCGCAAACTTCCCTTGCGCCCCCTGACCTACCACCGAACGATATGTGCAACAGGATCGGGGGGTGATTTTGCAACGGCGGCAGCGCTACTTAAAGGGCAGGTGTCGGGCGGCCATTTTTATTTTGGCCGACTGCCAGCACCTGCCCCCTTTCACTTTTGTATGCGGGGTGCCGGCCGCGAACGCTCAGCCCGGCAATCCTCTTGAGTGCCGGGCTGTTTTCACGGCACCCTGCTCCCCGGTGGTCCGGTAGGGCCCCGGTGCGTGCAGCGCTAGGCCCCACCCCTTTAATAAGGGGTGGAGGCCTGCAATGACACAGCGCTACGTGCTACCGGGCGTGGCGTGCGGCACGTAGCGCTGCCAAATTCAGTAGTAGCGCCCCAAGCAGGAGGTGGAGCGCTTCCAGTAACGCTGCGTCTCCTGCTTGGGGCGCTACTGCTGAATTTACGGGGGAGGGGCGCTAACATTTTCAGAGCGCTAATATTAGCGCCCTGGCGATGTTAGCACCTCAAAATGGGCACCACCCAATTTTTCCCCCGCATTTCATGGTGCAACACAAACTTTTAAAGCTCATGGGAGCCTTTAACAATCAGCATCCATGTTGTCAGAATATAGTCTATTTTATACATATGAGGACAACAATAATCAGTAAAGTCTAGCACTGACATATTTTCATATAACACAATTTAATGTTGCTGTAATGCTCTCATTTAGGGTCTCAGTGGCATTATAAAGGAAGGGGAATTTGGAGGGGGTTAGGAGGTGGTTTGAGTTGACAGAGGAGCCAAGTGGGTAGGCTTTGTAAGAAGGAGGTGGTGTTATATTCCCAAGCACTGGGCTGGTAGTTGACTGGTGAGGAACTGGCTTGGGTGGTCGATCTCATGGAAGAAATGGAGGTGATGTTTGTATGTAGCATATACAGTCCCTGCCACTTATAACGGGGCGCAATGATGTTAACCTGGTTTGCCCACTATAGGCGGTGAATGCTAAAACATGTAGCAGGAGGCAAGTTAAACCTACTTCCACAGTCCATGAGCTCCTCCTATCAGGCATCGGAGGTGAGGATAGAGGGAGCGGGGAAGGGAGTTCACAGGAAGGGGTTCACAGTGGAGAAGAGGAGCTTGAGATTATTCTTATCCTCCAGGATGATCCTGGAGCGGTAAGAGGTTAGTGTGAGAGGGAACAAATAATGAGATTAATGCACACCTCTGGATCTTTAGGCAATTAGAACCTGTAAATTAGTGGGTGTGTCATATTAGTGCACAATGCTTAACGTGTTCATAGGGACAATAGGACAATAGGACATTCAGCCCCTCGAGCCTACTCCGCCATTCAATTCGATCCTGGCTGGTCTGCACCTCGACCCCATTTACCCACATTTGCTCGACACCCAACAAAAATCAAGTTCTCAGTCTTGAAAGCTCCAAATGTTCCAGCATCCACAGGATTTTGGGGGGAGAGAGTTCCAGATTTCCACTACACTTTGTGTGAGAAAGTGCTTCCTGATTTCGCACTTGAATGTCCTAACTCTAATTTTAAGATTATGTCCCCTTGTTCTTGATTCCAGAGGAAGTAATTTCTCCGTATCTACTCTATTGAATCCTTTTAACATTTTAAATACCTCGATCAGATCTTCCCCTCAATTTCCTACACTCAAGGAATACAAGTCAATTTTATGCCTCCCGTCCTCTTAATCAAGCCCTCCAAGCCCCGGTAGCCTCATGTAACATTCCTCTGTCTGCTAGTTTGATGGGGCCAGTAACCGACTCACTTTAAATGGGTTAACACCACTGTTAAAATAATGGACAGGAGTGTAATGGAAATGTGTATCACAAACCAATGATTCCAAAGTCTACATTCTCAAATTAGTTTTAGAAACAGAAATATTCCCTGAGAATCCACATTCTGTTTCTATGCTGTGAAGCAAGTAAACATTCCTAGAATTCACGCTACATAGAATCATAGAATCTTACAGCACAGAAGGAGACCATTCGGCCCATCGTGCCTGTGCCGGCTCTTTGAAAGAGCTCTCCAATTAGTCCCACTCCCCTGCTCTTTCCCCATTGCCCTGCAATTTTCTCCCCTTCAATTATTTATCCAATTCCTTTATGAAAGTTACTATTGAATCTGCTTCCACCGCCCTTTCAGGCAGCGCATTCCAGATCACAACAACTCACTGCGTAAAAATGTTTTCTCCTCTTCTCCCGGCTGGGTCTTTTACCAATTACCTTAAATCTGTGTCCTCTGGTTACCAACTCACCCGCCAGTGGAAATAGTTTCTCCCTATCCACTCTATCAAAACCCCTCCTAATTTTGAACACCTCTATTAAATCTCCCCTTAACCGTCTCTGATCTCTCCACATAACTGGATTCCCTCGTCCCTGGCACCATTCTAGTAAATCTCCTCTGCACCTTCCCCAAGGCCTCGACATCCTTTCGAAAGTGCGATGCCCAGAATTGGACACAATATTCCAGGTGGGGCCTAACCAGTGATTTATAAAGGTGGGGCCTGGCTAAGCCAGGATTTCCTCCATTTTCTTGGAGCCCATCGTGCACGGGCCTTGGTCACTCCGTCGCTGAATGAACACAAACCTTCGACTGGTTGAGTGTTCGGGGAGCAGTGCAGCAGATGCCTTGCGATTGACTCCTTTTCTGCAATTTACGCTCGCAAATCACCTTTGGCAAAAGCGCCCACAGGGAACCCACGTGACATCTGCAGCAGTCGCCGAAATCTGACGGATAAAAAAAAGAAGGGAAATATAGGGTTAAGCAGAGAAGGGCTTATTCAGCCTCTTTCGAATTCTGCCTGTACTGTTCACGTGTGTGGATCTCATTAGAAGCCAGGGAGGAAAAGAAAGCATCTTGCCCAGAACCTATTTATCAAAAGTTGAAGCCGTAAAGTGAAAATCTCTCCAAGGGGCACCTTTCAGAAATATCTCCTTAGCCAGAGGTCAATGGGGACTGGATCAGTCAGTTTTAAATTAGCGTAAGAACTGTCTGCTTACGCAGCAGTTGCCCAGAATGCGCTCCGTTTAACACCATCAGATAGCTCCCAATCCGCAGCCAGGATGGGAAAGGATACCAATTAGCACAGATGCCACGGAGCCGCTTGCTGACAAAGCCTGTCGCTGACGTAAACTCAAGGATCTGTGTGGATCCAGAGTACGGGAAGGTGGGGGTCTCAACATTGATCAGGGGTGAGAAGCGAGCTCGCTTGACATTTTTTTATCACCTCGTTTGCAGACGCGATGGCGTGGATCACATCACCCCGTCACCGGTCATGATTCTTTTCTCCCCTCAAAAACTTGCTAAGCATATTAGGGTGGATATCCTGGGCCCAGCTCTCTGGCTGCAGGACTAATACCGTGCAGTCTTTTGTCAGCTCTGGCTCATTGGTAACACTCTCGCTTCTGAGTCAGAAGGTCCTGGGTTCAAGCCCCACTCCAGAGACTTGAGCCTATAATCCAGGCTGACACTCCCAGTGCAGTACTGAGGGAGTGCTGCACTGTCGGAGGTGCCGTCTTTCTGTTGAAACGTTAAACTGCCCTCTCGGGTGGACATAAAAGGATCCCACGGCACTATTTCGAAGAAGAGCAGGGGAAGTTCTCCTCGGTGTCCTGGCCAATATTTATCGCTCAACCAACATCACTAAAGCAGATGATCTGGTCGTTATCTCGTTGCTGTTTGTGGGACCTTGCTGTGTGCAAATTGGCTGCTGCATTTCCTAAATTACATCAGTGACTCCACTACAAAAGTACTTCATTGGTTGTGATGCACTTCGGGCTGCCCCGAGGTCGTAAAATGCGCTATATAAATGCAAGTCTTTCTTTCACTCACACGCACTAGGAACATCCGACCATCCCAAATCTTCTAGGACAAAGCAGTTCGCTTGATCGGCATCTTATCCACCACCTTAATAAGAACATAAGAACATAAGAAATAGGAGCAGGAGTAGGCCAACCGGCCCCTCGAGCCTGCTCCGCCATTCAATAAGATCATGGCTGATCTGATCCTAACCGCCAATCTACTATCACAGAACCATCTCCTGAACCTAACAGAATTGGACACACGAAATAGGAGCAGGATCAGGCTACACGGCCCCTGGGCCCGCTACGCTACCCACAGGGCCATGACCGATCCGAACCTAGACTCATGTTCAAATTCCTGCCCGTTCCCCGTAACCCTTAATTCCCTTTACTTCTAGGAAACTGTCTATTTCTGTTTTAAATTTATGTAATGATGTAGCTTCATTAATCTTCCACTCCCTTCACCATCGACGCAGTGTGTACCATCTACAAGATGCACTGCAGCAGCTCACAAAGGCTTTTTCGATAGCATTTCCCAAACCCGCGACCTCCACCACCTAGAAGGACAAGGGCAGCAGGTGCATGAGAACACCACCACCTCCAAGTTCCCCTCCAAGTCACACACCATCCTGACTTGGAAATATATCACCGTCCCTTTATTGTTGCTGGGTCAAAATCCTGGAATTCCCTCCCGAACAGCACTGTGGGAGTACCTTCACCACAAGGACTGCAGCGGTTCAAGAAGAAGGCCCACCACCGCCTTTTCAAGGACAACTAGAGAGGGGCAATAAATGCTGGCCTTGCCAGCGACGCCCACATCCTGAAAAGGAATTTTAAAAAAAGCTTTCAGTTCTTTCGTTGCCTACCATCCATGTCCATACTCAGGTAGGTCACACATTCAAGTTGCAACTTACAACCCTTGTCACTCAGCGAATCATTGTAAAGCAATCTAGTGGCATGAGTTGCTAACATACAGGTTGGCTGATATTTGTATGTGCTCCGGCACAAGGAAGTACAGGGCCATCTCAATCCCAAGAGGTGTACACTGACACCCAGCTACCAGGCATTCGCATACTACTCCCACTAGGAGGCGCACTAGGATAGGGTTCAGAAGACACACACCATACTTTGGAGCCCTGAAACTTCAGTGGGAGATCAGCGGTACCCCCAGGAAATGCGTGTGAATGGCATTTTCAGCCTTTAACACCGGCAGGAGTTCCACTGATCACCTACCAAAGTTGCAGTAGGAGAAACCCCGCAGAAGCTCAGGGCCTGGACGTCAGTAAGGGACGGATTAAACCACTCCAAGCGGGTAAGCAAACTGAAAGCAGCTTTCAAATTTACAGAACACAGGGAGCTGCACTCATACCGAATCTGAAGTGGAATTCTCACTGTGGGAATCTCAGTATATCTCGTTTACAAGCTGAAACTCGTGATCAATAACACCAGTCCCTATTTTAATTCCTTCGTATCTACAGAGCTAGGAATGTGCAAAAAAAGGCCTTCATTTCTCCTTATCTCAAAAAGTATCTGTATTAGTGTTGTGATGAGGTGTGCCGAGATAACTGTGAAATCAATTGGGGTCATTTTTTACTGTCTTTTATTGTCACCTCTCTCCCTCTCCTAGTCCACGGGCTTCTTACTGTCACCTCACTCCATCTCCTAGTCCATGGGCTTCTTACTGTCACCTCTCTCCCTCCCCTAGTCCATGGGCTTCCGACTGTCACCTCTCTCCCTCTCCTAGTCCACAGGCTTCTTACTGTCACGTCTCTCCCTCTCCAAGTCCATGGGCTTCTTACTGTCACCTCTCTCCCTCTCCTAGTCCATGGGCTTCTTACTGTCATCTCTCTCCCCTAGTCCACGGGCTTCTTACTGTCTCCTCACTCCCTCCATAAGTCCATGGGCTTCTCACTGTTACCTCTCTCCCTCTCCTAGTCCATGAGCTTCTTACTGTCATCTCTGTCCCTCCCCTAGTCCATGGGCTTCTCACTGTTACCTCTCTCCCTCTCCTAGTCCATGGGCTTCTTACTGTCATCTCTCTCCCCTAGTCCATGGGCTTCTTACTGTCACCTCTCTCCCTCTCCTAGTCCATGGGCTTCTTACTGTCATCTTCTCTCCTAGTCCATGGGCTTCTTACTGTCATCTCTCTCCCTCCCCTAGTCCATGGGTTTCTTACTGTCATCTCTCTCCCTCCCCTAGTCCATGGGCTTCTTACTGTCATCTCTCTCCCTCTCCTAGTCCATGGGCTTCTTACTGTCATGTCTCTCCCTCTCCTCGTCCATGGGCTTCTTACTGTCATCTCTCTCCATCCCCTAGTCCATGGGCTTCTTACTGACATCTCTCTCCCTCTCCTAGTCCATGGGCTTCTTACTGTCATCTCTCTCCCCTAGTCCACGGGCTTCTTACTGTCTCCTCACTCCCTCCCCTAGTCCATGGGCTTCTTACTGTCACCTCTCTCCCTCTCCTAGTCCATGGGCTTCTTACTGTCATCTCTCTCCCCTAGTCCATGGGCTTCTTACTGTCACCTCTCTCCCTCCCCTAGTCCATGGGCTTCTTACTGTCATCTCTCTCCCCTAGTCCATGGGCTCCTTACTGTCACCTCTCTCCCTCCCCTAGTCCATGGGCTTCTTACTGTCATCTCTCTCCCCTAGTCCATGGGCTTCTCACTGTTACCTCTCTCTCTCCCCTAGTCCATGGGCTTCTTACTGTCATCTCTCTCTCCTAGTCCACGGGCTTCTTACTGTCACCTCTCTCCCTCCCCTAGTCCATGGGCTTCTTACTGTCATCTCACTCCCCTAGTCCATGGGCTTCTCACAGTTACCTCTCTCCCTCTCCTATTCCATGAGCTTCTTCCTGTCACCTCACTCCCTCTCCTATTCCATGGGCTTCTTATTGTCACCTCTCTCCCTCTCCTAGTCCATGGGCTTCTTACTGTCACCTCTCTCCCTCTCCTAGTCCATGGGCTTCTTACTGTCATCTCTCTCCCTCCCCTAGTCCACGGGCATCTTATTGTCACCTCTCTCCCTCTGCTAGTCCATTGGGCTTCTTACTGTCATGTCTCTCCCTCTCCTAGTCCATGGGCTTCTTATTGTCACCTCTCTCCCTCTGCTAGTCCATGGGCTACTTACTGTCACCTCTCTCCCTCTCCTAGTCCATGGGCTTCTTATTGTCACCTCTCTCCCTCTCCTAGTGCATGGGCTTCTTACTGTCACCTCTCTCCCTCTCCTAGTCCATGGGCTTCTTACTGTTATCTCTCTCCCTCTCCTAGTCCACGGGCATCTTATTGTCACCTCTCTCCCTCTGCTAGTCCATGGGCTTCTTACTGTCACCTCTCTCCCTCTCCTAGTCCATGGGCTTCTTATTGTCACCTCTCTCCCTCTCCTAGTCCATGGGCTTCTTATTGTCACCTCTCTCCCTCTCCTAGTCCATGGGCTTCTTACTGTCACCTCTCTCCCTCCCCTAGTCCATGGGCTTCTTACTGTCACCTCCCTCCCTCTCCTAGTCCATGGGCTACTTACTGTTATTTCTCTCTCTCCCCTAGTCCATGGGCTTCTTAGTGTCATCTCTCTCCCCTAGTCCATGGGCTTCTTACTGTCATCTCTCTCCCTCTCCTAGTCCATGGGCTTCTTACTGTCACCTCCCTCCCTCTCCTAGTCCATGGGCTTCTTACTGTCACCTCCCTCCCTCTCCTAGTCCATGGGCTTCTTACTGTCATCTCTCTCCCTCTCCTAGTCCATGGGCTTCTTACTGTCATCTCTCTCCCTCTCCTAGTCCATGGGCTTCTTACTGTTATTTCTCTCTCTCCCCTAGTCCATGGGCTTCTTACTGTCACCTCTCTCCCTCTCCTAGTCCATGGGCTTCTTACTGTCACCTCCCTCCCTCTCCTAGTCCATGGGCTTCTTATTGTCACCTCTCTCCCTCTCCTAGTCCATCGGCTTCTTACTGTCACCTCTCTCCCTCTCCTAGTCCATGGGCTTCTTACTGTCACCTCTCTCCCTCTCCTAGTCCATGGGCTTCTTACTGTCACCTCCCTCCCTCTCCTAGTCCATGGGCTTCTTACTGTCATCTCACTCCCTCCCCTAGTCCATGGGCTTCTTACTGTCATCTCACTCCCTCCCCTAGTCCATGGGCTTCTTACTGTCATCTCTCTCCCTCTCCTAGTCCATGGGCTTCTTACTGTCATCTCTCTCCCTCTCCTAGTCCATGGGCTTCTTACTGTCACCTCCCTCCCTCTCCTAGTCCATGGGCTTCTTCCTGTCACCTCTCTCCCTCTCCTAGTCCATGGTCTTCTTACTGTCATCTCTCTCCCTCTCCTAGTCCACGGGCATCTTATTGTCACCTCTCTCCCTCTGCTAGTCCATGGGCTTCTTACTGTCACCTCTCTCCCTCTCCTAGTCCATGGGCTTCTTATTGTCACCTCTCTCCCTCTCCTAGTCCATGGGCTTCTTATTGTCACCTCTCTCCCTCTCCTAGTCCATGGGCTTCTTACTGTCACCTCTCTCCCTCTCCTAGTCCATGGGCTTCTTACTGTCACCTCCCTCCCTCTCCTAGTCCATGGGCTACTTACTGTTATTTCTCTCTCCCCCCTAGTCCATGGGCTTCTTACTGTCACCTCTCTCCCTCCCCTAGTCCATGGGCTTCTTACTGTCACCTCTCTCCCTCCCCTAGTCCATGGGCTTCTTACTGTCACCTCCCTCCCCCTCCTAGTCCATGGGCTTCTTACTGTCACCTCTCTCCCTCTCCTAGTCCATGGGTTTCTTACTGTCACCTCCCTCCCCCTCCTAGTCCATGGGCTTCTTACTGTCACCTCCCTCCCTCTCCTAGTCCATGGGCTACTTACTGTTATTTCTCTCTCCCCCCTAGTCCATGGGCTTCTTACTGTCACCTCTCTCCCTCCCCTAGTCCATGGGCTTCTTACTGTCACCTCTCTCCCTCTCCTAGTCCATGGGCTTCTTACTGTCATCTCTCTCCCCTAGTCCATGGGCTTCTTACTGTCATCTCTCTCCCTCTCCTAGTCCATCGGCTTCTTATTGTCACCTCTCTCCCTCTCCTAGTCCATGGGCTTCTTATTGTCGCCTCTCTCCCTCTCCTACTCCATGGGCTTCTTACTGTCACCTCTCTCCCTCTCCTAGTCCATGGGCTTCTTACTGTCACCTCCCTCCCTCTCCTAGTCCATGGGCTTCTTACTGTCATCTCTCTCCCTCTCCTAGTCCATGGGCTTCTTACTGTCATCTCTCTCCCTCTCCTAGTCCATGGGCTTCTTACTGTCATCTCACTCCCTCCCCTAGTCCATGGGCTTCTTCCTGTCATCTCTCTCCCTCTCCTATTCCATGGGCTTCTTACTGTCACCTCCCTCCCTCTCCTAGTCCATGGGCTTCTTACTGTCATCTCTCTCCCCTAGTCCATGGGCTTCTTACTGTCATCTCTCTCCCTCTCCTAGTCCATCGGCTTCTTACTGTCACCTCCCTCCCTCTCCTAGTCCCTGGGCTTCTTACTGTCATCTCACTCCCTCCCCTAGTCCATGGGCTTCTTACTGTCATCTCACTCCCTCCCCTAGTCCATGGGCTTCTTACTGTCATCTCTCTCCCTCTCCTAGTCCATGGGCTTCTTACTGTCATCTCTCTCCCTCTCCTAGTCCATGGGCTTCTTACTGTCACCTCCCTCCCTCTCCTAGTCCATGGGCTTCTTCCTGTCACCTCTCTCCCTCTCCTAGTCCATGGGCTTCTTACTGTCATCTCTCTCCCTCTCCTAGCCCATGGGCTTCTTACTGTCACCTCTCTGCCTCTCCTGATTCATGTACCTTTTTTCCTGCCTCTCCCTCTCTGCTGGTCCTGCCAAGAGTGGGAGGCCTGTGGTGCAGCAGCACACGGCCAGTACAGGCCACACTGAGCTGTGGTGGGTGATGAGGGGGCCTTTGTGAGGCGGAGTGTGGTGAGTTCAGATCAGCTGATAAACGGATACTAGGGGAGTAAATTTCCACGGAAGTTCTCCGCTCGTCTGCCATAACTTTAACGGAAGAGCCACGGCAACCCCGGAAAAACAGTGTAAGCAGCGTTTATGGCAATTTCCGAGGGTTTCTGTGGCTCGTTATGGGGAGAAGCTGGAGAGCCTCCTCAGAAATTCACCCCCTAGG
>CM059444.1:9715265-9877809 GCA_030390025.1 Squalus acanthias | reverse complement strand
GCTTGGCGGGTCCGATAATTTATCATTGGAAATGGATGCTGATTGTTTTGCAAACTGTAAGCTGCAGAGTAACTACTGAAAGATTAATCAAACGCATAAGCAATCAGCACTTGTAGTGCCGGAAGAATTGTGTTGTGTGACAAGTCTTTAGTGATTGCTGGAAGGCTTTTGATTATATGTGGGTGTTACAGTTTGGGCTTTTGCCCAACGTTTACATCATGCTCAAGTGTGGTGTCCAATTTATATAATCTGAACTACTCCCTTACGAGCCAAAACTTGCACCCACTTTCTGATCTTCATGGGGTAGTGTAGGTTTAACAGTTAGCCCTGAATCGTGGCAAATTGCTCTTTGCAAAATACACGTGACGCCCACCGCATTCTCCTGTCACCTCGAATGGCAGAAAATAACGGACTTCCGGACCAATACATACAGGCTAAATTACTTGGTCGGATTTATTTATAAGCAAAATAATATACAAAAGCAAAAAAATGAATAGCAAGAATATAATAACCAAACTTGCATAGTATATAAACTGGAAACAAGAAAAGATAAAGTTTGAAACCTTTTCCACTTTTCTCAGCAAATTCTTCATAATGAAAAAAAAAACATTTTTGGGAATTTTTTCCTCACAGACCCCGACAGTGGTGTAAAATGGACAACTCAGGACCCTGAGGGGGTCTCGGGGTGACTTTATAACCCAGTCTTTGAAGTAACTGCAGACTCTTTGAAGATTTGCTGTTAACAAAGATGCATCACAGCCACCCTTGCGCTAATGTTAAGAGTGAGAACTCGCACAACACCAGGTTATAGTCCAACAGTTTTATTTGAAATCACAAGCTTTCGGAGCTGCTGCTCCTTCGTCAGGTGAAGTGAAGGAATACAAATCGGCAAAGCATATATAGACAGAGAACAATGCCTGTGCAGCGTACAATGTCAGACGACTACAGTTAATCTTTCTGACTGCCTTTTATCACACCTCGGCAGAGAAACAATCAGGTCAGTCAGGAAGACATTATATCAAAGACATAGCAAAATACAACTAAGACAATGAGGTGGGGTCACAGGGGGTCTAATGTGTCAGATGCTGCAGTCTGTGTAAACTTTTTACTTTTTTTACTGGAAATCACATCTGTGAACAAGCCAACGACAACTCGAGTCTGGATGACTCTACGTCAGGTGGGGTTACATGTAGCGTGACATGAACCCAAGATCCCAGTTGAGGCCGTCCTCATGGGTGCGGAACTTGGCTATCAGTTTCTGCTCTGTTAAGAAGTGAGCCTTCACTTGGTGTTTACACCACCTCTGTTGTGCTGGCTCGTGACGCGTGACAGTAATTTGAAAACACGATTCCATCTGTGCAACTGGGCTGGAAATAGAGAATAACACGCCTTGTCCACCAAAGACCCTATAATCTGCCAATAGCTGGGGCTCTGAGCCAGACGCACCAGAGAAGATTTTCTAATTCTGCTTCCAATTGAGCGTTGGCCAGGTACTGCACCATGAGAACCTGCCCAGCTAGACATCAGGTGGGTGAGGCCCCAGCACCTAACAGGCTTGCCATTGGAAACTGGGCTGGTAAGTGAAGGTGCTGCTGCGGGAGCTGATAATGAGGAGAGTGGCCCTGTTTGCTACTCCAGGACATGCGCACCACAGGGCAGCATTCCTGAAAGAGGTAGAGGCAGGGAAATTGGGGGGCATAACTGACCTTTACTGCGCCTGGCAATGCCAATCTTATGGTGCATGTTATCTGAAATGCGTTACCAGCTGGTGCGATGGGTGCTGGCTCTCTGCAGACTGGGGCAGAGATCCCATCATATAGAAGGCCAGTGGGTTTACAGATAACACATGGTCCATGTGATCTCCTGGACTGGTTTTGATTGTCTGAGGGGGTTGGAGAGCATTCCCTCCGCCCCCCCCCCCCCCCCCCCCCCCACCTCCGTTATTAGCCCTGGGTTTTTCTCTATTGGAGCCACCCTGGTTGGTTAGAGGATGAGACTGGGGAAATATGAACCAATAAATCGGACGCTGCTTTCTCCTGCAGGTAGTTGGTCATAAGTATGAGGAAGGCATGTTTTAAGATGAGCGGATGGTTTCTGAGAGTTACAGTTCCAGATCAGATTTATTTAGTTTGTCTCCAGAGAAATAATGTAACAAAGAAGCTGCAAAGAGGAATTTAATTTTCTGACCCATGATCTGCTATTATCCATATGTGAAGATTTATCTTCTTCAAGACTAATAACAGCTGGTTTTTTTTTGAGAGAAGGACGTTTCCTGTGAATGTGTTTACTGCCGTCTTTTAGGAACCGGAGCAGGCCGTTCAGCCCTTTGGGCCTCCTCCAGCATTCAGTTAGATCATGGCTGATCTGTACCTCAGCTCAATTTCCCCACCTTCGCTCTATATTCCTTGCCTTGATGCCCTTGTGGTATAGATCAATGTAGGGGGCATGATGAAGAAGTTTGCAGGTGATACAGAAATTGGCTGTGTGGTTGATAACGAGGAAGAAAGCTGTAGACTGCAGGAAGATATCACTGGACTGGTCAGGTGGGCAGAAAAGTGGCAAATGGAATTCAATCCAGAGAAGTGTGAGGTAATGCATTTGGGGAGGGCTAACAAGACAAGGGAATACACAATAAATGAAAGGATGCTGAGAAATGTAGAGGAACAGAGGGACATTGGAGTGCATGTCCAGAAATCCCTGAAGGTAGCAGGACAGGTAGATAAGGTGGCTAAGAAGGCATACGGGATACTTTTCTTTATTAGCCGAACTATAGAATATAAGAGCAGGGAGGTTATGCTTGAACTGTATAAAACACTAGTTAGGCCACAGCTAGAGTACTGCATATAGTTCTGGTCACCACATTACAGGAAAGATGTGATTGCACTAGAGAGGGTACAGAGGAGATTTACAAGGATGTTGCCAGGACTGGAGAATTTTAGCTATGAGGAAAGATTGGATAGGCTGGGGTTGTTTTCTTTGGAACAGAGGAGGCTGAGGGGAGACTTAATTGAGGTGTATAAAATTATGAGGGGCCGAGATAGAGTGGATAGGAAGTACCTATTTCCCTTAGCAGAAGGGTCAATAACCAGGGGACACAGATTTAAAGTAATTGGTAGGATGTTTAGAGGGGAGTTGAGGAGAACTATTTTCACCCAGAGGGTGGTGGGGGGTCTGGAACTCGCTGCCTGAAAGGGTGGTGGAGGCAGGAACCCTCATCACATTTAAAAAGTACTTGGATATGCACCTGAAGTGCCGTAACCTACAAGGCTACGGACCAAGAGCTGGAAAGTGGGATTAGGGTGGATAGCTCTTTCGACGGGTGCAGACACAATGGGCCGAATGGCCTCCTTCTGTGCCGTAAATTTCTATGGTTCTAACAAAAAGCTACCGATCTCAGTCTTGAAAGCGCTAATTAGCCCAGCATCCACAGCTTATTGGGGGAAGTGACTTCCAGATTTCTACTACACCATTATCTGTATCTGGAGATAAGATACAGATACAGACCAGCTATGATCTAATTGAATTGCGGAACAGGCTCGTGGGGCTGAATGGTCTCCTCCTGTTACATCCTGTCACTAGAATTGGCAGGTTTGAATATAAAAATGGGTTGGCGAGTTTTTCTCAATTTAATAATGAAACCAAGATTCCCATTTAGAGGATTGTACTTTTTTAAAATTAGTTTTTATGGGATGTGGGTGTCGCTGGCAAGGCCAGCATTTATTGCCCATCCCTAATTGCCCTTGAGAAGGTGGTGGTGAGCCGCCGCCTTGAACCGCTGCAGTACTTGTGGTGAAGCTACTTCCACAGTGCTGTTAGGGAGGGAGTTCCAGGATTTTGACCCTGTGACGATGAAGGATTGGCAATATACTTCTAAGTCAGGATGGTGTGTGACTTGGAGGGGAACTTGGAGGTGGTGGCGCTCCAAAGCGCCTGCTGCCCTTGTCCTTCTAGGTGGAAGAGGTTGCAGGTTTGGGAGGTGCTGTTGAAGAAGCCTTGGCGAGTTGCTGCAGTGCATCTTGCAGATGGTACACACTGCAGCCACGGTGCGCCGGTGGTGGAGGGAGTGAATGTTTAAGGTGGTGGATGGGGTGCCAATCAAGTGGGCTGCTTTGTCCTGGATGGTGTCAAGCTTCTTGAGTGTTGTTGGAGCTGCACTCATCCAGGCAAGTGGAGCGGATTCCATCACACTCCTTACTTGTGCCTTTTAGATGGTAGAAAGGCTTTGGGGAGTCAGGAGGTGAGACACTCGTCGCAGAATACCCAGCCTCTGACCTGCTCTTGTTGCCACAGTATTTATGTGGCTGGTCCAGTTAAGTTTCTGGTTAATGGTGACCCCAGGATGTTGATGGGGGATTCAGTGATGGTAATGCCATTGAATGTCAAGGGGCGGTGGTTAGACTCTCGCTTGATGGAGATAGTCATTGCCTGGTACTTCTGTGGCGCGAATGTTACCTGCCACTTATCAGCCCAAGCCTGAACGTCGTCCAGGTCTTGTTGCATGCAGGCATTGACTGCTTCATTATCTGAGGAGTTGTGAATGGCGCTGAACACTGTGCAGTCATCAGCGAGCATCCCCATTTCTGACCTTATGTTGGAGGGAAGGTCATTGATGAAGCAGCTGAAGATGGTTGGGCCTAGGACACTGCCCTGAGGAACTCCTGCAGCAATATCCTGTGGCTGTGATGATTGACCTTCAATCACCACAACCATCTTCCTTTGTGCTAGGTATGACTCCAGCCAGTGGAGCGTTTTCCCCCCGATTCCCATTGACTTCAGTTTTACTAGGGCTCCTTGATGCCAGACTCGGTCAAATGCTGCCTTGATGTTAAGGGCAGTCACTCTCACCTCACCTCTGGAATTCAGCTCCTTTGTCCATGTTTGGACCAAGGCTGTAATGAGGTCGGGAGCCAAGTGGTCTTGGCAGAACCCAAACCGGGCGTCAGTGAGCAGGTTGTTGGTGAGTAAGTGCCGCTTGATAGCACTGTCGATGACACCTTCCATCACTTTGCTGATGATTGAGAGTAGACTGATGGGGCGGTAATTGGCCGAGTTGGATTTGTCCTGCTTTTTGTAGACAGGACATACCTGGGCAGTTTTCCACATTGTCGGATAGATGCCAGTGTTGTAGCTGTACTGGAACAGCTTGGCTAGAGGCGCGGTTAGTTCTGGAGCACAAGTCTTCAGAACGACAGCCGGGATGTTGTCGGGGCCCATAGTCTTTGCTGTATCCAGTGTGCTCAGCCGTTTCTTGATATCATGTGGAGTGAATCAAATTGGCTGAAGACTGGCTTCTGTGATGGTGGGGACCTCAGGAGGAGGCCGATATGCATCATCCACTGGCACTTCTGGCTGAAGATGGTTGCAAACACTTCAGCCTTGTCTTTTGAACTCACGTGCTGGGCTCCACCATCATTGAGGATGGGGATATTCATGGAGCCTCCTCCTCCCGTTAGTTGTTTATTTGTCCACCACCATTCACGACTGGATGTGGCAGGACTGCAGAGCTTTGATCTGATCCGTTGATTGTGGGATCGCTTAGCCCTGTCTATAGCATGCTGCTTCCGCTTTTTAGCATGCTTGTAAGAACATAAGAACATAAGAAATAGGAGCAGGAGTAGGCCAATCGGCCCCTCGAGCCTGCTCCGCCATTCAATAAGATCATGGCTGATCTGATCCTAACCGCCAATCTACTATCTACTATCACAGAACCATCTCCTGCATCTAACAGAATTGCACACACGAAATAGGAGCAGAATCAGGCTACACGGTCCCTGGGCCCGCTCCACTACCCACAGGGCCATGACCGATCCGAACCTAGACTCATGTCCAAATTCCTGCCCGCTCCCCGTAACCCTTAATGCCCTTTACTTCTAGGAAACTGTCTATTTCTGTTTTAAATTTATTTAATGATGTAGCTTCTACAGCTTTTTGTGGTAGCATATTCCATGGACCTACCACCCTCTGAGTGAAGTAGTTCCTCCTCATCTCAGTTTTGAAAGAGCAGCCCCTTATTCTAAGACTATGTCCCCTAGTTCTAGTCTCACCCGTCATCGGGAACATCCTCCCCGCATCCACCCGATCCAACCCCTTCACAATCTTATATGTTTCAATAAGATCGCCTCTCATTCTTCTGAACTCCAATGAGTAGAGTCCCAATCTACCCAACCTCTCCTCATATGACCACCCCCTCATCCCCGGGATTAACCGAGTGAACCTTTTTTGCACTGCCTCGAGAGCAAGGATGTCTTTCCTTAAGTAAGGACACCAAAACTGTATGCAGTATTCCAGGTGCGGTCTCACCAATACCTTGTACAACTGAAGCAATACCTCCCTATTTTTATATTCTATCCCCCTAGCAATGAAAGCCAACATTCCATTTGCCTTCTTAATCACTTGCTGCACCTGCATACTAACCTTTTGAGTTTCGTGCACCAGGACCCCCAGATCCCTTTGCACTTCAGTACTCTCCAGTTTCTTGCCATTAAGATAATAAATTGCTCTAGGATTTTTCCTGCCAAAGTGCATCACCTCACACTTTCCAGTGTTGTATTCCATCTGCCAAATCTCTGCCCACTTACTTAGCCTGTCTATGTCCCCTTGCAGGTTTTTTATGTCCTCCTCACTCACTACTTTCCCTCCCATCTTAGTATCATCTGCAAATTTTGATATGTTACACTTGGTCCCTTCCTCCAAATCGTTAATATAGATTGTAAAGAGTTGGGGACCCAGCACTGACCCCTGTGGAACACCACTAGTTACTGATTGCCAGTCTGAGAATGAACCATTTATCCCAACTCTTTGCTTTCTGTTAGATAGCCAATCCTCTATCCATGCCAGAATATTACCCCCAATCCCGTGATTTTTTACCTTAAGCAATAATCTTTTGTGTGGCACCTTGTCAAATGCCTTTTGGAAGTCTAAATACACTACGTCCACTGGTTCCCCTTTATCCACTCTATATGTTACTTCCTCAAAGAACTCCAGCAAATTTGTCAAACATGACTTCCCCTTCGTAAAACCATGCTGACTTTGTCCTATTAAATTATGATTATCCAAATGTCCTGTTACTGTTTCCTTAATAATGGACTCCAAAATTTTACCTACCACAGATGTTAGGCTAACCGGTCTATAGTTACCAGCCTTCTGTCTACTGCCCTTTTTAAATAAGGGTGTTACATTAGCAGTTTTCCAGTCTGCCGGGACCTTAGCGGAATCCAGGGAGTTTTGAAAAATTATTACCAATGCATCTACAATCCCTACTGCCACTTCCTTCAAGACTCTAGGATGTAAGCCATCAGGTCCAGGTGATTTATCCGCCTTGAGTCCCATTATTTTACCGAGTACCACTTCCTTAGTGATTTTGATCGTGTTTAGCTCCTCTCCCCCTATAGCCCCCTGTTTGTCCAGTGTTGGGATATTCTTAGTGTCCTCTACTGTAAAGACTGATACAAAATATTCATTCAGTGTTTTTGCCATCTCCATATTTCCCACCATTAATTTCCCGGTCTCATCCTCTAAGGGACCAACATTTACTTTAGCCACCCTTTTTCTTTTTATATAACTATAAAAACTCTTACTATCTGTTTTTATATTTTTTGCTAATTTACTTTCATAATCTATCTTCCCTTTCTTAATCAATCTTTTTGTTATTTTTTGCTGCCTTTTAAAGTTTTCCCAATCCTCTGTCCTCCCACTAGATTTCGCTACCTTATATGCCCTTGTTTTTAGTCGAATACTATCCTTAATTTCTTTACTTAGCCACGGATGACTGTCCTTTCTTTTACACCCTTTTCTTTTCAGTGGAATATATTTTTTTTGGAAGTTGTAAAATAACTCCTTGAATGTACACCACTGATCATGTGTCGTCTTACCCTTTAATCTATTTTCCCAATCCACTCTACTCAATTCCGCTCGCATACCTTCATAGTCTCCTTTATTCAAGCTTAGCACGCTTGTTTGAGATCCAACCTTCTCACCCTCTAATTGAATATGGAATTCAACCATGTTATGGTCACTCATTCCAAGGGGATCCTTTACTAGGACATTTTTAATTAATCCTGTCTCGTTACACAGGACCAGATCTAAGGTTGCTTGCCCCCTGGTCGGTTCAGTTACATACTGCTCAAGAAACCCATCCCTAATACACTCAATGAACTCATCCTCAAGGCAGCCCTGCCCCATTTGATTTGTCCAATTAATATGATAGTTAAAATCCCCCATAATTATAGATGTTCCCTTATTACATGCCTCAACTATTTCCTGATTGATACTCCATCCAACAGAGTTGCAACTGTTCGGAGGCCTATAGACTACGCCCACTAGTGTTTTTTTCCCCTTATTATTCCTTATCTCCACCCAAACTGTTTCATTATCATGATTTTTTGACCCAATATCATTACTCTGTATTACAGTGATTTCTTCCTTTATTAACATAGCCACCCCACCTCCCCTTCCTTCCTGCCTGTCCTTCCTGATCGTTAAATAACCTGGTATGTTTAATTCCCAGGCATTGTCACCCTGCAGCCATGTTTCTGTAATGGCCACAATATCATAACCATATGTAGTTATTTGTGCCATTAACTCGTCTATTTTGTTACGAATGCTACGTGCATTCAGATAGAGAACTTTCAAATATGCTTTGTGGCACTTTGTTCCTGCTTTTTCACTTTTTACCACTTTACCTTTTACTCCACACACTCTGTCCCTTCCTGCCACTCTCTGATTTGTGATTCCCCTACTGCTACCTATGTCTATGACCCTCTCTGTAGTCCTGTGTTGCAGCTTCCCCAGGTTGGCACCTCATTTTTAGGTACGCCTGGTGCTGCTCCTGGCATGCTCTTCTACACCCCTCATTGAACCAGGGTTGGTTCCCTGGCTTGATGGTAATGGTAGAGTGAGGGATATGCCATGCCATGAGGTTACAGATTGTGGTGGAATACAATTCTGCTGCTGCTGATGGCCCACAGTGCCTCATGGATGCCCAGTTTTGAGCTGCTAGATCTGTTCTGAATCTATCCCATTTAGCACGGCGGTAGTGCCACACAACACGATGGAGGGTGTCCTCAGTGTGAAGACGGGACTTCGTCTCCACAATGACTGTGCGGTGGTCACTGCTACCAATACTGTCATGGACAGATGCATCTGCGACAGGTAGGTTGGTGAGGACGAGGTCTCGTGGTGTGTGACAGGGGAACCGTTGCCTGTTTATCAAGTTGTGTTGTGCAACTTTGGAAAGGGTTTTTGTTTTTGTTTTGGTATTCTCGCGGTGCAGGTCCCTTTGCTAACAGGCAATAAGAGCGGCTGCACCGTTTGTAATCAAGCACTCTGCGTCCACGGGGAAATGTGAAGAGGGACAATAAGCAGTAAAATAAATTACAAACATCGGACCGGAGGCAATGTCAAATCTTGCTGAGAAGCACAACATTCAGCTCCCGGCGCCTGTCCGTGCAAGTTTTCACACACCGTTTTTTAATGATTACAGCGTGTAATGAATTTGATCTCGAGCGCAAGAGCCGAAACCTTTTCGACAGGGTTGAGATTTTGATCAATGCCCTCAACGTGTTAAGCATTTGCCCACTATGATCAGCATCGCTAATTTATAGCCTCCTGTCGCGAGGTTTAAAATAACACAGGACCTGTTTACTCTGCATAGTAGGCTGATCAGCATCTGAAAGAGGAAAAGATGGGTTCCTGTCGGAGTCTGACCCTTCATCTGAGCTCGCTTCTACGGTTTTGTTTTGAGGAGGTTGACTCGCCCTCATTGCTCCGGTAGCTACTTAAAAATAAAAGTTATTTAGGTCAAATGGCTTAGTCAGCGCTACCTTAATCCAACTAATGCCCTCCTGCCTCCAGCTCTCGGCTGCCATGGTGTCGAGGACAGGGGCAGATGTGTGAGTGCGCCAGTTTTTTGTGAATGTGGGATACATCGCTGCTTGGATTAAGGTAGGTGTGCGTTGCAATAGATTTCTGTTCAGAATTTAACAGGATGCTGAGACTTTCGGGTTGGGCGCGACCCATCACCCCTGTGCTCGCTGACCTACATTGACTCCCAGTCCACCAACGCCTCGATTTTTAAAATTCTCATTCTCGTGTTCATATCCCCCAAAGGCCTCGCCCCTCTCTATCTCTGTAATCTCCTCCAGCCCTACAATCCTCCGAGATCTCTACGTTCCTCCAACTCTGGCCTCTTGTGCATCCTCCACTTTCTTCGCCCCACCATTGGTGGCCTTGCTTTCAGCCGTCCAGACCCTAAGCTCTTAAATTTCCACCCTAAACCTTTCCACCTCTTCACCTCTCTCCTCCTTAAGACGTTCCTTAAAACCTACCTCTTTGACCAAGCTTTTGGTCACCTGTCCCAATGTCTCCACCTTTGGGTCAGTGTCTATTTTTGTTTAATTGCTCTCCTGTGAAGTGCCCTGGGACGTTTTGCTGCATTAAAGGTGTAATATACCACAAAAAAACCTTGCATTTACATAGCTTGCAAGGTAGAATTACAGTAGCATCCAAACAGCATAAAATACACCCAATGAAGTGCCAAAAAATGAACATTTTCAGGGGTTTATATTCCCAGACCTCCTTAGACAATAAACGGCTGATTTTAACTTTCAGCAGTGGCAAAAAACAGGCATTAGCAGATCAGTCACCCGTTCTACACCCGTTATACACTGGAAAGGAGAATCTGGTGTCTGCTACCGTCTGCATCCACCACCACTGAAAGTTAAACTATCTCTCCAGTCCAACAAGGAAGGAAGCAGTGTTGGATCTGGTTCTGGGAAATGAGGTAGGGCAAGTGGAGTGTGTTACAGTCGGAGATCATCTCGCTAACAGTGACCACAAAATAATTCGGTTTAAAGTAATTATGGAAAGAGACCATAAAATATTGAACGTAAAAATGCTCAACTGGGGAAGAGCTAATTTCAGTGATTTAAGAAGGGATCAAAGAAAGAAAGACTTACATTTATATAGCGCCTTTCACGACCACCGGACGTCTCAAAGCGCTTTACAGCCAATGAAGTACTTTTTGAAGTGTAATCACTGTTGTAATGTGGGAAACGCGGCAGCCAATTTGCGCACAGCAAGCTCCCACAAACAGCCCTGTGATAATGACCAGATTGCTATGACCTAGCACAGGTAGATTGGAAAAGGTGATTGCAGGATAAAGCAGTAACTGAGCAATGGAGGGCATTCAGGGAGGAGGTAGTTCAGGTACAAGCTAGGCATATTCCTTTGAAGGGAAACGGTAGAGTATCCTAAGCTAATGCACCCTGGATGACAAAGGAAATAAAAATTAAAATAAAACAGAAAAAGGAGGATTATGACAAATGCCAGGAGCAAGATTCAGTTAATAACCAGGAAGATTATGGATAGTACAGGAGGGAATTGAAAAAGTTAATATGAGAGGTAAAGAGAGGTTACAAGAAAAGATTAGCAGGCAACATTAAATTGAACCCTAAAACATTTAATAAACATATAAAGTGTAAGCGGTTAGCTAGGGAAAAGTATTTTGCTATCGTAGCTAGGGAAAAGGTTGGGCCTATTAAGGACCCAAAGGATATCTTCATACAGAGACAGAGGACCTGGCTAAAGTATTAAATGAGTTCTTTGCATCTGTCTTCACAAAAGAAGCGGATGATGTAAAGGTTACACTAAAAGAGGAGAGGGAAGTTATGGACAGGATAGGAATAGATAGAGAAGACATACTGAAAAGATTAGCATTACTGAAAGTTGTTAAGTCACCTGGTCCAGATGGACTGCTCTTTCAAAGAGCCGGCACAGGCACAACGGGCTGAATGGCCTCTTTCTGTGCTGTAAGTTTCTAAGATTCTGAGCCCTTCCATTCCGTCCTCAGCAGCATTTCTAAATCCAACCATGTGTTGCACACTGCACTTTAGTTTTCTTTCTCCCTTTCAATAAAAGTGACGGAATGCTGGAGAAACGTGCAGCTTGTGTTATGCACGTCTCACTGCACTTTCAGTCTCGCTCCTTGTCTTTATGTGTCAATAGGTCAATAATGAGCTTTTGCCTGCTTTCTAATTTGGCACTTCAGCATTGTGATTACTACGTTAAAGGTGCTATATAAATGAAACTTGTTGTGTTAAAAAAACGTGTGTTGTGCTAACAGTACTACTCCCCAGCATTCAAAATTGGCTCCAACATAGAATTACATCGAATGTACAGCACAGAAGAAGGCCATTCGGCCCAACTGGTCTGTGCTGCCGTTTATGCTCCACACGAGCCTCATCTCATCGTATCAACATATCCTTCTATTCCTTTCTCCCCCATATACTTATCCAGCTTCCCCTTAAATGTATCTTTTGTTCGCCTCAGCTACTCCCTGTGGTAGCGAGTTCCACATGCTAACCACTCTCTAGGTAAAGAAGTTTCTCCTGAATTAGTGACTATCTTATATTTATGACCCCTAGTTTTGGACTCGCCCACAAGCAGAAACATATTCTCTACGTCTACCCTATCGAACACCTTCATAACTTTAAAGACCTCGATTATGTCAGCCCTCAGCCTTCTCCTACAATCTGGAAAGCTGTATTTGGACTAGAAGATGATTAATAATTGGAAGGGAAAAAGTGATTGGTTTGAAAATATCTATATTAGAAAGTCATTAAGGTAAGCTCAGGTGGCCTTTTTAAAGAGGGACACGAGTGCACTGAAGAGATGGTTCTCTTGCACCCTCGGTCTGGAGAACTCTGGATGCATGTTTAATAAGGTTCCATGGAGCTACAGGCTTTGAATGTTCTTCTCTTCTACATAAAACATCCAACTTGCTACAAACAGGCAATCAGTGCGTGCAATTGGTTCAAAAATATTTCCTTCACGAAGGCTGTTTGGAATCGGCAGCAGCACCTAAACACAAGCATAAAATAACACGATTACATTTTAACAAAATGTGTCGCAGTCTCCAGGTACTGTAGACACGGCAAATGTTGCTAATACTTGCTTGCAATATTTCAAAGCAGTACACAGGATGAATTGCTTTCTGAAACATAGTGATTTATGTAGGCAAGCTCGCTAGCCTTTCTGTCAGTAACGTCTCCACAAATAGCCAAGTTAATCTGTTTTTTTTCTTGTCGCTGTTGAGAGATATTGAAGAGATATTGGCCTGGACACCATGGAGAATTCTCCACTCTTTGAATAGTGCCACGGGCTGCTTAACATCCACCTGAGCCACTGGAACAGGCAAATGGGACCTGGGTTGAACATCTCATCTGAAGGATGGTTCCCCCGACAACGCAGCACTCCAGTCCTTCTCCTGCCCTGCATGCTGCCCTCTGGGAAGGGTGCCTGGAATTGCCCTCCTCGTGTAGCAGCACGTCCACGCTGCTGGCTATCAAACCGGCGGGGCTGGGGGGGGGAGGTTCCCCCGAAAGACCGTGGGATTCCTCTGGTTTCTCATGGGGAAGAAGGGGGGGCAGCGGCGATAATACAGCGTATGGAACAATTCATAGGAGGCGCTCGGGAAATGTCCCAATTTCCCATATGGCCAAGCCGCCCCAGGCTGTTCCATCAATATCCCACAGACCCTGTCTCCTGCCTCTACATTTACTGTACCATTTATTGAGTATTGCCAGCCATTTTGCCTCTTTTTGGAAAGAATCGAACATGCTTTAAAAATAAATACATACTTTTTAAAGGCTAAGGCAGGTTTTGTGGCTGCTTGTGTAGTCCCAGGGGAAATAAAATCATTGTTGGTGAATAAGGAGAGTCGATGAGGGTACTACGTTGATGTAGTCTATATGGATTTTAGCAAGACCTTTGATAAGGTCCCGCATGGAAGACTGGTCACGAAAGTGAAAGCCCATGGGATCCAAGGCAAAGTGGCAAGTTGGATCCGAAATTGGCTCAGAGGCAGGAAACAATGGATAATGGTCGAGGGTGTTTTTGTGACTGGAAGGCTGTTTCCAGTGGGATTCCGCAGGGCTCAGTACAGGGTCCTTTGCTTTTTGTGGTTTATATCAATGATTTGGACTTGAAGGTAGGAAGTATGATTAAGAAGTTTGCAGATGATACAAAAATTGGCTGTGTGGTTGATAATGAAGAAAAAAGCTGTAGATTGCAGGAAAAGATATCAATGGATTGGTCAGGTGGGCAGAACAGTGGCAAATGGAATTCAATCCGGAGAAGTGTGAGGTAATGCATTTGGGGAGGGCTAACAAGGAAAGGGAATACACAAAAAATGGTGGGACACTGAGAAGTGCATGTCCACAGATCCCTGAAGGTAGCAGGACAAGTAGATAAGGTGGTTAAGATGGCATACAGGATACTTTCCTTTATTAGCCGTGGCATAGAATATAAGAGTTTTTGGTCGCCTTATCTGAGAAAGGATGTTCTTGCTATGGAGGGAGTGCAGCGAAGATTCACCAGACTGATACCTGGGATGGCAGGAATGACGTATGAAGAGAGAATGGGTCGATTAGGCTTATATTCGCTAGAGTTTAGAAGAATGAGAGGGGATCTCATTGAAACTTATAAAATTCTAACAGGACTAGACAGACTAGATGCAGGAAGGATGTTCCCGATGGCGGGGGAGTCCAGAACCAGAGGTCACAGTCTAAGGATAATGGGTAAGCCATTTAGGACTGAGATGAGGAGGAATTTCTTCACCCAGAGAGTGGTGAACCTGTGGAATTCTCTACCACAGAAGGCAGTTGAGGCCAATTCATTAAATGTATTCAAGAAGGAGATCGATATATTTCTTAAGGCTAAAGGGACCAAGGGATATGGGGAGAAAGCAGGGACAGGGTACTGAATTTGGATGATCAGCCATGATCGCATTGAATGGCGGAGCAGGCTCGAGGGGCCGAATGGCCTACTCCTGCTCCTATCTTCTATGTTTCTATAAGAGCAGGGAGGTTATGCTTGAACTGTATAAAACACTAGTTAGGCCATAGCTAGAATACTGCATGCAGTTCTGGTCACCACATTACAGAAAGGATGTGATTGCACTAGAGAGGGTGCAGAGGAGATTTACAAGGATGTTGCCGGGGCTGTGGAATTTTAGCTATGGGGAAAGATTGGATAGGCTGGGGTTGTTTTCCTTGGAACAGAGGAGGCTGAGGGGAGACCTTATTGAGGTGTATAAAATTATGAGGAGCCGAGATAGAGTGGATAGGAAGGACCTATTTCCCTTAGCAGAAGGGTCAATAACCAGGGGGCATAGATTTAAAGTAATTGGTAGGATGTTTAGAGGGGATTTGAGGAGAAATTTTTTCACCCAGAGGGTGGTGGGGGTCTGGAACTCACTGCCTGAAAGGGTGGTAGAGGCAGAAACGCTCATCACATTTAAAAAGTACTTGGACATGCACTTGAAGTGCCGTAACCTACAGAGCTACGGACCAAGTGTTGGAAAGTGGGATTAGGCTGGATAGCTCTTTGTCGGCTGGCACGGACAAGATGGGCTGAATGGCCTCCTTCTGTGCCGTAAATTTCTATGATTCTATGAACAAAGACACGAACCTCTGCTGGAGTTGTCTTATTTCTGTCGTCACCAAGTGCAATCCACCCATGCAGTAAGGAAGACATAGAACTCTGGGAGGGAGGGAGACTACAGCCATGCTTTTTATTGCCAGTAAATAATACGGAGAGGGAGACAGTCTCGCAGGTGTGATCTGTGTGTTTAATGAGAAATATTTGGCGGCTGGGATATTCCTGCAGACCAGGACTGGATCATTCCAATTGCTGACTAACTGTGTGAGACTTACACTCCAGCTTTGGGAAGACTGATGGGTACATTAGCGTCGTGGTTCTGGACTAATGAGATTGACATTTTTTTCCCCTTGCAGAGTGAGGGTGCGCCTTGGCTCAGTGGTGGCAATCCTGCATGAGTCAGAAGGTCATGGGTTCAAGCCTCACTCCAGGACATAATCTAAACTGGCACTTTAGTACAGTACTGAGGGAGTGCTGCACTGTCATGGTTCTGTTGCAAAGATCCCTTGGCACTTTTCTGACGAAGAACAGGCGAGTTTTTCCAGTGTCCTGGGCAATATTCATCCCTCAGCCAGCACCACCAAAAACAGATGAACTGTATTTCATTCCTATTTGTGGGAGCCTGCTGTGTGCAAATTGACTGTCATTACAACATTGACTGCACTTCAGAAGTACTTCATTGGCTGTGAAGCGCTTTGGTACGTCGTGAGGTTGTGACAGGCGCTATATAAATGCAAGTTCTTTACTGGATATAGGAAATGGATTCCCAGCAAAAGCAATTCAGGAGATAGCTTTGGGTGTGGAAGGCCATCTCGGCTCTTCCAACCAAAAAGACCCAATCCTTACTTGAACGATTTCCGTGTCCCCAAACTCTACTTTTGCAGCTTAATTTGAAGTAATTTTCTATACCTTTATTGTCTTGCATACTTCAATGAGGTCACTTCTAATGCAGGCTGAAAGTCCCTCGTCTCTCCATCTTTCCCCATAACTCATTCCTCAGACACTAGGGACTGTCTCATGACTCTGAAACATCTCCAGTGTTTGAATGTCTCCTTTGAGTCTTGGTGACCAGACAGACACAGTACGTCAGGTCCTCCTGCTGTCAATGAACTCCTTCAAAAAAGAGCTGGCTAAATATCTGTTTAAGAAGGGGATTGAGGGACACAGAGGATTAAATAATCAGTAGGACATAATGGCTGTTGCACTGTTGGTGCCATGGATCAATAACCTGTGGAACGGAACTGTTGAGAACTGGAAAGTGCGGGTCGGATTAAAACTCGAGATAAGGTCAGGGATAAGTGATTTTTTTATTAGTATAATTTGCTGTGGTTGATTGGCTTGAATAAAGTCCTGAGCAATATAAATTGACCACTTGCTGTGGAGAGGATGGCTATTTCTCATTTCATACTTGCTCTGTGTCCTGTTGCTGCTCCTGAGTCCAATGACCAGCAGTTCTTTTTAGCATTCATTTTTTTAAAAAGGTGGTGCAGTGGGGTCAGATACTTGGACTTTTAGAAATCTCGGCTGTAAGGGAGTTTGGAGCAGTCTACTTCTAATTCATTTTAGGGATGTGGGTGTCGCTGACGAGGCCGGGATTTATTGCCCATCCCTAGCTGACCTGATTTGATACAACTGAGTAGCTTGCTGGGCCACATTGGTGTGGGACTGGAGTCACATTTCCCCCCCAAGTCACACACCATCCTGACTTGGAAGTATATCGCTGTTCCTTCATCGTCGCTGGGTCGAAATCCTGGAACTCCCTCCCAAACAGCACTGTGGGAGTACCTTCACCACACGGACTGCAGCGGTTCAAGAAGGCGGCTCACCACCACCTTCTCGAGGGCAACTAGGGATGGGCAATAAATGCTGGCCTTGCCAGCGATGCCCACATCCCATAAACGAATAATAAAAAAAATCTCATTTAGGCCAGACCAGGTAAGGACAGCAGGTTTCCTTCCCTAAAGGACATAAATGAAGCAATTGGGATTTTATGACAATCCAACAGCTTTGTGGTCACTTTTACTGATACCAGCTTTTTATTTCCAGAGATTTGAACTCGCGTTCTCTGGACTTTAGTCCAGGTCTCTGGATGACTAGTCCAGTAAGCTAAGCACTACACTACCGTTACTCCCCACCTCCGAATCTGGTTCCTCGTGGGTATGAGCACTCTACAAAATTGCCTCCAATTGCACACTAAGCTGGCAGCCTCGCTCAGAGAGGCCACAGGATGGCTGGAGTATGGGAAGTGAGAAAATCTAAAACAATATTGCAGTGGTGCAGTCGAGTCAGGCTTATTTTAGATTGGGGCTGATGGTCCTTGTCAGGGGCAGAAGAGAGGAGCAGTTTCCAGCAGGTCTTCCTGGCTGCTGGTCTTGGCGAGTTGCAATGAGCCATCCAAAGGGCCCATGCTTCTGGATCCGGCGGAACAAACACTTCCCTGATGCCAATATAAAAGGGCCTTGATTGAACCACATCCAATCTTTCGAGTGTCTGATGCTGACACTGGGTGCTGGATTTTACCAGCCCCGAGGAGGTGGGTTTGGAGGCGGGACTGCTGGAAAAGTCAAAAAGAATGGGAGCCGGTCCTGAACCCGCTCCCAACCCGCCTCCAACCAATCTTCCTGGGAATCGGGTCCCCAATTTGCGCAGGGACCTGACTCCTAGCGGCGGGAAGAGGATTATAGCCACTTAACTGCCTGTTAACAGGTAGTTAGCAGGCAGTTAAGAGGCTTTTTCCCATTTTCTGTTGCGGGCTTCCTGACGTCAGGGAACCCCGCCAGGGTAAGTGAGGTGTGCTGTGGGTCTGTTGTTATGTTGGTGTGTAGATGACAGCTGCAGAAGTGGTGTGAAGGATGCAATGGGACACTGGTGAGTATCAGAGGTAAGGAAATGTTGGGAAAGTCATTTTTAATGTGTTTAGATCAATGGGAGAAGCGACAGATCGCTTCTGTACCCTCACCTGCAGCTGCCATCTGTTTTATCCTAAGGAGAGAGTCATTGGAGAGCCTGGGTGCAAGGGCTCACCTGTGTATCGTGTACAGCACCTCAATGCTGTCAAACACTGTCAAAAAGTTATGGTTTATGTGCCTTTAAGAAAACCGGCAGATGAAGCATCATCAACTGACGTCATCTGACACCGGCTTTCCCTTAATTGGCCAGCAAGCCCGCAGGGCGGGCTTAACAAGGCCAATCAGGAAAATAGCGTCTGTGCATCGGAAGTCGCTGGGGGTGGGACTAGAACCTGGAAGGCAGCAGTCCCGCCCCCAACACGTCTCGGTGCGTAAAATCCAGCCCTGGGTGTCTGAAATGGCTCCAACACTGACATCCCTCACCTTGATGAACACAAAATTCTCCAAAATGGGGATGAGGAGGGGGGCTGCTAAATACCAATTTGTGGGCAGTTGATTTAACCAAAAAGTTGCAGTGCTGCTTTGAAGTGGTTAATTTGAAGGGCTGGGATCTGTTGAGGACTGAACTCTAATGACCCTGGTATTGTCATTAGCTGTCAGATCTGCAATCAACAGTGATCAGCATTCCTACAGTGGAACCCTGCCAGAATCACAGCCTGACCTTGCAGCTAAGTATCCTTATAATAGGAAACCCATTTTTTATTTTAATGGGAACATCATTGATTATTTTTTATTGCAGCCCTGGTTCTGGTCCCTCCACCTTCGTCAGCTTTCTAAATCGTCTCTGATCAGCTTTGAACCTGTGAAAAGTTTACACTTGAATGCAAGAATTCCCAATTTCTTTCAGGGAGTTGATTTACTGTTTCGTGGTCCAGTACTCTTTTTACAAGATGCCTCTGATAAGTGTGCAGGTGGCGACAGTCCTGCAGTGTAAAGGACTCAATTCTAGCAGTCTTGGAGCCATCATAAGACTCCTAGGCAGAGGGTTTACCTGGGTACCTTTGATGGAAAAAAAGACTTGCATTTATATAGCACCTTTCATGATCTCGGGATGTCCCAAAGCACTTTACAGCCAATGAAGTACTTTGGTAGTGTAGTCACTGTTGTAATGTAGGAAACGTGGCAGCCAAATTTGGGCACAGCAAGCTCCCACAAACAGCAATGTGATAATGACCAGATAATCTGTTTTTTGTGATGTTGATTGAGGGATAAATATTGGCCAGGACTCCCCTGCTCTTCTTTGAAATAGTGCCATTTGATCTTTTACATCCACCTGATGGAGCAGACGGGGCCTCGGTTTAACATCTCATCCGAAAGACGGCACCTCCGACAGTGCAGCACTCCCTCAGTACTGCACTGGAGTGTCGGCCTGGATTTTTGTGCTCAAGTCTCTGGAGTGGGTCTTGAACCCACAACTTTTTGACTCTGAGGCGAGAGTGCTACCAACGGCTGCCTTTGATAATGGCAAAGAAAAGGACTCTGCCCAGTTATACCACTGAGTTCTTATAAGTCCAGATAAAGAATTCTGGGGTTCTTGAAGGGTTTCCTGAGTGCAACTGTTTATTTTTAAGAAGCCCTTATCTTATCAATGATTGGTATAACATTTATGTTTGCACATGAGGTGAAACACTGAAAATTCCCTTCCCCAAGCCACGTATAATTTCATGAGTGTGCCGTATAACGAGAGGGAGTTTCGGGAGCCTTAGTTAAGTGAGATCTGACCTGTCCTGCAACAAGGTTGTCTGCTCCTTCTTGTGGCTGAGACTCGCGTTCTGCTGTCGTATACAAAGTAATAAATATCTTGGGAACCTCATGATTAGATTCCAGCCCACAACTCACTTCCAGATATCCATTCTATATATTTTCTCCATCATAGAAACATAGAAAAATAGGAGCAGGAGTCGGCCATTCAAGCCTGCTCCGCCATTCAACATGATCATGGCTGATCCTCTATCTCAACACCATATTCCCACTCTCTCCCCATACACCTTGATGCCTTTTGTGTCTAGAAATCTATCTCCTTTTTAAATATATTCAGTGACTTGGCCTCCACAGCCTTCTGTGGTAGAGAATTCCACAGGTTCACCACCCTCTGAGTGAAGAAATTTCTCATCTCAGTCCTAAATGTCCTACCCCGTATCCTGAGACTGTGACCCCTCGTTCTAGACCCCCCAGCCAGGGGAAACATCCTCCCTGCATCCAGTCTGTCTAGCTCTGTCAGAATTTTATACGTTTTAATGAGATCCCCTCTCATTCTTCTAAACTCTAGTGAATACAGGCCTAGTCGACCCGATCTCTCCTCATACGACAGTCCTGCCATCCCAGGAATCAGTCTGGTGAACTTTCGCTGCACTCCCTCTATGGCAAGTATATCCTTTATTAGGTAAGGAGACCAAAACTGTACACAATACTCCAGGTGTGGTCTCACCAAGGCCCTGTATAACGGTAGTCAGACATCCTTGCTCCTGTACTCAAATCCTCTTGCAATGAAGGCCAACATACCATTTGCCTTCCAACTGCTTGCTGCACCTGCATTTTTGCTTTCAGTGACTGGTGTACAAGGACACCCAGGTCCCTCTGTACATCAACATTTCCCAATCTATCACCATTTATATAATACTCTGCCTTTCTGTTTTTCCTACCGAAGTGGATAACATCACATTTATCCACGTTATACTGCATCTGCCATGTATTTGCCTACTCACTCAATCTTGACTTTATAAGGTTGAAAAAGCTAGTGACATTTTTGTTATACATGACTGTAATTCTTAAGTTCTTTTTTGTTTTTCCAAAGTTCACCCCTCCTGAATATTGCTGGGGCATGGTTCCATGGACATTGCCAGTCCTCCGATACTTCACCCCTCTTGACTGTTGCCCATCTAGGACTTAATGTCAGTTAACTAGTCAAACAAAGTGGGAGTTGAGGAGTCCAGAGTGGTGACAGAGAGGTAAAGCTGGGTGTTGTCCGAATACATGTGAAAGCTTACCCTATGCCTATGAATGACGATGTCAAGGGGCAGCATGTAGACCAGGAAAAGGAGCTATGGATGTGACTATCAAATTGCATGAAAACCTGTGGAGGAGATGTGCTGGCTGCATTTGGACAGGAAGTGGGACCATGCTAGGAGAGTGCCACAGAAGTAGACCACAAAAAAGAGATGGTGGAGAAGGATGGAGTGGTTGACTGTGTCAAACACTACAGAGGTAAAAGAGGATGAGAGGGAGTGATGCACCACAATCACCATCAGAACGGTTTTCAGTGGTGACTTTGACAAGTGCAGTTTTGGTGCTGTGGGTTGGAGACCAGATTGATGCGCGAGTTGGGAACCAGCTGAGTGGGAACAAAACAAGGATTTGAGTGAGGAAAAGGAGATTGGAGATGGCGGAAGATAGAGGGATTAAGGGAAGTTTTTTTAAGCTGCCTTGAAAGGTAGAAGGACAGAGTCTGAAGAGAAGGAGCCATTGGCAAGTTGGGCCGCAATGAAAGACTTGCATCTATATCACGCCTTTCACGACCACCGGACATCTTAAAGCACTTTACAGTCAATGAAGTACTTTTGGAGTGTAGTCACTATTGTAATGTGGGAAACACGGCAGCTAATTTGCACTCAGCAAGCTCCCACAAACAGCAATGTGATAATGACCAGATAATCTGTTTTTTTGTTATGTTGATTGAGGGTTAAATATCGGCTAGGATACCAGGGATAACTCCCCTGCTCTTCTTCGAAATAGTGCCACGGGATCTTTTACGTCCACCTGAGAGCGCAGATGGGGCCTCGGTTTAACGTCTCATCCGAAAGACGGCACCTCCGACAGTGCAGCACTCCCTCAGCACTGCACTGGAGCGTCAGCCTAGAGTTTTGTGCTCAAGTCCCTGGAGTGGGACTTGAACCCACAACCTTCTGACTCAGAAGCGAGGGTGCGACCCACTGAGCCACAGCTGACACTGATGGGGTAGTTATGTGATGTTGAGTTGGGAGGGGATTGAGGGCACAGGAAGTGGGCCTCAAGGTGGAGATGAGTGCGGTGAGGGCCGAGGACGAAATGAGGGAGAAACACGATGTTGCCGTCCGGCAGAAAATAGGGGAGAAAATAACCTTGAAAAAGAAAATGAATTGTCGTCTTGTGTCCGTGGTGCTTAATGATTGTGATATGTGTTTGTCGGATCCATGAGATGAGTGGGTTTAAACTGCAGGTCACTGCGATATTTTCTAGGTCAGAGGGTGACATTTATGGCGAACTGCTAGGATCTTTTATTACTCGAGCCCAGGGAAGGTTTAATTGAGGACAAAGGCTGTATGATGCAGCAGACAGATCCTGAAAGCAGCCCTAACTCTCTTGGCTTTAATCGAACCAGCGTGAGGGTCCATCAATCCAGATGTATTTCTTTTTCACTTTTTTTTTTGTTGCTGTGAATATTGTGCTCATTCGTTAAAGGTTGTCGGTGCTGGGGAACAGAACGTTTTCCATTTCAAGCACCAGTTACTCCCAGGCCAGGTGTAGCACAGTTAGACGCAGAGCAAAGCGCTCTCTGCCCCGCTCCGGCAATGCACCTCTACCAGCCGTGCGTGCTTTCTCATGTGTGAGGTTGCCAATTTAGTGCTGGAATTGGGCGAGTCCCTAAACCTACTCGGGTTGCCAACTGTTCAGGGTTGTCCTGGAGTCTCCAAGAATTAAACTTATTTTCCTGGACAGTGCTGCGAGCAACCTGGGAGAAAAATCATAGGGGCAGTAAAAAGAAATTTCCCCATTTTCTTTGAGCATTTTTGTCTATTAGTTATAAAAGTATTGGGGATGGGGGAAAAAAGGCTGTTTGATTGAGGAGGGCAATTGGAGGCAGGAGGTCATGTGATGAAACCCCCAGGAATACCTCCAACCAGAGCTGACAACCCTAAAACCTGCATTGTAAGGCAAGGACAGACGTCATGAAGTATTTAATTACACAGAGGATGACCAGTTACTGGGATGGCTGAGGCCAGGGTAGCTATGCTGTGTTGGGATGTTGGGCGGGGGGGTTGGTACTTTGGAAGGATGAAATCAAATGGGCAGAACCTTGAGGGCCACTCATTTGATTGGGGGGCAGGGAGCAGGGGGCAGGACAATGGGGGTGAGGAGGAGTCGAGGGAAACTGCTAAGTTTTAAAAAAAACCTACCTATCTTATCTTTGGCTTGGGTGGGCATACAGTCCTTCAAGGTTGGCACAGCTCACCTCGGCATATAGTCCTCAATAAAAGGGTGTCTGGTTGTCAGTTGGAAGGGAAGATTCTCCAAGGGTATGATGGGACTGCTGTGTAGTGCCTCTTTTGATACATCATTGCCAAGGTGACAGACTAGCCATGTTACAGAGAAGAAAACTGAGTGAATTTCTAGGAGAAAAATGGGCCAATTGCTGATTCTGACTAAAGAGAATAATTTGCTAAAGCTTGAGATAAAATAGGCAGCCTGAAAATCACTGTATGCATACTTTATTTAAAAGAAAAGACTTGCATTTATATAGCGCCTTTCATGACCTCAGGATGTCGCAAAGCGCTTAACAGCCAATTAAGTACTTCTAAAGTGTCATCACTGTTGTAATGTAGGAAAGGTGTCAGCCAATTTGCACCCAACAAGCTCCCACAAACAGCAATGTTTCAATGACCAGATAATGGGCCAGATCTTGCTGGAAAAATAACAGTGTGTTAATGATGCATGCCACTATTAATATGCAAATCGGCCGGCAATTTCAGCGCATTAAGAAATACGCCGTGAGTTGCGAATTGCCAGAGCTTGCTGGTCGATTTACGCCGCTCCACCATTTGCTTGGCAAAAATGGCGTCTCGCCTCCCCGTTCTTTTTAAGAACTTACTGGATTTGCACGTTCATTGCCCATTAAACCTGCCGGAGAAAGCGACGGCTAGTAATTAACAGCGTAAGTACCCTTTTAACAGAGTGATCAGTGTTAATGACTGCCAATCAACCTCTGTGGCCCAGAAAGGGAACAATTTCAACTGTGGAGTCTCATTCCTTCAGGTTGTGAATTGTTTTAAAAAATTAAAAAAAAATTAAACTTTTTAATTTTTTTTCTTACTTTTCCATTGTCTTTTTCTCTCTTTCTCAAAATCCAATCTTTCTCTCCCTCTTTTTACTTCTCTTTCTGTACCTGATATGACTCTAATTGACCCTTCTTCTCCGTCGTTCCTCTGTTTCTTTCTTAATTGTTCTATCTCATTGGTTAAAGAGGTAGACTGTTGGTCCTGTCGTTCACCAAAGTCCCAGATGCCCCGTTGCCTCGCCGTTATCAGCTCGCACTTCCAGCGGGTTATGGTGCAAAAAATGTTCAAGCTGCAGGGTGCTGGAAAAAGTGTGTGTGTGCTAGGCCGATGTAGCAGAGCCTGGTCTCCAATCGTCTTGGATCCCCTTGCTATTGGACCAAGACCTTGCTCTGTCAAGCCCATGTGGTAGCTGATGTGCAACGGCCACCCCACATTAAAAGAATTCACGCACAGGCATCTTCCACCCTTTAAAATGAAGTTCGGGACCTGGAACGTCAGGAGCCTCGTGGACAACCCCAACAGCGACAGACCGGAAGCCGTACTGCTATTGTTGCCCGGGAGCTCAGACGTTTCGACATAGACATCGCCACCCTAAGCGAGACCCAGCGGGCAGGGGAAGGCCAGCTCAAGGAGCAAGGCGGTGGTTACACCTTCTTCTGGAAAGGCAAACCTGAAGAAGAACGCTGCCTCCATGGGGTAGGCTTTGCCATAAAAAATGAGCTAGTTGAACGTCTCAGAGACTCCCCTTGTGGAATAAACGAACGCCTCATGACTCTACGGCTCACCCTAGCCCAGAACCAGTGCGCTACGGTCATCAGTGCGTACACCCCAACACTGGAAGCCACAGATGAGACCAAAGAGGAATTCTACTCCAGCCTCAAACAATCCCTGTCCCAAGTCCCAATGGGCGACAAGCTGATCCTCCTTGGCGACTTCAACGCCAGAGTTGGAAAGGACACAGACCTCTGGGGAGGTGTGATCGGCAGAGAGGGGGTAGGGAAAGCCAACTCCAACGGTACCCTCCTCCTGACGAAATGCTTAGAACATGGCCTTGTCATAACCAGCACCTTGTTCCATCAGAGAGACAAGTACAAGGCTTCATGGCAACACCCTCGCTCCAAGCACTAGGCATCTGCTGGACTAAGTCATCGTCCGAGCGAGGGACCGCAAGGACGTCTGCATCACCCGCGTCATGACAGGAGCTGACGACTGTTGGACAGACCACCGCCTAATCCGCTCTGTCATCTCCATCAACGTAGCCCCAAAACAGCGGCGGCAACAGAAGCAATGCCGCAGGAAAATCAACGCTGGAGCACTCAAAGACCGTGCTAAGAAAGCCCTATTTAGCCTGCGCCTCACAACCAACCTGACAACTCCCAGTGATTCAGAGACAGTGTCCACAGCACCTGGTCTGCACTCAAGGCCTCCATAATCAGCACCTGTGAAGATACGCTTGGTCACTCAACCAGGAAACAACAAGACTGGTTCGACGAGAACGACCAGGAGATCCAGGAGCTAATAAGTCACAAACGCAAGGCATTCCTGATCTGGAAACAGCAACAGAACTCGAGAGCAAGAAAGCAGCTCTACAGACGCCTGAAGGCCGAGGTCCAACTAAAAACTCGCGACCTAAAGAACAGATGGTGGGTGGAGAAAGCGCAGGAGATCCAGCAGCTAGCCGACAACCACGACGTGCGTGGATTCTTTAGCGCAGTCAAAACCACCTACTGCCCAAGCACCCAAGGTCCTACCCCACTGCGGGCCAAGAACGGAGAGGTACTCATCAGGGACAGAGAGGCAGTCAGTGCCCGCTGGAAGGAGCACTTCGAAGATCTCCTTAACCGAGACTCTGTCTTCGACGCGAGTGTCCTCAACTCCATCCCGCAGCATGCTACCCGCCACCACCTCAGCACAACCCCAGCCCAGCATGAGGTTGAAAAGGCCATCCGACAACTGAAGAACAACAAGGCCTCAGGAGCAGATGGAATCCCCGCCGAGGTGCTAAAACATGGCAGAGAAGCACTACTGGTACGAATACATGAACTAATTTCTTTTATTTGGAAGGAGGAGAGCATGCCAGGGGATCTCAGAGACGCCGTAATCGTGACCATCTTCAAGAAAGGTGACAAGTCCGATTGCGGTAATTACAGAGGAGTCTCCCTGCTGTCTGCCACAGGGAAAATCATCGCAAGAATCCTCCTCAATCGCCTTCTCCCAGTGGCTGAAGAGCTCCTCCCAGAGTCGCAATGCGGATTCCGCCCACTAAGGGGCACAATGGACATGATCTTCACCGCACGTCAACTTCAAGAGAAATGCAAGGAACAGCACCAACCGCTGTACACGGCCTTCTTTGACCTCACAAAGGCCTTCAACACAGTCAACCGTGAGAGATTATGGAGTGTCCTCCTCAAATTCGGTTGCCCTCAAAAGTTTGTCACCATCCTCCGCCTGCTTCACGACGACATGCAAGCCGTGATCCTGACCAACGGATCCACCACAGACCCAATTCACATACGGACCGTCATCACACCAACGCTCTTCTCGATCTTCCTGGCTGCAATGCTCCATCTCACCCTCAGTAAGCTCCCCGCTGGAGTAGAGCTAATCTACAGGACAAACGGGAGACTGTTTCGCCGGGAGCAAGCGGAAGCCAAGCGCAAACAGCGCAAGGAGCGCACGTCAACCCAAGCACCCCACCCACCCGCCCCTTCAACCACCGTCTGCCCCACCTGTGACAGAGACTGTCAGTCCCGCATTGGACTCATCAGTCACCTGAGAACTTATTTTTAGTGTGGAAGCAAGTCATCCTCGGTTCCGAGGGACTACCTAAGAGAAAAACAGTACCCCCTCCCCCGGGCAATCGAAAGTTACAGCTAAAAGCTGCCATTCACGCCAATCAGCAGCACATTACTACAAAAGCAAAACACTGCGGATGCTGGAAATCTGAAAAAACCCCAGAAAATGCTGGAAATACTCAGCAGGCCAGGCAGCATCTGTGGAGAGAGAAACAGAGTTAACGTTTCAGGTCAATGACCCTTCGTCAGAACTGGAAAAAGCTGGAGATGGAACAGGTTTTTAAGCAAGTGTTGGGGCAGGGAAAGGGGGGAGGGGAGGAAAGAACAAAAGGGAAGGTCTGTGATAGGATGGAGAGGTTAAGAGAGATTAAGAGATGGTGCAAGGCAAAAGGAGATGGTAATGGGACAAGTTAAGAAACAAAAGATGGCTTTAGATGAAGTCCTCCCCTCCCCCCTTTCCCTGCCCCTGCACTTGCTTAAAAACCTGTTCGATCTCCAGCTTTTTCCAGTTCTGATGAAGGGTCATCGACCTGAAACGTTAACTCTTGTTTCTCTCTCCACAGATGCTGCCTGACCTGCTGAGTATTTCCAGCATTTTCTGGGTTTTTTTAGCAGCACATTGCTCCCAGGTACTTAGAACTGCCAATTTAAGGCAAACTCTCAGTGTCAGATTTCCAGTTACGGCTCATTTGCACACCAAGGGCGCCTTGCACCAAAGCTGTCACATCTCACAAACACAATGCACCTGCTCAGAAAGTGCTTATCTCACTAGGAGGGAGGTAGTCAGTAACACTGCACAATGAACCCATTTTTAGGGTACGCTTCTATATCTCATTTTGTAATTGATGTGTTTTGATCGATGAGTTCCACCGATCCACCTTCTCACCATGCGAGATAGACTTTAGCCTGCGCATTGTCGTCCTGCTGGATAACATAGGCAAGATTATTATATTACACAGGGTAATGCATAGGCCGGAGTATATTAGACAGAGCATAAGGGAGTTTTATTTTGCATCTAACCTGCACTGTACCTGACCTTGGAGTGCTTGACAGGGCAGTGTAGAGGGATTTTTACTCTGCCCTATCAAGCACTCTCAGGTCAGGTAAAGTATGGACTGGATGCAATGTAAATAAAAATTTTACACCATATCTAAACTGTAATATCCTGACATGAGCACGTCAAAAATTAAATATTAATTATTTAATGTTTTTTAAAATACGACAAAGCATTGCAATTTAATTTACTGTGCATTACTAAACTCTCAAAATGAAAGGATGTAGTGAGCATGATTTACTTGGAGGGCGAGATACTGATATTTTTCAAATACAGGCTGACCTTGACTGCAGCTCACGTTGCTGGGCAAAGACATGTTTAGCGTGTATCATCATAGCGTGTTTGGGATAGCAGGAGCAGAATGGAGTAACGGGTCCGTCAAACGGGGGCTTGTAAAACTATTGAAATTTATGGTGCGCAAAATTTGGAGCTTGCAGCAGGGGCGAAGCATGAATGTTCTGCAGCAGCCTCACAATCCCTGATGATGGGGGAGGGAGCACACGTGAATAAAGGAGGAATGTTGCTCTCCCTTGGTCAGAGCCGCCATCTTGGAACGGAACATAATTTTGCCCCCCTTTTCTCTGACCCGTGTAGGCCACCTCATTGCTATTTTAATACACATGGGACAGGTGTGGTCCCCTCTGTCTCTCTCTCTCTCTCCTCCCCTCCCGCTAAGCTTGGCAACTTTTGCCGAATCCAAAATCGAAGTGGCAGGACAGGGCTCTGGAGATGGGGATGGGCCTAATCTTTTTATGCACAAGACCGTAAAATATCAACATATATAAGAATAAGGAAACGTCCAATTGACTGAGGTATATGGACAAAGCCCTGTAACCAGACATAAATCAGTACAACATCCTGGCCAGGATTTTCCTCTCGGGGGGGGGGGGGGGGGGGGCGTGGTGCCTTCACGAGGCGAGGCTCAATTTCTGCCTGTCCAAAGAACGTGCCACTGACCCCCAGCGAATCTCGCCTGGTCAGCTTCATTGAAATATTTCCCTCCCAATTCCCAGCTGCGCCAGGGGGGGGCCCACCTTTGGGATGGGGAGGTGGAGAGGAAGGGGAAATGGCCGCTCTAGGCCTTGTGCACCTGTAGCAGCAAAGCGGAACCTGAGGCCTACGGAGAGGTGAAGGCAGCCTCCGTTTCTGTGGGCAGCGTTTAAAACGCCCATGGGGGAAGGAGTGAACTAACTGATGTAAACTTTGGGGAGGGCCTTCTGCCGACCCTGGGCGGCATTACTTGCGTTCAGCGTCGCTATGACGTTAAAGTCAGGGACATTCAAGGTCTCGTGGCAGAGGATCGTGGGAATGCCTGCACTCGTCGACTGGCCTGCAAAATGGCTCCCTTCCCATGCCACCCCGCCTGGGTCAAACTCTCACAACTGAAGAGGAAAATCCTCCTCCCTGTAACGGTATATCACACCTCACGAGAGTAAAAGCCAATGGGCCCTTTTATATGACAGGAATGCTTCTGACGCCAAGAGCATGATGGGCGGGCGGGCGGGGGAGCCCTTCACGTGGAGGAGCTGAACCAGTTATGGTTGCAGGCAGTGAAACATTCCTCAAGTTGGGGGGGGGGTTCTCACTGGGCACCTCTGATGAACAGTGCCGCTGACAGAAATGTTTAATAGTGCCCCCCCCCCCCCCCCCCCCCCCCCCCACCCCAAACTGATAGCACTTACTGTTGAGTTCTGTACCTTGGAGTCCTGCAGACATGTCAGTCCTCCAATTATTAGCTGTGGCTCAGTGGGTAGCACTCTCGCTTCTGAGTCAGAAGGCTGTGGGTTCAAGTCCCACTCCAGAGACTGGAGCACAAAATCCAGACTGATACTTCAGTGCCGTACCAAGGGAGTGCTGCACTGTCGGAGGTGCCGTCTTTCGGATGAGACGTTAAACCGAAGCCCCGTCTGCCCTCTCAGGTGGACGTAAAAGATCCCACGGCACTGTTTTGAAGAAGAGCAGGGGAGTTCTTCCCGGTGTCCTGGACAATATTTATCCCTCGACCAACATCACAAAAAAAAAACCAGATTATCTGGTTCATTATCACATTGCTGTTTGTGGGATCTTGCTGTGCACAAAATAGGCTGCTGTGTTTCCTACATTATAGCAGTGGCTACGCTTCGAAAATACTTCATTGGCTGTAAAGCACTTTGGGACTTCCTGAGGTGGAGAAAGGCGCTATAGAAATGCAAGTTCTTTCTTTTGCTGCAACTTCACCTTTGCTGGCCTCCTGCGTCTCATCCTGGTATCGGGACGGGGTGGGGTGTGAGGTTTGCGGCCAGATTGTCACTATCCTACACGCAGGCGCGAGTGCAGTTATCCCTCTGTGGCTGAAGCCCCTCCACACTCCACGCAGGGGGCGAATTTGGCTCCAAGCAAAGTTGACGGAATTACGGAACCACTTCCAATATAAAAGGTTCCAGTATAAAAAGTTAGCATCCAGGGGCCATCAGATCCACCAGGAGCTACCTGCACAGTACCGAGGGGGCTGCTCAACTGCAGCGTCGATGGTGCTTACAGCGGCTGTCGCATTGCCACTGACTTCTGACGTGCAGTCCTGTGCAGCCGGTGGCATCACCAGAGTATGCTTGTTAGGTCCGCTGAGGCAGGCAGCTACCCAAACCCAGTGTGAACACTGGGGGCTGTTCAAGGCCACTGGCGTCCTGGAATCCGAATTGAGGAGGTGCCAATTCTAAGAGCAAAAAGAAAAAAGAAAGACTTGCATTTATATAGCGCCTTTCACGACCACCGGACGTCTCAAAGCGCTTTACAGCCAATGAAGTACTTTTGAAGTGGAGTCACCTGTTGTAATGTGGGAAACGTGGCAGTTACTTTGCACACAGCAAGCTCCCACAAACAGCAATGTGCTAATGACCAGATAATCTGGTTTTTTGTTGTGTTGGTTGAGAGATAATATTGGCCAGCAGTTGAACATCAGACTTTTACTGACCGGTTGTAACTCCCACTAATGTCAGAGAGCCCGCTAGCAGACCAACTCCGAAGAGTACAGGTGGCAACTCCTACCTCTGTGTTAATTTAGCTCCGTGGGTAGCGCTCTTGCCTTCTGAGACAGAAGGTTGTGGGTTCAAATCCCACTCCAGGGCTTGAGTCTATAATCGAGCTTGACACTCTAGTGCCGTACCGAGGAGGTGCTGCACTGTCAGAGGAGCCGCCTTTCGGATGAGGCGTTAAACCGAGGCCCCGTGAAGTGCTGTGCCTCAGAGAAGACCTCGTCTGTCTCCTCAGGTGAATGTTAATAGACCCCATGACACTGTTCAAAGGAGAGTGGGGAGTTCTCCCTGGTGTTCAGACTAACATTCCTCCCTCAACGAAAACCACTGAGGTTACCACATCCACTTGCCTGGATGAGTGCAGCTCCAACATCACTCAAGAAGCTCGACACCATCCAGGACAAAGCAGCCCGCTTGATTGGCACCCCATCCACCACCTTAAACATTCACTCCCTCCACCACTGGCATACTGTGGCTGAAACGTGTACCATCTACAAGATGCACGGCAGCAACTCGCCAAGGCTTCTTCGGCAGCACCTCCCAAACCCGCGACCTCTACCACCTAGAAGAACAAGGGCAGCAGGCGCACGGGAACACCACCCCCTCCAAATTACACTCCATCCTGACTTGGAAGCATATTGCCATTCCTTTGTCGCTGGGTCAAAATCCTGGAACTCCCTCCCTTACAGCAATGTGGGAGAACCTTCACCACACGGACTGCAGCGGTTCAAGAAGGCGGCTCACCACCACCTTCTCAAGGGCAACTAGGGATGGGCAATAAATGCTGGCCTTGCCAGCGACACCCACATCCCATGAACTAATAAAAAAAATATGCAGACTGTACATCAAAAAAAATTAATTATACATGTAACATTTTGGGATTTCGAGTGAGACTCACTGTAAAATTTTCTTTATCACCGTGTCATCCTCTCTTCCCTCTCTGACTGTTATTTCTCTTTTGGCCCTCACTCTGTCTCTTGTTCTCTCTTTTTCTCCCTGTTCCCTTTCACTGTTCCTCTTGTTCTCTTTTCCTTTTATGTCTCTCTCTCTCTCCTCCACTAAATAAGAATACCGACAGCTATATGATGGAAGGAAACAAATCTTACGCAGACTGCACTTAAGCAGGGCTTTTCTGTGATACATCCAAATAGATTACGATTCAGTTACTGGAGTGAGATTCTCAACAGGAGACATTAACACTCTTGGGCATACGAGCAGAACATCCGCTGCATGTCCTTAAGCACAGCTAATTACCTGTCTTCTTGATAGGTGTTTAACTGCTTTTCCCAGTTAGCGGTTTCAGTTAGAGGCCAGACGCAACAAAAATAATTATTTTTTGCTTTCTGGTTGGAGAAGTTTCTCTCTCTCTTTCTTTTTCTCTCTCTGGGCTTCCTCCTTCAGGAAAACGAAAGTAAAATTAAGTTCAGCAATCTGCTGCTAATCAAAAATTCCACTGCTGGGAGCAGGAATCATTCACGTTTTCAATGTTCCTTCTTCACTTTCCCTTCCTGACCCTCATGTTAGCGGACATGGTAAATGATTCCCTTTCCTCCGGCACTGACCGCCCACCCACTCCCTTTCAAAAATCACTGCTCTCACCTCCTCCCAAAAAAAATCACCACCCTCAACCCGCCTGTTCTCGGGAACGACCTCCTCTTCTCCAACTTCCCGTTCCTCTCCAAGGCCCTTGACCATGTTACCTCCCAGATCCGTGCCCACCTCAGCCACAATTCCCTGCTGGAATCTTCCCTCCCACGGCGCGCGCGAAAACGGCCCTGGGAAGGATGAAGAAAGACTTTCTCTGGGACTGCCGTTAGACTGCATTGTCCCTCCTCGAGCTCGCTGCAGCCTCTGACGCGGCCAACTACACCAGTCGTTCTCAAACTGGGGTCCGCGGACCCCCGCGGGGGGGATCTGTAGTGACTTTCCAGGGGGTTGGTGGCCGGAGGTCATTTCAAGCCCGCTCCTCTTTATAAAACCGACACTGATTGAGTTCTTGCCAATTATTCTCAACGGCTGGGCCCGCCTCCTCGCAGAGGCCCACGGCTCTCACTCACTGTGCAAGGAGCGCTCCCCCCCTGCTGGTCGAGCCGATTTCCTCTCCCCCCGACGCCGCGACCCCGTGCCATCCTCCCGGCACGTGATCAGAGCGCCGGCGGGGCCCTTCAAACACGGGCCCGAACGTGTTCACGCAAACACCGTACTAGCCCACAGTGCAGCTGTCACAGAACATGTCAGCGGGACAGTGGCGGCTGGCACAGCTTAAAGGGACCACTGGTGGTGAGTCATGATGCCAGCAGCATCCGAGCATGTGCGTGGGTGCTCGGGCCCTCTCTCACCCTGGCCAGCCTGCTGACGGCTTTAAAAATGGTCCAGCACCAAGTGGCTAACAGTGACCGTCTGTTGCTGCGGAGCGCCCAGAATTGGTGCGAGAAGCCGACACGCCCATCTCACCGACACCTGTAAGTAAACACCTGTTTTCTTCAAAGCATTATTAAAACACTCTTTACATGCAGCACTTTCATATTGTGAGCATTACATAGTATTATAATTTAGATGGGGGTCCGTGATTACTAATCCATTTTGGAAAGGGGTCCTATAACCAAAAAGGTTTGAGAACCACCAGTCTACATCATCCTCCTCCAACACCCCATCTCCATTGTCCAGCTTGGTGGCATTGCCCTCACTTGGTTTCGCTCTTGTCTATTTGATCTAATGAATTATATTTATAGCCCCTAGGTTGTGGACTACCCCACACGTGGAAACCGCTTCTCTAGGGCTGACATAAAGAAGATGTTTCCACTTATTTTGGACTCCCCACTAGGGCCCATAAATAGAAGATAGTCACTAATAAATCCAATAAGGAATTCAGGAGAAACCTCTTTACTCCTAGTAGTGAGAATGTGGAATTTGCTGTCACAAGGAGAAGTTGAGGTGAATAGCACAGATGCATTTAAGGGGAAGCTCGATAAGCAGATGTGGGAGAAAGGAATAGAAGGATATGGTGATAGGGTGAGATGAAGTAAGATGGGAGGAGGCTTGTATGACTACCTAAATGGTAGAAGGCAAACTTGGGTCTTTTTTCGTCTAGCAATTCCTATGTTCCATCAGTTAACGATTCAAAGAGCAGAGAGGTTACTCCGTAACTTTTAGTTTGTGTTTTGTCTCCTGGTTCCACACTAAGCATTAGGCCTGGCAGCAGTTCCGTATTTGGTAGGAGTCTCACAGATGATTGCCTGTCCTCCCATCCCAGGGTTCCAATCTCGTGTCTGCCTGTGTTGGTAATTAATCGCATTTAATTTGCTTTCTTGCACTGGTGGTACGACTGTCCCAGCATCTATGGGGGAAAAAAAGATACATTTTTGGGAAGCTGGATAAACAAATGAGGGAGAAAGGAATAGAAAGATATTCTGACAGGGTTAGATGAAGAGGGATGGGAGGAGGCTCGTGTGGAGCATAAACACCAGCACAGACCTGTTGGGCTGAATGGCCTGTTTTTGTGCTGTAAATTCTATGTAATTCCATTAGAAGACCACTTAAAGCATAGGAAGGCACAGACAGGGCTAAGGGGAGACAGCAGGGCAGTGGGATTAGTTTTGAATTGTTCTCGCAAAAAGCTGACATGGACACCATGGGCTGAACGGCTTCTTCCTGTGCTGTTTGGTCTCTGGTTCACAGTTGTGGCGTGGGTGTGGTTAGAAAATAGAATTTTTTTTACCTCTGTTCCCTTGTTGCCCCCCACATTTACCCTGTTTAGTATTGAACACCCTGTACACAGCTAAACACACACAGCTAAACACATTTCATAAATTAAATAAGTTTATATAAAATTTATGAGGATGGTAAATTACAAGCACTCCACCCAAGATGGACCAATAATGAGTCATTTCATCAACTGGGTTAGACACATACCCATAGTTACATAGTTTATAGCATACAGGAGTGGAGACTCTAGCAGGAACGAGGGGTAAGTCTGCCAACAATAGTTGCTATACAAGTTGTTGTCCTCCCCACCCTGCTTTACCGATTGGAGTCATGGATCTGCTGCTAACATCACATCAAGTAACCATTTACCCGTGCACTGTCTACAGCATATTGCTGGCATCAAGTGGCAGGACAGGGGGTCTAACACTGATGTCCTCGAACGCTGAAATACAACTGGAACGGAGGCCACGAACACGAAGGTCCAGGTGCGTGGGTCTGGACATGTCGTTCAAATGCCTGACTCTAGAATTCCCAAAGCCGCCATCTACGGCCAGCTGCAGTCCAGATACCGCAACAGAGGTGGGCAGATGAAACGCTACTAAGACACACTGAAGGCCACCTTGAAATCTTGCAATATCAACCCCAGCACCTGGGAAGACACAGCTACCAACAGATCACGATGGCAGTGTGTTTGCCCGGTTGGTTTGAATGAATTTGAGGCTGCCAAGTTCCTGTCACACAAAGCAACTTCTCTACCCTCCTCACCTGGCTTCCAGTGCGGCATGTGCACCCATACATGTGCGTCCAGGATACGGCTCTTCTCCCATCAGCGCTCCCACAACAACGGAGACTCATCCGTCAATTCGACAGGAGACTCCATGATGCATATGACTGGTAGTAAAAGTTTCTCTTAAACTACACAGAATGAATGTTGCAGTTCGGCAAAGGCAAGAAAGAAGTTGCATTTATATAGCACCTTATCGCATATCTCAAATGTTCCAAAGGGCTTTGCATATAATGAATTACTTTGTGAAGTGTAGTTGCTGTTGTTATATAGGCAAACATGGCAATCATTTTGTGCACAGCACGGTCCCACAAACAGCAATGAGATGAATTATCATTGATCGGTTTTGGTGGTGATGGTTGAAGGAGGAATGTTGGCCAGGGCACTGGGAGGACGCTCTGCTCCTCTTCAAAGAGTGCTTTGGGATCTCTTGCGTCCACCTGGACAGGTAGACGAGGTCTCAGTTTAATACTTCATCAGAAGAAGAGGACCTCCGGCAGTGCAGCACTCCCTCAGTACTGCACCCAAGTGTCAGCCTAGATGAAGCTGTCAAGTCCTGGAGCGGGGCTTGGACTCAATCCCTCCTGACTCAAGGGCGCGATCAACTGAGCCAAGCTGGCAAGAGTAAACACTCGCAACTCCCAAAGCCAGCAATGGATCTGAAGGGAGAAAAGGTAGGGAAAAGGGAGAAGAATGTATTCTGAACCCTGCAGCCACAGTGACTGGCACAGCTTGTTGCTTTTAGCCATGGTTATATTAATGCTGTGAGGCAGCATCTCAGGCAGAGGGCTCACATCTAGGATTTGTCGAATGGTGACAGCCCTGATTACTATGCATAATTGCTACCCAAAATCAAATGGAAATCTTTGTTTTTCTACATTGAGTGTCTGTTTTATAAATTGACGGCATAACGCGATGGCTTAAAGCACATCAGCAATGCACTGACAGTGAAATGAAAACACAATCTGAAGATTTATTGAAAATGGCAGCTCACCAAAGCCTTGCTACAGCCTGTCGTACTGATAAACATCCTGCACTGCAAGGCAGTTCTTAATCTTCTCCAGCAAAGGGAATGTCAGAGCACAGTTCCGGTGCTCAGTCATTGAATGTGACACGGGTGACATGTTCTCTTATCTCTGAGAATGTAGTGCGGTTGATGCTCCAAAGTGCTTCATGTCCAGAGTCACAAACCTCAACTTGGAGCTGAAACGCTGCTGCTCGTATCATAACACGCACCAAGTCCTGTTCTCACTGACGTACGTGGGCTCCCGGTCCGGCAACGCCTCAAATTTAAAATTCTCATCCTTGTTTTCAAATCCCACCATGACCTCGCCCCTCCCTATCTCTGTAACCTGCTCCAGCTCGACAACCCTCCGAGATCTCTGCGCCCCTCCAATTTTGGCCTCTTATGCATCCCTAATTTCTTACCTCGGCCCAGCTCCATGGCAACTGTTAGCCTGTCGAAGAAATCTCCCGCTGCAAAGAAGCATAAGAGATGCAAAATGGTGAACAAAAGTGAACTTTGAGCAGTACAACCATAGTGAACACTACAGGCAGTTGTACAAATACAGCTTTTATATAAACAGAGATGCAGATATACATATAGAAACATATATCACTGAAGGTTCAGATGCATCTACATCCATTTATCAATATCTATATATGTATGTATAAATAAAAAATCTGTCCTAATATCTCCTTATGTGGTTTAATGTCAAATTTTGTCTGATAACGCTCCTGTGAAAGCGCTTTGGGACGTTTTACTATGTTAAAGGCGCTATATAAATACAAGTTGTTGTTGTTGTTGAAAAGGCTGCCTACTAGTGTACGCGGGATTGAGATATTGTCCATGTGGCCCAAGCCTGCGGCCATTACAGTATTGCAACTGTTGAGTCAGTTGAGTGACCTAGGGTAGGGACACCTGATTGGATACATGAGCTGTAATGTTAGAAAATCAGCAGTCAGACAGGGAGTGTGCCAGTGTGGTTTGGGTGTTACAGGGTTTGTACCCATACTTAAAATGGCACCTGGTTTGCCACCTTGACCACAATCCCTTAATTTGGTTAAACTTTGTGCATGCCAACTAAAATGATTGAGGTGTATCATTGGCCAGCCGTCCTGTCAAGAGTATAACGTAGTCTTGGTGCTCGTGAGTGGTGAGTTAGTGGCCCTCACGAGAAGCCTCTGCTGAGGGGGGGGGGGGGGGGGGGGTGGAGTAATGTGAATTTCTGTCTTTGATTCTTGTTTAGATTTAAAATAGTTACCGTCTAAAATGGAAGCTGCTCTTTGCTCGATGCAAAATGGAAGACACAGACTCTCTGGGTAAAAGGATTCCCCTTGATGGCTGGGTCAGCGTGTGTACAGTGTTAAATGTATCCAACTTGATAAACGGAGAGGAAATATCTCTTGTGGTCCAGTGTAAATGCAGTCTGGTTGAAAGGAGAGGAAATACAAGCTATTTCCCCATTGTTTGCTAAAGACTGTCAACATTTTGTATGCTTGACTTCTTAATAGAAATTGCTTTACATCAAAACAGATCAGGAGCTTACAGGAGTCCCAAGTCTAGCTGCGAGCTTTTTGGCTCTGGTGAAGGTATTGCATGAATGTGTGTGACTTGCATGTTCTATGGAGAGACGAGAGAAGCCAGGATTGTTATCCTTAAGAGCAGAGAAAGTTAAGGGGAGATTTAATAGAGGTGTTCAAAATTATGAAAGATTTTGATAAAGTAGATGGGGAGAAATTGTTTCCACTGGCAGGAGGGTCGGTAACCAGAGGACACAGATTTAAGATAATTGGCAAAAGAACCAGGGGGGAGATTTTTTGATGCAGCGGGTCGTGACGATCTGGAATGCGCTGCCTGAAAGGGCGGTGGAAGCAGATTCAATAGTAACTTTCAAAAGGGAATTGGATACATACTTGAAAAGGAAAAATGTGCACGGTTATGGGGATTGAGCAGAGGAGTGGGACTAATTGGAGAGCTCTTTCAAAGAGCCGGCACAGGCATGATGGGCCGAATGGCCTCCTTCTGTGCTGTATGATTCTATGCGGTAAGACGGTGGAATTCCTGCCACAAAGCCCTGTTGAAGCAAAGTCTGCAAATTCTTTTAAGAGGGAATTAGGTAGTTCCATGAAAAACTAGAATATTAAAGGGTTTGAGAGAGTGAACAAGGAGAGTGGGATTACAGTAGGTATCTCAGATTGTACTGTTTCACTACTTTGCTTGGGTCTTTCTGCTCCTACGTTTTAGTTCAGTTGAAAATAGTTGTCTAGCCTGTATGAAGTGGTCTACTGCTGTGATATTTTTCACCATCTGAGGGCAATGTCGAGGACCCCCAACTCTTTCCCCATTGAGCAGTTTACCACAGTTGGGGAAAATGATTAGACCTGGGCATTAGCCAACACCAATGTGGTAGAGAACAAAGGCATGGGGTTCAGTTCATAAGAGAGCTGTGACGAAAATAGGGATTTTAGTTTTTGTCCAGTTTTATATGGTTTTAAATCGGGAAAACCTGTACTTAAAAATGGCATTGGAGGCTGTGGGGTGGAAATTTGTGGCAACCCGTTTTCGGGCCTGAATTCACTGGCGCATGCCTGAGGCTTACCCAAAATTCTGCCTCATCAGCCTATTGGCGGCGAGCTGCGGAGGCCAATTGGGCGTCCAGAGACAGTTCAACGGCTCCATAAGGACAGAGTTGGGCCAACATTCCCCCCCGGCGGCAGCCCTCAGGTGGCGGGGAGGCGATCGGGAGCGGGCCGGCAACGGAGTTTGGGACTGCTGTGGAGCCAGAAGGAGCACTCCTGCTCCTCTCGCCTCCACATTCTGGTAGGTTAACCATACGTTTTTGATGGCTGCCTCCAGCGTCCCTTTTAATCGAGGGATATATATTGGAGAACGCCCCGGTCGTCTTCCAATAGTGCCGTGTAAGAAATCATGGATTGAAAGAAATAATAGTCTGTTACGGGTTCCCTAGATCAGCGGTCTGCCTTAAAGTTGATGACACAGAAAGATTCCAGTCATGTCAGAAAAATAGCTGTACAGAGAGCTGAATTACGAGGTCAGAACAAAAAACAGGCCTTCGAGTGGGCATAACTAGGGCTGATAAGGGTTGCAGCAAGGAGCTGTGGGATAAACAAGCTGTCTGAGAGGGCAACAAGACCTTTAGAACAGAGAGATAAGGAGGAAAATGACCCCATGAGGCTGGGAGGGGGCTGTCATAGGTAACCTCTCCCTTGTAATTGGACAATAGGATGGGGAACAAATGATTGACACCAGGTAATCACCAGCCCACCGAAATAACTCTAAATATAGACGACCGAGAGAGGAAATCGGGCAGTTAGGGGCGAAGGCTTCCCCGAGGTGGCTGATGGCCTAACACCTCCAACATCCGTCCATCCGGTTGTTTCGTTCCGTTCCAGGGCCATAGATCGCCCTCATCTGTCACGGGTTGTATGTCTACTGTATCTATTTCAATCGCATGCAGTAATATCTGATTATGCTTTAAAACTGTAGCTCTTTAATAAAAAGCCTTACAACTCCTAAGAGCCTTTGGGTAATCTGTATGTGACCTGTGATCCTAATCTTACAGTGGTGTCAGAAGTGGGATCACAGAGTTGGGAGTTGTAAGGTTCTGGTTGGGGGGACCGGAGGGACTTGGTCAAACGCACTTGATCGTTGTTTATACTGAGTATTTTTCTCTCTGAAAGAAGGGAGCGGGAAAGAGCGTGTTAAAAAGTAAAACCAGAAATACCCAATGGCGTTGGCATATCACCGGGAACAGTTGATAGATAGCCTGAAGGAGGTGAAGCATAAAGTGCAGGAGAGAGAGGGGGGAGATAGAGAAGGAAAAATATCTAATTTGCAGGCTAACCAATCTGAAAACTCAGCAAAGAAAGGGAAAAAACAGGGATTTGGAAAACCAGGAAAAGCTGCTGAGATGCCGATTTTAAAAAAAAAGAGAAACTTCAAGTTTTACCGACATGGAAGTTATTAATGTCTGTGGCGAGACAAAGAAACATAGAAAAATAGGAGCAAGAGTAAGCCATTCGGCCCTTCGAGCCTGCTCCGCCATTCAGTATGATCATGGCTGATCCTCTACCTTCATACCATACTCCCGCTCTCTCCCCATACCCCTTGATGCCTTTTGTGTCTAGAAATCTATCTATCTCCTTCTTGACTTGGCCTCCACAGCCTTCTGTGGTAGAGAATTCCACAGGTTCACCACCCACTGAGTGAAGACATTTCTCCTCATCTCAGTCCTAAATGTCCTACCCCTTATCCTGAGACTGTGACCCCTCGTTCTAGACCCCCCAGCCAGGGGAAACATCCTCCATGCATCCAGTCTGTCTAGCCCTGTCAGAATTTTATACGTTTCAACGAGATCCCCTCTCATTCTTCTAAACTCTAGTGAATACAAGCCTAGTCGACCCAATCTCTCCTCATACGACAGTCCTGCCATCCCAGGAATCAGTCTGGTGAACCTTTGCTGCACTCCCTCTATGGCAAGTATATCCTTTCTTGGGTAAGGAGACCAAAACTGCACACAGTACTCCAGGTGTGGTCTCACCAAGGCCCTGTATAACTGTAGTAAGACATCCTTGCTCCTGTACTCAAATCCTCTTGCAATGAAGGCCAACAAACCATTTGCCTCCTAACTGCTTGCTGCACCTGCATGTTTGCTTTCAGTGACTGGTGTACAAGGACACCCAAGTGCCTTTGTACATCAACATTTCCCAATCTATCACCATTTAAATAATACTCTGCCTTTCTGTTTTTCCTACCGAAGTGGATAACATCACATTTATTCACGTTATACTGCATCTGCCATGTATTTGCCCACTCACTCAACTTGTCTAAATCGCCTTGAAGCCCTCTTTGCATCCTCCTCACAACTCACAATCCCACCTAGTTTCGTGTTGTCAGCAAACTTGGAAATATTACATTTGGTTCCCTCATCCAAATCATTGATATATATTGTGAATAGCTGGGGCCCAAGCACTGATCCCTGCGGTACCCCACCAGTCACCACCTGCCACCCCGAAAAAGACCCATTTATTCCTACTCTCTGTTTCCTGTCTGTTAACCAATTTTCAATCCACGCCAGTATATTACCCCCAATCCCATGTGCTTTAATTTTGCACACTAACCTCTTATGTGGGACTTCATCAAAGGCCTTCTGTAAATCCAAATACACCACATCCACTGGTTCTCCCTTATCTATTCTACCAGTTAAATCCTCAAAAAACTCCAGTAGGTTTGTCAAACACGATTTCCCTTTCATAAATCCATGTTGACTTTGTCTAATCCCGTTGATATTTTCTAAGTGTCCTGTTATCACATCCTTTATAATAAACTCTAGCATTTTCCCTACTACTGATGTTAGGCTAACCGGTCTGTAGTTCCCTGTTTCTCTCTCCCTCCTTTTTTAAATAGTGGGGTTACATTTGCCACCCTCCAATCTGCAGGAACTGTTCCATAATCTATAGAATTTTGGAAGATGACAACCAATGCATCCACTATTTCCATGGCTACCTCTTTTAGTACTCTGGGATGCAGATTATCAGGCCCTGGGGATTTATCGGCTTTCAGTCCCATTAATTTCTCCAGCACTTTTTTTACTAATACTAATTTCCTTTAATTCCTCCTTCTCACTAGACCCTTGGTTCCCTAGCATTTCTGGGAAGTTATTTGTGTCCTCTTCCGTGAAGACAGAACCAAAGTATTTGTTTAATTGCTCTGCCATTTCCTTGTTCCCCATTATAAATTCTCCCGTTTCTGACTGTAAGGGACCTATATTTGTCTTCACTAATCTTTTTCTTTTTACATACTTGTAGAAGCTTTTACAGTCTGCTTATATGTTCCTTGCAAGTTTACTCTCTTACTCTATTTTTCCCCTCTTAATCAATCTCTTGGTCCTTTTTTGCTGAATTCTAAACTGCTCCCAATCCTCAGGCTTGCTACTTTTTCTGGCAACTTTATTTGACTTCGCTTTGGATCTAATGCTATCCTTAATTTCTTTTGTTAGCCATGGTTGGGCCGCTTTTCCTTTTGTGTTTTTGCGCCAGAAAGGAATGTATAACTGTTGCAATTGATGCATTCGTTCCTTAAATGTTAGCCATTGCCTATCCACCGTCATGCCTTTTAATGAAGCTCCCCAATCTATCATAGCCAACTCACTCCTCATACCATCATAGTTTCCTTTGTTTAGATTTAGGACCCTAGTTTCAGATTGGACTACTTCACTTTCCATCTTAATGAAGAATTCTATCATGTTATGGTCACTCTTCCCTAAAGGACCCCGCACAGCAAGATTATTAATTAACCCCTTCTCATTGCACAATACCTAATCTAGGATAGCCTGTTCCCTAGTTGGCTCCTCAACGTACTGGTCTAAAAAACCATCTCGTACACACTCCAGGAATTCATCCTCCACAGTATTATTGCTAATTTGGTTTGACCAGTCTATATGTAGGTTAAAGTCACCCATGATTACTCTAGTACCCTTGTTACATGCATCTCTAATTTCCTGTTTGAGGCGATCCCCTACATTACCACTACTGTTTGGAGGTCTATCGACAACTCCCACCAATGTATTCTGCTCCTTGGTGCTTCTTAGCTCCACCCAGACTGATTCTACATCTTGATTTTCTGAGCCAATATCCTTTCTCACTATTGCTCTGATTTCATCCTTTACTAACGACGCCACCCCACCTCCTTTTCCTTTTTGCCTGTCCTTCCTAAATATCGAATATCCTTGGATATTCAGCTCCCAGCCTTGGTCACCCTGCAGCCATGCCTCCGTAATCGCAATTATATCGTATCCGTTTTCATCTATTTGCGCTGTTAATTCGTCTACCTTATTACAAATGCTTCGTGCATTCATATACACAAGATTTGCTGAGTGAAAGGAACCTTAAAAAATGCTGGAATTTCAGTTTGTGTGAAAGTGTGTGTTAAAGTGTGAACGTTTTCCTGACTATGAATGTTTAAGAAGTTACAGTATTCCTTTTCTCTGAAAGTCTGTCTTTAAAACAAAAAGTGTCTGTTATGTGTGTTTTAGCTCCACCCACTTCTCTGTTAAAAGCTGTTTCACCCTTTTGTCTTGTCTTGGATTTTGGAAGTTTTAAGAATGTGTAAATTTTACGTCCACCTGAGGGGGAAGACGGGCCTCGGTTTATTGTCTCATCCATAAGACACTGCAGCACTCCCTCAGTATGTGCTCAAATCTCCTAGAGTGGGTCTTGAACCGATGACTATCTGACTCAGAAGCGAGAATGATACCACAGAGCAAAGCTGATGCTTAAATACAGCCCACTGTTTGTTTCCATTGGGATCCTTTGGCTGTTTCCATTGGGATCCTTTGGCTATTTTAAAATTTTATTGGGTTCTCAATATATATATTTTACGCAGTTATTGCACATGTTGATTGTACAGTGCATATGAAAGGAATGCATTGGTGCAATCAAGTTGCTTGGCTTTACTATGCTGGCATTGGAAACAATGCAGGTTGAAGGGGTTGAGGCAGTTTGTTTAGTCTTGGGCTCGGGGTGTTAGTTAGACCTGGGGACAAGGAGAGTGGGCTCTGCATGCTGGAGGTCAAGTGGCTGGGATTGATGCCCCTCGTGGCTGGGATACTGTGCAGCTTGGGTTGGGCTCTTTGTGCTCTGACCGTCCCAAGAAAGAGTGCCTGATTGCTTGGTATATGTCCAGTTCAAGACAGAGGCGAAGTATCACTGATTCTGATTGGAAAATATCCCATGTGTTTTAGCCATATGCTTGTTGTTGTTGGGAGGGGCCCACAGAGGGCAGATGCACCTTCTTGCAGCAAGTAATGAGAGTTATAAAGAAAAGAAAGACTTGCATTTTTATAGCACCTTTCACAACCTCAGGACGTCCCAAAGTGCCTTGCAGCCAATGAAGTGCTTTTGAAGTGTAATCACTGTTGTAATGTAGGAAAGGTGGCCCCTCTTCAATGGGCAATCCCAGCAAGCACTAAGCTGGGATTGTATGTCTGGTCATGTTCCAAGTGGTCTCCTGGACAACTATCTAGATATAGCAGCTTGACCAGAATATGTGGAAGAGGGTGCCCCAAGAGCCTATTTTAAGTCAATTCATCTTGGTTATAGCCGTCTGAAAATGTAATTTTGAACGAGCATCAGATGTTAAAACCTGTCTCGGTGAAAAGCTAAAAGAGCAACCCATTGTTTGCTGTTCTGTTAGTCGGCTAATTTTGTTAGTTATAGACAATCTTTGAAGAGACTATTTGTTTCTACATCAAAGAAGCCATGTATGAATGTCAGGTCTTGTAGCCATTCTTCAGCGACACTGCGTAGGATGGGGCACATAGAATCCTTTAATAAGCTTTAGTAAGTACTGCCAGAGACTCCTGTCTTTCTAAGAGTTTGGCAGGGGAAGCTGTAAGAACCATATTTTGCAACAGAGAGTTCATTTTAACCCTATATACAGTCTGCTCCTATTAATTCAATGTAGTTTTTTGCTCAGAAAAAAATTCAAATTATCCAGTCGTTCAAACTAGGGGGTGTCAGCTGTGGCTCAGTTGTAGCACTCTCGCCTCCGAGTCTGAAGGTCGTGAGTTCATGCCCTCCTCCAGAGCCTTAAGCATAAAATCTCGGCTGACACTCCAGTGAGGAAGTGCTGCACTGTCAGAAGTACCATTTGTCAGATGTGTCATTCAACCGAGGCCCCATCTGCCCCCTCAGGTGGGCGTCAAAGATCCCATGGCATTTTTCGAAGAAGAGCAGGGGAGTTCTCCCTGCTGTCCTGGCCAACAGTTACCCCTCAACCAACATCACTAAAACAGATCATCTGATCATTTATTTCATTGCTGTTTGTGGGAGCTTGCTGTGCACAAATTGGCTGCCGTGTTTCCTACTTTGCAACAGTGACTATGCTTCAAAAGTATTTAATTGGCTGTAAAGCGCTTTGGGACGTGCTGAGGTCGTGAAAAGTGCTATATAAATGTAAGTCTTTTTGAAAGAATTTAAATAAATCAGCACAGGTTTTTTTTGCTGAGAAAAGTTGGAATTAATATATAATTTGAATTAAACAACCTCAAATTTAAAGGAGTAGACTGTAGACTCCTGCCTATGTTTCCGCTTCCTGTTACTGTGTCTAAATAAATCTGGACAGCAGGTTTAGCCTAAGGTCGATCAGTGTAGTATTTTTCTCTGTCTGAAGTGATGGGAGAGCACGGTGGGCATCCTATGTATTCTGCAGTGAGCATTTTAACACCATCCAGAGTTAGTTGTTAGGCCTGGGCTACGTTAGTTCAAACAGAACAGAGAATAAACATGACATTTCAGTTCACAGGAGGCTTGGTCTGTGGGTAGAAGCCAGCAATGCAAACCATAGGTTGGATCAGAGGTCTGTGCTGAGTTTGCCGATCTCACTGCACTTGGCACTGAACGCCTTTATTGACCTGAACACCTTTGGGCTGCGGAAGAGTAAACCGAGCCTGGGTTTCCACTCCCGATCGCTACCCGTTGAAATGTGTGTGCGCGTGAGTATCGGAGGAGAACCAGATCGGGCTGGGCTGCCAGGTCCTCGGAGGGTAAAATAGCGTTCCAGCACTCGCGTGTAGAGCGGCCCAGTTGGTTGGCCAATTGGAGACCTATCCACACCCATAGGACCGTACCCAGCACGATTCCATGGCGGTAAATAGAGAGGGGAGAACATTGGGGGAGGGGTTGATGTTCTGGATAGATGGCATTGAAAATCAACATGAACCAGAGTACTGCATGAACCAGAGATCGTGCTGTTTACAAAGCTACCTGACAAAATGATTTGCATCGCACATTAGCTGCATACATGTACACTCTGCTTGTCCTTATGAATATTCTGAGGCAGAAGTAACAGCCAAGGGTTTTATTGAACAGATGGTCTCTGGAACAACATATGAATATATCATTTAGAATGGTAAAATTATGTTTGGGTGAAAATAATCTGTTACATTAGTTTTTACCTGGGTGAGACAGCAGCAAGCTATATACATGTTTTTCAGCAGCACAGGCTTCTTCGGCAGCACCTCCCAAACCCGCAACCTCTACCACCTAGAAGAACAAGTTCAGCAGGCGCATGGGAACACCACCACCTCCAAGTTCCCCTCCAAGTCTCGCACCATACTGACTTGGAAGTATATCGCCGTTCCTTCATCGTCGCTGGGTCAAAATCCTGGAACTCCCTCCCTAACACCACTGTGGGAGTACCTTCACCTCACGGACTGCAGCGGTTCAAGAAGGCGGCTCACCACCACCTTCTCAAGGGCAATTAGGGATGGGCAATAAATGCTGGCCTTGTCAGCGACGCCCACATCCGATGAGCAAATAAAAAAAAAAAGCTGGAAGTAGCCACTAGGCTGTGTGGAAGAGCAACCCTGGGGTTAAGCTGCCTCCCAGTGGAGAAGAATCTGGTCTCCATTTGACATTCCCATGGTAACGCCGCCGAGAAATTCGGCATGTGGGTGGATTGTGGTTGTAAATCTGTTCCCACCCTCCATGGTGCAGTGTATTGGCAATCCTTCATACTGTACCCACCCTCCATGGTGCAGTGTATTGGCAATCCTTCATACTGTACCCCACTTGAAGCAAAGCATTGTCCCGTGTAAGGGAGGCTTGATGCTTACATCAGGGAGAAATGAATAGAGGGAAATGGGGGCAGGGTGGGAAGTGGTACTTAGAGCGAGTGTATAAATGCTGGCGTCGACCAGTTGGGCTGAATGTCCTGTTTCTGTGTTGTAGATTCTATGTAACTCCTCCATGGCGCAGTGTGTTGTAATCCTTCATGCTGCACTAGAAGGAAAGTCTCTTGATAATCAATAAAGTTCATAAAAATGTTAAACAGTAGATGCTGCTTGTAGAGGGCCATCAGAATCTCCGAGCTTTAATTCCATTGTACACTTGTTTAATTATTTAAAGGGGACAGTTGTGGGAATTGGCTGCTATATTTGGCTTCATAACAATGACCGAACTTCAAAGTAATTCATTGTATGCAGCGTTCTTCTGAGAGATGTGATGAGGCGCTTTATAAATGCACACCTTTCTTTAGTCTCAGTGACACCTGCCTGCCCTCCTAACAGGGGATAGCGCGAGGTGGAGGGAGACCCAAATGAGGGCCAGAAAGAAAGAAAACAGGAAGCTTTTCTCTCAGCAAAAAGGTGATTCATCTGTAGTGTTGCACTAACGTTGTATAGGAAGGTTACTGAGCTGTGGGCTGTCACTGAAGTGTGAACTGTACATTAAAGGGTTAATTTTACGAGTCCCTGCTGCCGGTGTGAAGCCCAGCCATTGGAGGTGTAAATTAGGAATTTGTGTGAAGACCATATAAATATATATTAATAAATTGCCTGTAATCTTGCCCAGTCAGATAATGAATGTGTTCGTTATTTGGAGGGTTTTTTATATGCAAATTGTACAACAGAGTTGGGAGAAAGACTTCAGCACCATCTACTGGCCAAAGCCTGCAACTACATCATTATAGGCAACTGTTTACATACAGGATTTCCACTCTAATTATTTACATAGATAGTTCCCATGTTAAATATTGGCAAAGTGTGACCAAAAATTGTGACGACAGGAAGAGTCGAAAGCACATTTTGATCACATCTCCGAGAACATGGGGCACTTCTGGTTTACGATATCATCGGCAGATCAGAAGATACGTATAGATGAGGAAGACCATTGGACCCATCCTTTCTCATTTATCCAGAAAGACCCCACAGTCCCTAGTCCCTCCTCCCTCCACCCGCTACATGTCTTCCAATTCCTTCTTAAATGATAGCAAAATACTGCGGATGCTGGAAATTCGAAATAACAACAGAAAACGCTGGAAAAACTCAGCAGGCCAGGCAGCATCCGTGGAGAGAGAAAGAGAGTTAACGTTTCAGGTCGATGACCTTTCATCAGAACTGGGAAGAGCCGGAAATCAAATAGATTTAAGGCCAGGGTAAAGCTGGGAAAAGGGGGAGGGGATAAAGGAACAAAAGGAGAGATGAAGAGACATTAAGAGACATTAAGAGATATGCAAGGCTAGAGGTGGTGTTAATGTGACAGATTAAGGCTGAATGAAGTGTGAAATCCACTGGCAGAATGAAAGACAGCTGCCAGCTTCTAGGAGGAAAAAAAAGGTGGGGGGGGACAAATAAAAGGGTGGATAAAATAAAATATAAATGTGATTGGAGCTGAGGTTATGATCTAAAATTGTTGAACTCGATATTGAGTCCAGAGGGCTGTAGCGTGCCTAAACGAAAGATGAGGTGCTGTTCCTCGAGCTTACGCTGAGCTTCCGTGGAACAGTGTAATAGGCCGAGGACGGTGAGGTCAGAGTGGGAGTGAAGCGGTGAATTAAAGTGACAGGCCACCGGGAGCTCGGGGTCCCCCTTACGGACTGAACGGAGGTGTTCCGCAAAGCGGTCACCCAATCTGCGTTTGGTCTCCCCAATGTAGAGGAGTCCACATCGTGAGCAGCGAATACAGTATACTAAATTGCAGGAAGTACAAGTAAATCGCTGTTTCACCTGGAAGGGGTGTTTGGGGCCCTGGACAGTGGGAAGAGGGGAGGTATAAGGGCATGTGTTGCATCTCCTGCGCGTGCACGGGAAGGTGCCGGGCGAAGGGGAAGGGGTGCTGGGGGTGGTAGAGGAGTGGACTAGGGTGTCGCGGAGGGAGCGGTCCCTACGGAATGCTGAAAGGGGAGGTGAGGGGAAGATGTGTTTGGTGGTGGGATCACGCTGGAGGTGGCGGAAATGGCGGAGGATGATCCGTTGAATGTGGAGGCTGGTGGGGTGAAAGGTGAGGACAAGGGGAACCCTATCGTGGTTCCGGGAGGGAGGGGCAGGGGTGAGGGCAGATGTGCGGGAGATAGAACGGACACGGTCGAGGGCCGTGTCGACCACGGTAGAGGGGAATCCTCGGTTGAGGAAAAAGGAAGACATGTCGGAAGCACTGGTATGGAAGGTGGCATCATCAGAGCAGATGCGGCGGAGACGGAGAAACTGGGAGAATGGAATAGAGTCCTTACAGGAGGCGGGGTGGGAGGAAGTGTAGTCCAGGTAGCTGTGGGAGTCGGTGGGCTTGTAGTGAATGTTAGTCAATAACCTATCCCCAGAGATGGAGATGGAGAAGTCGAGGAAGGGAAGGGAAGAGTCGGAGATGGACCATGTGAAGGTGAGGGAAGGGTGGAAATTGGAAGCATAGTGAATGAAATGTTCTAGTTCAGGGCGAGAGCAGGAGACGGCACCGATACAGTCATCAATGTACCGGAAAAAGAGGTGAGGGAGGGGACCCGAGTAGGACTGGAACAAAGAGTGTTCCACATATCCCACGAAAAGACAGGCATAGCTAGGACCCATGCGGGTACCCATAGCAACACCTTTAATTTGGAGGAAATGGGTAGAGTCAAAGGAGAAGTTGTTCAATGTGAGAACAAGTTCAGCCAGGCGGAGGAGGGTGGTGGTGGATGGGGACTGGTTGGGCCTCTGTTCAAGGAGGAAGCGGAGCGCCCTCAGGCCATCCTGGTGGGGAATGGAGGTGTAGAGGGATTGTACGTCCATAGTGAAGAGGAGACGGTTGGGGCCGGGAAACTGGAAACTGTTAAAATGGCGGAGGGCATCGGAAGAGTCGCGGATGTAGGTGGGAAGAGACTGGACAAGGGGAGAAAAAATAGAGTCGAGATAGGAAGAGATAAGTTCCGTGGGGCAAGAACTTCTTAAATGACTCCAGTCCAGGGTTTTCACCATTACTACCCTACACAGAAGTTCATTCCTTGTGTCGATCACTTGTCTGAAGAATAACTTTTTGGACATCATTTCCCTTTTAAAAGTTTGAAACTATGCCCACTTGTCTTGGTGTTACATTTCAGTTTAGAAATGTGTTCCTTTTTGTATAGTGTTTATTGTCGTGTATACATCTATGAGGTGACCTCTCAGTCATTAATGTAAATTAATAAGATGCCAACACCAATCCCTGGGACATGTGTGCCCACCCTAGCCTAACTGCTCCAACATGTACCCACTAGTTCCTCCCTAATGTTTAATACGTTTCGTATCCATTCCTAAACTTTACCCTGAATTTCCATTGCTTTAAACCAGCTGAACCCCTCAATTTTTAGATTCCAGTCTGTAACTCATTCCTGGTATCCTTTATTCTATATGTACACATAGTTAAACCCCTCAATTAGATTCAACTGTGGGACTCACTTCTAGCGATCCATTGACTCACCAAGATTTTTATCCTCCTCTTCCTGAAGGGAAGTAATTTGTCTCTCTTCTTAGTCTCCCCAAATAGACCAGTCGTATGGGGAATCAGAGGTGGGAATCTAAAGATTTTGCCATTCCATGCATCATGTTAACACAGTGATGCACTAAGTCCCTGAGCTTCCTACCTTCTAGCAACCTGTAGTGCTTCATCTGTGATTATTTGAACCCTGAAGTTGTCCCTGTCCGAACTGGTCACAGTTGTCATTTGAATCATCATCTGTCCAAAGAGGGCAAACTCACATTCCACAAACTAATCAAATTCAAATTCAACCATTCTGGGTTGCTTTGTTCCTAGTTGTCCGATGCCTTCTTTCTCCAGCACCTTGTTTATTAAATCTCGCCCACTGTGGTATGGGAGTACACTATTTGTTCATTGATGGGTTCTGGTGTTGATGCAATGGAAAATGGAATGTCATTTCATGCCCATGGTTCTTAATGTGCCTAAATTATGAACTTGACCAAGCAGGGATTGGGACCTACCAAGCTGAGCCAATATGTTGGCTCCTGTGGGCCCACAGAGCAGTCGGAGACAACCCAGGATGTTCTTGGGTCTCCTTTAGTGGCTGGGTATAAAGTCACATTGATAGAAGCCCAGGATTATTGAGGTCAATATTTATTGGGGAAATGGATGGAGGGATAGATAATACAGCCCATGTCTTCATGTGTCATTGATCAAAGTTGTTGGTGTGATAAATGTTGGGTGGCTAATGTGCATATTTGGGCAGTAGACAACCTTCTCTGTAGAGCAGTGCCCAGAAAGCTGCTTTTTGTGAACACTTTCTTCTCACTAGGTGTCACTACAGTACACAGTAAACCATTTCCGAAGCATGTCGGAGGTTCAATTCAAAAAAAACTTCAGTAGCTTCAAGCATGGTACAAGGTTCTGGATTGGAAGAGGCAACCCACATGTCCCAAGACAGCACAGCGGTGCAATGAAGGTTCACTAGATTGATTCCTGGGATGAAAGGGTTGTCCTATGATGAGAGATTGTGTAGAATGGGCCTTTACTCTCTGGAGTTTAGAAGAATGAGAGGTGATCTCATTGAAACATACAAGATTCTGAAGGGGATTGACAGGGTAGATGCTGAGAGATTGTTTCCCCTGGCTGGAGTGTCTAGAACTAGGGGGCATAGTCTCAGGATAAGGGGGTCGGCCATTTAAGACTGAGATGAGGAGGAATTTCTTCACTCAGAGGATTGTGAATCTTTGGAATTCTCTGCCCCAGAGAGCTGTGCATGCTGAGTCTTTGAGTATATTCAAGGCTGAGATAGATAGAATTTTGGACTCTCGGGGAATCAAGGATATGGAGATCGGGTGGGAAAGTGGAGTTGAGGTCGATGATCAGCCATGATCTTATTGAATGGTGGAGCAGGCTCGAGGGGCCATATGGCCTACTCCTGCTCTTATTTCTTATGAGAGCCTACCAGCCTACAGCTTAAACTGCTGAGTGCTGGACTTTCAAGTTTGGGGCATATGATTGCTTTTGGATGTGTATTGTTGGTTCTGTACTAGGCAGTTAAGGTACTGAGGTGTTCTTTCTCGGTGATTTGATTTGCTTTCCTGAAACAGGGTCACTTTCTGGCTGAGCAGCACTGGGTTGCCCGAGGCACACCTGGCTAAAGCAGTGAGCAGCTGAGGCCACAGGGCAGGTTCCAGGTTTGTTCCTTGGCTTGGTTTATGTTCTGTCCTGATTTAGCTTATCTCAGCAGCGCCAATGTTCGAAGCAAACTCCTGATTTTGAACTTTTTTTCAGGCTTCTCTAATCCAGGACTGAACGAAAAGGAACAAGTTTAATAAGGTTTCAAACATGCACAACAGTAGTCCTGCCTCTGCTAACAGAACTCCATCTTCAGTTCATGGGCCGAGCCAGTCTAAATCAAATTGATTTGTGTTAACTGACAAATCGTCAGGACGTCTCCGAATTACATTCAAATTTCATCTTTTCCCTCTCCTTCTATGCTGTTTGGCCCAATGATGAGCAAGGTGGGATCTTCAAATGCACTAAAAGGCTTGGGGGGAAAAATTCAGTTGGTTGCGCCTCCCGTTAGCGCCTTAAGAGGGTGCTAATGGGACGCAAAGCAACTAGCGCCCGGGCGCGGCGATGTTTGCGCCGCTCGCGAAATTAACTAGACATTTTGCGGCGGCGCTAAACACTACCGCCACGATCTCCTGCGCCGGCAGATCGTGACGTCAGTCGAGTGTGCAACGCCCCGGTATCGCCCCGGAGCGGATATTGAGTGGCGCCCCCTGCCTTACTGCCTGCCGCTAGCAACGACAGGTTGAGGGGAGCGTTTTGCAGTCAGGAAGGGACTGGGGGAGCGCTATTTAAAGGCGACCGCATCCTGCCTTTTATTGTTGGTGACATTTTTGAACCACGCATTCTGAGAGAGGGAAGGGAGAGACTTCTGGAGAGATTCAATGCTGTGTGATGAGTTTTGGGTACTGAGCAGCACTTTGCAGGTTCATTTTGATTTGCCCTTCCTTGTATCGATTTAGAAGAGACTGTGGGGGATGCACACTGAGCTCTTTCCCTGGTACTCTCCATTGTTCTTTCCAGCAGATTTGATGTACAGGTCTCTCCAGGCCGAGATTCAAGGCTGCAATGAGCAGGATGTGGATGGAAAGCAAGACCAACCCTCCCCTTTAAGAACTGGCCCGCGCCATTGTGTGTGTGTTCCATTGCTGACTGACATCACATGAGCTTCGCCAGCGCTCTGAGGTAGCGCCTCGCTCCTCGGCCTTTGCGCCTTAAGACAGGTGTGAAGCGCCTGATTTAGCGCTGCAATCACCTCCAGGGGCGATAAAAGTCAAGTTTGCAGTCGGTGGCGATAATTAGCGTCAGGCGCTACTCTTTGCGCCCGGCCGATAATTGCGCCTCAAATGGGGCGATACTGAATTTCTCCCCCTTGATGTTTTGTTGGCTTCCTCCAGTCTGTGTTTGCTGTCTACTGTTAGGATGCCTGAGCCTGCAAGCAGAGAAACAGAGTTGACATGTTGGAAATGTGAAGAGCCATATAATGAGATCTAAAGAGCTACCCTGTAGTCCAGTTGTGGGTGTGATTGCACGTACATGCATCATGCAGCAAGATTGCAATTGAGAGGGTTGTTGGGCTGAAACCCTTTTTAAAGGATGTGAATGCGGGAAGAGTTACAGGCACAAGTTGTCCCTGCAAAGTGTGCTGCAGAATGGGCATGTATGGTGAGCTTCCGATGGACTGTAAGGTAGTGTGAGAGAAAGGCCACTTGTGGCATGGAAACTTTGCTCAGCTATGTAGTACAGGGTGATGGTGGGCACTCTTACATCCACTCATCTGTGAGGTCTATGACTATTGGCCACATGCAGTCAGGCCTTCTGGGTGGTTGAGACGGCACTGACTTTTTAAAAAGAAGTTCATTCTCGGAATGTGGCTGTCGCTGGCAAGGCCGGCATTTATTGCCCATCCCTACTTGCCCTTGAGAAGGTGGTGGTGAGCCGCCTCCTTGAACCGCTGCAGTCCGTGTGGTGAAGGTGCTCCCACAGTGCTGTTATGGAGGGAGTTCCAGGATTTTAACCCAGCGACGATGAAGGAACGGCCGATATATGTACAAGTCGGGATGGAGTGTGACTTGGAGGGGATGGTGTTCTGTGCATCTGCTGCCCTTGTCCTTCTAGGTTGCGAAGATTGCGAGTTTGGGAGGTGCTGTCGAAGCCTTGCTGAGTTGCTGCAGTGCATCTTGTAGGTATTACAAACTGCAGCCACGATACGCCGGTGATGGAGGGAGTGGAACTGGTGCACCGGTGGTGGAAGGAGTGGAATGCACTTGTAGTATCACCTCCTCTTATGCTCTCTGCCAATGCCCTTGAGTGGCAGACAGGGCCGCCCTTTTCTGCTGCGGTTTCTACAGCAGCCACTCACTCCATTATTGTCTGAAGATCCCAACAGTCTCATCATTTTCTGCCTCAATTTTGATTAATGTCATCTTCTTTAAATGCAGGCAGAGCCGTGGCAACCATGTCAACAGAAGCTTGGATCTCCTCCAGTTTTTTCATTGTCGTTTATATTCTGGTTCGCCACTCATGGTCTACCCAAATCTGTGCAGCATGTGACATTCCTGGGTCATATTTTTGTAGCCTGACCATCATTTGTTGTACTCACAAAGGTGTCAGCTGTGGCTCAGTGGAGAGCGCTCTCGCCTCTGAGTCAGAAGGTCGTGGGTTCAAGACTCTTGAGACTTGAGCATAAAATCTAGGCTGACACTCCAGTGAAACTATCCTTTAAAAGAAAGCAAGTACTGAGGGAGTGCTGCACTGTAGGAGGTGCTGCCTTTTGGAAGGGTTGTTAACCGACTCTCCGTCAGCCCTCTCTCGTGGACATAAAAGATCCCATGGCACTATTTCGAAGAAGAGCAGGGGAATTCTATCTGGTATCCTGGCCAATGTTTATCCCACAACCAACGTCACAGAAACAAATTATCTGGTCATTATAGCATTGCTGTCTGGCAGCTTGCTGTGCGCAAATTGGCTGCTGCGTTTCCCACAACAGTGACTACACTTCAAAAGTACTTTATCGGCTGTAAAGCGCTTCGGCACGTCCCAAGTCAATGAAAGGCGCTATAGAAATGCAAGTCTTCCTTTTAAAGGGTAGCTTCACAAATTGAGCATTTAACAGCTTGTGGTCTGCTTCAGCATTAACTGCACGGCCTGATTGCATTGCAACTTTCATCAGCAAACACAATTTCCTTCTTGATCTCTGTGCTTTTCTTCTCTATCAGTCATTGAATATGTTGCAGATGTGATGGGTGTCAGCGATCATCATTGTATTGCAACAGCACGGTCCCTAATCATGTCTGTGATGCATCAGCTGAAATTTTTATTCGCCTCCGTGTTGTCAGACTGTTTATTTGACATCCAATCATGGATGAGTCACAACCTCCTCCAGTTCAGCATCAGGAAAAAAGAAAGACTTGCATTTATATAGCGCCTTTCATGATCCCAAAGAGCTTTACAGCCACTGACGTACTTCTGAGGTGCAGTCACTGTTGCAATGTAGGAAACGCGGTAGCCAATTTGCACACAGCAATGTGATAATGACCAAATCATCTGTTTTAGTGATGTTGGTCAAGGGATAAATATCGGCCAGGACACCAGGAGAACTCCCCTGCTCCTCTTCGAATAGTGCTGTGGGATCTTTTACATCCACATGAGAGGGCAGCCAGGACATTGGTTTAATGTCTCCTCCAATAGATGGTACCTCTGACCGTGCAGCACTCCCTTAGTATTGCACCGAAATGTCAGTCTAGATTATGTGCTCAAGCCCTGGACCATGAACCCCACCCCCCACCCTCTGACTCAGAGGTGAAAGTGCAACGCCTGAGCCACATTTGACTGCTAGGTTGATGGCCAGAAGTTTTCACCTACATGACAGCCATTAGTGGTTCAATCCATGTTTGTGTTTCACAAGAAAAATCAACCTTTTTCACAGAGGAGATTATCAACAAATTAGATCAATTGGGACTGCAGGCTGGGCAGAGCCAATCAGATTGGAATTAGAACCAATTACAGCAACAACAACTTGTATTTATATAGCGCCTTTAATGTAGTAAAACGTCCTATGGCGCTGCACAGGAGTATTATAAGACAAAAATTTTTTTTTGACTCTGAGCCACATAAGGATAAATTAGGGCAGGTGACTAAAAGCTTGGTCAAAGAGGTAGGCTTTAAGGAGCGTCTTAAAGGAGGAAAGAGAGGTAGCGAGGAGGAGAGGTTTAGGCAGGGAATTCCAGAGCTTCGGGCCTAGGCAACAGAAGGCACAGCCACCAAAGGTTGAGCGATTATAATCAGGGATGCTCAAGGGGGCAGAATTAGAGGAGCGCAGATATCTCGGGGGGTGTGGGGGGGGGGGGGCGCGGGGTTGTGGGGCTGGAGGAGATGACAGAGATAGGGAGAGGCAAGGCCATGGAAGGATTTGAAAACAAGGATGAGAATTTTGAAATCGAGGTGTTGCTTAACCGGGAGCCAATGTAGGTCAGCGAGCACAGGGTGATGGGTGAATGGGACTTGGTGCGAGTTAGGACACGGGCAGCCGAGTTTTGGATAACCTCAAGTTTACGTAGGGTAGAACATGGGAGGTCAGCCAGGGGTGCGTTGGAATAGTCATGTCTAGAGGTAACAAAGGCATGGATGAGGGTTTCAGCAGCAGATGAGCTGAGGCAAGGGCGGAGACGGGCGATGTTACGCAGGTGGAAATAGGCGGTCTTAGTTATGCCGCGGATATGTGGTCGGAAGCTCATTTCAGGGTGAAATATGACACCAAGGTTGCGAACAGTGTGGTTCAGCCTCGGACAGATGTTAGGGAGAGGGATGGAGTCAGTGGCTAGGGAACGGAGTTTGTGGCGGGGACCGAAAACAATGGCTTCGGGTTCCCAATATTTAATTGGAGAAAATTTTTGCTCATCCAGAACTGGATGTCTGACAAGCAGTCTGACAATTTAGAGACCGTGGAGGGGTCGAGAGAAGTGGGGGTGAGGTAGAGCTTGGTGTCGTCAGTGTACATGTGGAAACTGACGCTGTGTTTTCTGATGATGACGCCAAGGGGCAGCATGTAGATGAGAAATAGGAGGGGGCCAAGGATAGATCCTTGGGGGACACCAGAGGTAACGATGCGGGAGCGGGAAGAGAAGCCGTTGCAGGTGATTCTCTGGCTACGATTAGATAGATAAGAATGGAACCAGGCGAGTGCAGTCCCACCCAGCTGGACGACGGTGGAGAGGCATTGGAGGAGGATGGAGTGGTCAACCGTGTCAAAGGCTGCAGACAGGTCAAGAAGGATGAGGAGGGATAGTTTACCTTTGTCATAGTCACAAAGGATGTCATTTGTGACTTTGATGGGAGCCATTTCAGTGCTGTGGCAGGGGCGGAAACCTGATTAGAGGGATTCAAACATGGAGTTGTGGGAAAGATGGTCACGGATTTGGGAGGCAACAACACGTTCAAGGACTTTGGAGAGGAAAGGGAGGTTGGAGATGGGGCGGTAGTTTGCAAGGACGGAGGGGTCAAGGGTTGTTTTTTTGAGGAGAGGGGTGATGACAGCAGATTTGAGGGAGAGGGGGACGGTACCTGAGGAGAGAGAACTATTAACAATGTCAGCTAACATGGGATCCAGAAAAGGAAGTTGGGTGGTCAGCATTTTGGTGGGAATAGGGACGAGGGAGCAGGAAGTGGGTCTCATGGACAAGATGAGCGTGAAGAGGTCATGAGGGGAGATCGGGGAGAATCTGGAGAAAGATCTGAGTTCAGGGCTAAGGCAGGGGGGAACCTTAGAGGAAGTTTGGCCCGGTGGGCTAGAGGAAGAAAGGGAAGTGGCAGAGGCAGCTGAACGGATGGTATCAATCTTCGAGACAAAGAAGTCCATGAGCTCCTCACACTTGTTGTCGGAGGTGAGGGTGGAGGAGACCGGGGAGAGGGGTTGAGGGGTTTAAGAAGACGGTTAGCAGTGGAGAATAGGAGCCGGGGGTTATCTTTGCATTCCAGAATGATTCTGGAATAGTGAGCAATTTTGGCAATTTAGGTAATAGTTTCTCCCACCATGAGCCAGGTAACTTTTAGGGTGAGCTGACGGCTTCTGAAATATATATATTCTCCTCAAAGTAACTTTGTGGGGTATGCCTGGCTGTAGTCTTATAGAAAGGATTATTTCCTTCAAGACAAATTGCTTCTGCAGTTTTAAGATTTTCTGTTTTTTGTGCGTTAAATGGCTTTATTTAAGTATTCCTAATCATGTATTTGCAGAACTTTCAGGATTTTGAAATAAAATAGGGAACTGAGCTTGGAGTGGTGACAAATTTTGTTTAATTAAATTACACTGCGATTATTGAGAATTTTATTGCAGTGTACTTCTGTGATGTGCGAGATTGACTGTGGGTCTGTTTATGATGTTCTGAAATTTGTTTCTGTGCACTCCTGGTGGAGTTCCCTTTGCAATAACCGGGACGAGAGACTGCACCTTCTGTAATCGAGCGGTCACCGTCCGTGGGGAAATGTGAAGAGTGACGAGCAGTGAAGTAGATTACAAACCCCAGGCTGGAGGCAATGTCAGATCTTGCTGAGTGAACAACATTCAGCTCCCGGCGCCTGTTCTTGCAAATTATGGTTTCATGCACTTCAGTGGTTTTTTTTTGGATGAACCAAAGAGATTTTCTTACACTGGAAGTAAAATACATTACACGCTGCAGAGAGAGGAATGTGTTAAACGTTTCTCCGCTGTTATCACCACCAGCAATTTCCCGCCTCGCATGTTTTAAGAACAGAACCTGGTTGAATTTCACAGCAGGCTGATCAGTATCTAAAGAGGAAAAGGCCGATTAGTGACCCTGTAAAGTCTGTATTGAAGTTGGTGCAATTACTTTTATTTTCATATCCAACGTATCTGTAATCCTTCCAAGAGAAATGCTTGAAAGGCAAAATTACAAGGAATTTTATGCTCCACGCGAGCCTCCTCCCACCTCTCTTCACCTCGCCCTATCCTTTCTCCCTCATGTGCTCAGCTAGCTTCCCCTTAAATGCATCTATGAATCACACTGGGATCCAATTTGTTAAAAATAAAAGACGACTTCTCCGGATGCTGGCCAGGCCGCTTTTGTTGCCCTGGTAGGGTCCACATCCGAGGGAATCAAGAGTTGCAATGCGGGGCTGGAGTCACGTGTAGGGCAGACCAAGTCGAGGTTGCCTTCCCTGTAGGGCAGTAGTGAACCAGTTGAGTTTTTATGACAATCTGGCAGCTTTCATGCTCATTTTTTCTAGCCCACAAATCACCAGATTTAGTGCATGCCAGTTCACAGCTTGCTGTGGTAGGATTTGAACTCATGGCTTCTGAGTTACTATTCTAGTACTGAACCCACTTGGCTGCTGTACCCACGATCCAAAACTGCAGAAAATCCACTAAAAAAGGTCTCGATTTTCCTCTGCTGTCAGGGGTCATATAGATTTCTGGCCCTGAAAACAGCACTGTATATTTTCCTCTATCTCCACCCACCACCACCACTGGAGGGATCTCAGTCACTCACCCCTTGACTTTCCCATTGTGTGTTTAAATGATGGCGGGGGGTTGGGATTTGGGAAACCAGCTGATTTTCCTATCTCCTTGCCGGAGTCCTACCGACACCCAGATAATACCAGAGAGGGATGGCAATACTTGCTTGGGCAGTGTTGGGAAGGGTGTTGAAGGCAGAGAATGGGGAAGTGAACTTCTTTCTGGCCATCTCTCCTTCTCCTCATGTGCTCCTCCAGGTGGGCTCCTCAGTGTTGGCTCTTCTCGAGCCACTTGAGGCAATGATGTATTTCATCGTCGGGTGCCTGCTGTGCCTTTTAAAATTGGCTGCACTCCCCTCTGCTTCCTTTTAATGTTGGTTCTGTCCCATCTTCTCCCTTTTAATGGGGGCTCGTCCCCCTTCTCGCCTCTGAGTCAGAAGGTTGTTGGTTCAAGTCCCACTCCAGGGACTTGAGCACATAAATCTAGGCTGACATTCCAGTGCAGTGCTGAGGGAGCGCTGCACTGTCGGAGGTGCCGTCTTTCGGATGAGACGTTAAACCAAGGCCCCGTCTGTTCCCTCAGGTGGACGTAAAAGATCCCATGGCACTATTTCGAAGAAGAGCAGGGGAGTTATCCTCGGTGTCCTGGCCAATACTTATCCCTCAACCAACATAACGAAAACAGATTATCTGGTCATTATCACATTGCTGTTTGTGGGAGCTTGCTGTGCGCGAATTGGCTGCCGCGTTTCCCACATTACAACAGTGGCTACACTTCAAAAAATACTTCATTGGCTGGAAAGCGCTTTCAGACGTCCAGTGGTCATGAAAGGCGCTATATAAATTAAAAAGAAATTTTTTTTATTCGCATATGGGATCTGGGCGTCACTGGCAAGGCCAGCATTTATTGCCCATCCCTAGTTGCCCTTGAGAAGGTGGTGGTGAGCCGCCTTCTTGAACCGCTGCAGTCTGTGTGGTGAAGGTGCTCCCACAGTGCTGTTAGGTAGGGAGTTCCAGGATTTTGACCCAGCGACGATGAAGGATCAGCAATATACTTCTAAGTCAGGATGGTGTGTGACTTGGAGGGGAACTTGGAGGTGGTGGTGTTCCCATGCGCCTGCTGCCCTTGTCCTTCTAGGTGGAAGAGGTCGCGGGTTTGGGAGGTGCTGCCGAAGAAGCCTTGGTGAGTTGCTGCAGTGCATCTTGTAGATGGTACACACTGCACCCACGGTACGCCAGTGGTGGAGGGAGAGTGAATGTTTAAGGTGGTGGATGGGGTGCCAATCAAATGGGCTGCTTTGTCCTGGATGGTGTCAAGCTTTTTGAGTGTTGTTGCAGCTGCACTCATCCAGGCAAGTGAAGAGTATTCCATCACACTCCTTACTTGTGCCTTGGAGATGGTGGAAAGGTTTTGGGGAGTCAGGAGGTGAGACACTCGCCGCAGAATACCTAGCCTCTGACCTGCTCTTGTTGCCACAGTATTTATGTGGCTGGTCCAGTTAAGTTTCTGGTCAATGGTGACCCCCCAGGATGTTGGTGGTGGGGGATTCGGCGATGGTAATGCTGTTGAATGTCAAGGGGAGGTGGTTAGACTCTCGCTTGTTGGAGATAGTCATTGCCTGGCACTTCTGTGGCGCGAATGCTACCTGTCACTTATTAGTCCAAGCCTGAATGTCGTCCAGGTCTTGTTGCATGCGAGCATGGACTGCTTCATTATCTGAGGAGTTGTGAATGGCGCTGAACACTGTGCAGTCATCGGCGAACATCCCCATATCTGACCTTATGTTGGAGGGAAGGTCATTGATGAAGCAGCTGAAGATGGTTGGGCCTAGGACACTGCCCTGAGGAACTCCTGCAGCAATGTCCTGGGGCTGTGATGATTGACCTTCAATCACCACAATCATCTTCCTTTGTGCTAGGTATGACTCCAGCCAATGGAACGTTTTCCCCCTGATTACATAAGAACATAAGAAATAGGAGCAGGAGTAGACCAATCGGCCCCTCGAGCCTGCTCCGCCATTCAATGAGATCATGGCTGATCTGATCCAACCTCAACTCTAAAGAACACAAGAAGTAGGAGCAGGACCAGGCCCCTGGGCCCGCTCCGCCACCCACAGGGCCTTGACCGATCTGAACTCAAACTCATGTCCAATTTCCAGCCCGCTCCCCGTAACCCCTAATTCCCTTTACTTCTAGGAAACGGTCTATTTCTGTTTTAAATTTATTTAATGAAGTAGCTTCCACAGCTTCCTGGGGTAGCAAATTCCACAGACCCACTACCCTCTGAGTGAAAAAGTTTCTCCTCATCTCAGTTTTGAAAGAGCAGCCCCTTATTCTAAGATTATGTCCCCTAGTTCTAGTTTCACCCATCATTGGGAACATCCTCACCGCGTCCACCCGATCAAGCCCCTTCACAATCTTATATGTTTCAATAAGATCGCCTCTCATTCTTCTGAACTCCAATGAGTAGAGTCCCAATCTACTCAACCTCTCCTCGTATGTCCACCCCCTCATCCCCGGAATTAACCGAGTGAACCTTCTTTGTACTGCCTCGAGAGCAAGTATGTCTTTTCTTAAGTATGGACACCAAAACTGATTCTCATTGACTTCAGTTTTACTAGGGCTCCTTGATGCCAGACTCGGTCAAATGCTGCCTTGATGTCAAGGGCAGTCACTCTCACCTCACCTCTGGAATTCAGCTCCTTTGTCCATGTTTGGACCAAGGCTGTAATGAGGTCGGGAGCCAAGTGGTCTTGGTAGAACCCAAACTGGGCATCAGTGAGCAGGTTATTGGTGAGTAAGTGCCGCTTGATAGCACTGTCGATGACACCTTCCATCACTTTGCTGATGATTGAGAGTAGACTGATGGGGCGGTAATTGGCTGGGTTGGATTTGTCCTGCTTTTTGTGGACAGGACATACCTGGGCAGTTTTCCACATTGTCGGATAGACGCCAGTGTTGTAGCTGTACTGGAACAGCTTGGCTAGAGGCGTGGCTAGTTCTGGAGCACAAGTGTTCAGCACGATAGCCGGGATGTTGTCGGGGCCCATAGCCTTTGCTGTATCCACTGCACTAAGCCGTTTCTTGATATCACATGGAGTGGATCGAATTGGCTGAAGACCGGCTTCTGTGATGGCGGGGACCTCAGGAGTAGGCCGATATGGATCATCCACTCGGCACTTCTGGCTGAAGATGGCTGCAAACGCTTCAGCCTTGTCTTTTGCACTCTCGTGCTGGGCTCCACCATCATTGAGGATGGGGGATATTCATGGAGCCTCCTCCTCCCGTTAGTTGTTTAATGGTCCACCACCATTCACGACTGGATGTGGCAGGACTGCAGAGCTTTGATCTGATCCGTTGATTGTGGGATCGCTTAGCCCTGTCTATAGCATGCTGCCTCCGCTTTTTAGCATGCATGTAGTCCTGTGTTGCAGCTTCCCCAGGCTGGCACCTCATTTTTAGGTACACCTGGTGCTGCTCCCGGCATGCTCTTCTACACTCCTTATTGAACCAGGGTTGGTCCCCTGGCTTGGTGTTAATGGTAGAGTGAGGGATATGCCGGGCCATGAGGTTACAGATTGTGGTGGAATACAATTCTGCTGCTGCTGATGGCCCACATCGCCTCATGGATGCCCAGTTTTGAGCTGCTAGATCTGTTCTGAATCTATCCCATTTAGCACGGCGGTAGTGCCACACAACACGATGGAGGGTATCCTCTGTGTGAAGACGGGACTTCATCTCCGCAATGACTGTGCGGTGGGTCACTGCTACCAATGCTGTCATGGACAGATGCATCTGCGACAGGTAGATTGGGGAGGATGTGGTCAAGTAGGTTTTTCCCTCGTGTTGGTTCTCTCACCACCTGCCGCCGGCCCAGACTGGCAGCTATGTCCTTCAGGCCTCGGCAAAGTAAATGCAAGTATTTCTTTCTTTCTTAGTGCTGCAGTGAGTGACATGTTGTGGCACCGCCAGATTTCCCTCGCTGCCAGGCTTCCTCAATATAAGAGTTAGTGCCGGGAATCCGCCCTGAAAGTGTAATGGCCCCTGTCCTAGAATGGGATTGGGGGGAACAGCAGGGTTGGGTGCAGCAGGCGGAAGGCTCATCCCAACTCACCTCTATCCGCGAAACCATCCCAGAGGAAAAGTTCCAGCCCAAAATCTCATTCATTCAGTGCTCATGATTTCCTTTGGTAATTTTCTAAATCCACCTCCGCTGCAAGTGGGTTGTTGTGTCCTTTCATTGTTTTCCCCCCCCACCCCCAGCAATAAAAGTGATGGAATGTTGGACAATTCTGCTGCTTAATTTATAACCAACTCATGTCCCACTGCACTTTCAGTGTAACTCCTTGTCTTAAGATGTCATAAGGTCTATATTCAAAGCTGTTTTTGAGGTGTCAGCTTTTATAAGTTTAAATAAGTGAGCCAAGAGCCTATTGCTGTGAAGTCTGTACATGGCACTTTAGAAGGGATGAGTCAAATGGCATTTCGCTTTGCAGTTTCTTTATTTGTTTTGGTCTCTGGACGAGTTTTGTACCCATCAAGGTGAATGACATCGTGGGGAATTGAGCAGTTTCCCACTTCTGGCTCCCATCCTCACCATTATGTGTTCCGAGGTCACATAAATGATGGGTTTAATGCAGAGTAAAGCCTTTAGTGCATAATAAAGCTTCCGGCACTCCTATGTCAATAAAGTGTTTCAGCAGCAGCCCGAGATGCAGTTACATCGGTGTGATATCCATTTCTCATACCAACCATTATTTACGCTCTGCGAGTGTGCCTACCAGTTTAATTCCAAATGATGGCCAGTTCGTGCTCGCTCAGAAGTGAATTATGGTTGTCTGAGCTTATTTCAGAGAGAGAGAGAGAGAGAGAAAAGGCTCTTAGCCCTTTATTCTGGGCAATGTTCAGACCCAGTGTGAAGAGATTAAAGGACATCTAAAAGGGTTCAATTCTGAGGACAGGTTGCACAGACTAGACTTGAATTTCCTCGAATATAGAAGATTAAGGGGTGATCTAATTGAGGTGTTGAAGATGATTAAAGGAGTTGATCGGGTAGACAGAGAGAAACTATTTCCTGTGGTGGGGTGAGTAAGGTGGGGGCAGGGGGGTGTGGAGAGAGAGTCCAGAAAAAGGTGGCACAACCCTAAAGTTAGAACTAGGCCATTCTGGCGTGATGTCAGGAAGCACGTCTTCACACAAATGGTAGTGGAAATCTGGAACTCTCTCCCTCAAAAAGCTGTTGAGGCGGGGGGGTCAATTGAAAATTTCAAAACTGAGATTGGTAGATTTTTGTTAGGTAAGGGTATTAAGGGATGTGGAACCAAAGCGGGTAAATGGAGTTAATATACTGATCAGCCAGGATCTAATTCAATGTCGGAACAGGCTTGAGGGGCTGAATGGCCTCCTCCTGGTCCCTTGACAGTATTGCAACTCAGTGCATCCCGAGTCTCCTCCCCACCTTTTGTGTTCTCATTCAACCGAGGGATGATCAATGTGCCTGCTCCCGAGGGAGATGAAATAAACTGCGGAGATGAAGGCTATCTGATCGCACTGGACATTTTTGAACTTGGACGAAGTCGATCATTCGGTTGTTCTAATAAAGCAGGCCACAGATGTCACAAGACACATGACTCAGTGGGTAGCACTCTCTCCACTGAGCCAGAAGGTTGTGGGTTTGAGTCTCACTCCAGAGACTTCAGCACATAATCTAGGCTGACTCCAGTGCAGTACTGAGGGAGGGCTGCTCTGTCTGAGGTGCACTGTCACCTTGATAAAGAATCTTGGAAAATACTTCAACCAGGTTGAGATACGACAGTGCATGTCACTGGGTTTTCGATCGCTTCAAATTATGACGCAAAGTGTGGGCAGAAGTCCGTTGAAAGTGTTTGTTGCTATATAACTCCTCTGTTCCCCCCCCCCCCCCCCCCAAAAAAGCACTATGGCTCAGTTGGTAACACTCTTTACTTTCAGTCTGACGGTCCTGGTTCAAGTCCCACTCCAGGACTTGAGAACGTAATCTAGGCTGACACTCCAGTGCAGTACTGAGAGAGTGCTGCACTGTCTTTCGGATGAGACGTTAAACCGAGGCCCCATCTGCCCTCTCGGGTGGACGTAAAAGAACCCATGGCACTATTTGAAGAAGAGCAGGGGAGTTCTGCCCGGTGTCCTGGCCAATATTTATCCCTCAATCCAACATCACTAAAACAGATTATCTGGTCATTCTGGTCCACTCTGGTCATTGTCACATTGCTATTTGTGGGAGCTTGCTGTGAGCACATTGGATGTGATATTTCCTACATTACAACAGTGACTACGCTTCATAAAGTACTGAATTGGCTGTAAAGAGCTTTGGGACGTCCTGAGGTTGTGAAAGATGCTATAGAAATGCAAGTTCTTCCGATATTTTTCTCTCTACTGTGCTGTCCTTTCCTCCAGTTTCCACAGTTGTCCACTGGTAGGCACTCTTCCAGTCAGGCTTTCCTGCTGCTGTTACACCATCTCGGCTTTAGTTGTCCCTATGGTCTTTTCCCATAAATCCCTTTGGGAGACTAATGACTGCGGGCTTTTGGTATTCAGGCTTCCAACTGCTTGAGACTTGAAGGGCCCGATTGAATCAGAAACCAATGCTGTCCGCAGCAGTGACCCCCACACAGTCATTGTGGAGACGAAGTCCCGTCTTCAGACTGAGAACACCCTCCATCGTGTTGTGTGGCACTACCACCGTGCTAAATGGGATAGATTTAGAACAGATCTAGCCGCTCAAAACTGGGCATCCATGAGGCACTGTGGGCCATCAGCAGCAGCAGAATTGTATTGCAGCACAATCTGTAACCTCATGGCCCGGCATATCCCTCACTCTAACATTACCACCAAGCCAGGGGACCAACCCTGGTTCAACAACGAGTGTAGAAGAGCATGCCAGGAGCAGCACCAGGCATACCTAAAAATGAGGTGCCAACCTGGGGAAGCTGCAACACAGGACTACATGCATGCTCAAAAGCAGAAGCAGCATGCTATAGACAGGGCAAAGCGATCCCACAATCAACGGATCAGATCAAAGCTCTGTAGTCCTGCCACATCCAGTCGTGAATGGTGGTGGACCATTAAACAACTAACGGGAGGAGGAGGCTCCAAGAATATCGCCATCCTCAATGATGATGGAGCCCAGCACGTGAGTGCAAAAGACAAGGCTGAAGCATTTGCAACCAACTTCAGCCAGAAGTGCCGAGAGGATGATCCATATCGGCCTACTACCAAGGTCCCCACCATCACAGAAGCCATTCTTCAGCCAATTCGATTCACTCCACGTGATATCAAGAAACGGCTGAGCGCAGTGGATACAGCAAAGGCTGTGGGCCCTGACAACATCCCGGCTATCGTGCTGAAGACTTGTGCTCCAGAACTAGCCGCGCCTCTAGCCAAGCTGTTCAAGTACAGCTACAACACTGGCATCTATCCGACAATGTGGAAAACTGCCCAGGTATATCCTGTCCACAAAAAGCAGAACAAATCCAACCCGGCCAATTACCGCCCCATCAGTCTACTCTCAATCATCAGCAAAGTGATGGAAGATGTCATCGACAGTGCTATCAAGCGGCACTTACTCACCAATAACCTGCTCACTGATGCCCAGTTTGGGTTCTGCCAAGACCATTCGGCTCCCAACCTCATTACAGCCTTGGTCCAAACATGGACAAAGGAGCTGAATTCCAGAGGTGAAGTGAGAGTGACTGCCCTCGACATCAAGGCAGCATTTGACCGAGTCTGGCATCAAGCAGCCCTAGTAAAACTGAAGTCAATGGGAATCAGGGAGAAAACGCTCCACTGGCAGGAGTCATACCTAGCACAAAGGAAGATGGTCGTGGTGGTTGAAGGTCAATCATCACAGCCCCAGGACATCACTGCAGGAGTTCCTCAGGGCAGTGTCCTAGGCCCAACCATCTTCAGCTGCTTCATCAATGACCTTCCCTCCAACATAAGGTCAGAAATGGGGATGTTCGCTGATGACTGCACAGTGTTCAGCGCCATTCGCAACTCCACAGATAATGAAGCAGTCCATGACCGCATGCAACAAGACCTGTACGATGTTCAGGCTTGGGCTGATAAATGGCAGGTAACATTCGCGCCACAGAAGTGCCAGGCAATGACTATCTCCAACAAGCGAGAGTCTAACCACCACCCCTTGACATTCAACAGCATTACCATCACCGAATCCCCCACTATCAACATCCTAGGGGTCACCATGAACCAGAAACTTAACTGGACCAGCCACATAAATACTGTGGCAACAAGAGCAGGTCAGAGGCTAGGTATTCTGTGGCGAGTGTCTCACCTCCTGACTCCCCAAAGCCTTTCCACCATCTGCAAGGCACAAGTAAGGAGTGTGATGGAATACTCTCCACTTGCCTGGATGAGTGCAACTCCAACAATCAAGAGGCTCGACACCATCCAGGACAAAGCAGCCCGCTTGATTGACACCCCATCCACCACCTTAAACATTCACTCCCTCCACCACTGGCGTACCGTGGCTGCAGTGTGTACCATCTACAAGAGGCACTGCAGCAACTCGCCAAGGCTTCTTCGGCAGCACCTCCCAAACCCGCGACCTTTTCCACCTAGAATGACAAGGGCAGCAGGCGCATGGGAACACCACCACCTCCAAGTTCCCCTCCAAGTCACACACCATCCTGACTTAGAAGTATATCGCTGATCCTTCATCGTCGCTGGGTCAAAATCCTGGAACTCCCTGCCAAACAGCACTGTGGGAGTACCATCACCATACGGACTGCAGCGGTTCAAGAAGGCGGCTCACCACCACCTTCTCAGGGGTAATTAGGGATGGGCAATAAATGCTGGCCTTGCCAGCGATGCCCTGATCCCATAAACGAATAAAAAAAAATTCTGTTTTGCTTGTTGCTGATGTTGCTGCTGCACTTCAAGTAAGAGTCCTGCGCCGGCGCCTGGTGTGAATTGAATTATTATAGTTATTAAATAAATCTGAAAGTTGCTTGATGTGTAGTCTACTGAAGACTCTTTGCTGGTAATTCATTGAGTATTGCATTTGTGTGGGCACTTAATACATGACAGCTTGGCACTGTTTCTGGCTGCAGAGTGGGGAAAAAATGATGTTGTTTTATTTTTCCAGTTTTGTCATCCATCACCACAAAACCTTTAAGCGGCTTCCTTCTCCAGTATATTACAGAGGAATATGAGTTATACAGTGTTAGTAAGTGATGTACACAAGATCCAGGGTTCACTGGCCCAATTTACTGTGCTGAATACCAATGAGCTTCCAATGCAAGATAAGGGAGTGCTTCCCGATTTTATATAAGTAAATCACCGAGACTGATTAAATAATTCACTGGCTCTAAATTTCGATCATGGTCTGATACAAGCAAGTGATGCCCGCTCACATGCAGTTGGATTATTAGGGAAGAAATGTCCCTGGTCAGTGGTGCAATATAAATATCCCACAGGGCTGCAGCTCATCATGCGGTCATGGTTCCTTGCTCACGATGGGAGGCAAGTAGAAAATACGTGGTTTGAAGTGTTTCTTCCTGAGCAGCTCCACTGATAAAAATAATGTCAGGAATTCAATCCTGACGAAGTGTCCTTGGTGCGAAAGGCACGGCATCCGAAAAGATGTGATGCTCGGACAATCTTATCTTACAAACGCAACGACGCACATGGTATCTGAGCAAAACATTGGCCCGGAAATTGTCGGAGTGGCGTGCCCTGTGAACGGGATTTTTTGTTTTCCTCGCCCTTTCAGCTCCAATTATTTTTGCGCCGCAAATTGCTGGAGTTGTGAGCTGATGGCGCGCCGAGGTCACGTGGGACCTCAGTGAACGACGGGACCAACAGTGTATCTCCTTCACCAGTGAGATTGAAGGATAGAGAACGAAACAAACAGAGTGAATGACAGAGAAGGCGATAGAGTGAATTAGAGTCAGTTTAGATACAGAAAGTAAAATAAAGAGGGGAAAAGAAAAAGTGGATTAAGAGAGAGAGAAAAGAGAGACAAAGGAAAAGTAAGAAAACAATTTTTTTTTTAAATTTAAGAAACCTCTCGGAGCAATTTGCTACCTGTGGGAGTGAGATGTTCGTTTCAGTTGTTCCCTTGCTGGGCCTCCAGGGGTGAGTGTCATGTCGGGATCCATTAACCAGGTCCTTATGGCGTGAAATACCAGCCCTAACTTTCTGCGGCGAGTTTAATTCGTATTTACAATGCAAACCCAGCAATTTCTGGACACTCACAGGGAGGTTGACGGTGAGCTCCCGTTTTGTGAGGTTAATGGCGGAGCGGCGCAAACCATCCAGCAATTTGTGGCAATTCACAACTTGCAACGCAGTTCTTCCGTGCCACAAATTGCTGTTTTTTTTTGACGCAGTAATAATAGTGTGCGACGTGATCTCGCCATTACTTTTCCAGCAAATTCTGGCCCATTATTGTTTCGAGTCCGAGGTTGCTCCGAAAGGTGCTTCTCGTTTCCCAAACATCGGTTTCCCATTCAAATGAGATGGGGAGTGGGGGAACACAATAGTGGGGTCGGGTCGGGACTGTGCACAAGAACAGACAGGATCAGAGCAAGGGTCAGAAATACAGCATCGAAGAGTTATTTTTTATCAGTGATCGGGGTGAAGCTGCTGAGCCTCACTGCCAGGAGCAGGCAGTTGGAAAATGACCTGTACTATCGAGAGGATTCTGGGCATGCTCAGTACCAGTCTTCACCTCCATCAAGTTGCCACGGCAAGGAAGGTTTGGGCTGCAACGGCCATTGTTTGTAGAATAGACTTTCTCATCCAAGGGAGCTTAATTCCTTCAAAAGCGACAGAAGGTCAAAGATTGAAACACTCTATTTAAAGCAATGAAGTTATATTGAACTTGATTAGAACCTTGGTTAGACCACACTTGGAGTACTTTGCACAGTTCTGGTCTCCATATTACAAAAAGGATATAGATGCACTGGAGAAGGTGCAAAAAAGATTTACAAGGAGGATACCAGAACTGAGAAATTGCAACTATCAGGAAAGACTGAACGGGCTGGGGGCTCTTTTCTCCAGAAAAGAGAAGACTGAGAGGCCTTTAACATAATTGAACGGGTTTGATAGGGTAGATGTAGAGAAGATGTTTCTACTTGTGGGGGAGTCCAAAACTAGAGGCCATAAATACAAGACAGTCACTAATAAATCGAACAAGGTATTCAGGAGAAACTTCTTTACTCAGAGAGTGGTTAGAATGTGGAACTTGCTACCACTTGGAGTAGTTGGAGCAAATAGCATAGATGTAGTTATCTAGCTTCCCCTTAAATGCATGAGGGTTAAGGAATAGAAAGATATTCTGACTGGGTTAGCTGAAGTAGGGTGGGAGGAGACTCGTGTGGAGCATAAACACCGGCACAGACCAGATTTTTTTTATTCGTTCCTGGAATGTGGGCATCGCTGGCAAGGCCAGCATTTATAGAATCATAGAAAGTTACAGCACGGAAGGAGGCCATTTTGGCCCATCGTGTCCGCGCCGGCCAACAAAGAGCTATCCAGCCTAATCCCACATCCCAGCTCTTGGTCCGTAGCCCTGAAGGTTAGAGCATCCCAAGTGCACATCCAAGTACTTTTTAAATGTGGTTAGGGTTTCTGCCTCTACCACCCTTTCAGGCAGTGAGTTCCAGACCCCCACCACCCTCTGGGTGAAGAAATTTCCCCTCAAATCCCCTCTAAACCTTCCACCAACTACTTTAAATCTGTGCCCCCTGGTTTTTGACCCCTCTGCTAAGGGAAATAGGTCCTTTCTATCCACTTTATCTAGGCCCCTCATAATTTTATACACCTCAATAAGGTCTCCCCTCAGCCTCCTCTGATCCAAGGAAAACAAACCCAGCCCATCCAGTCTTTCCTCATAGCTAAGATTCTCTACTCCCGGCAACATCCTTGTAAATCTCCTCTGTACCCTCTCTAGTGCAATCACACCTTTCCTGTAATGTGGTGACCAGAACTGCACGCAGTACTCTAGCTGAGGCCTAGCTAGTGTTTTATCCAGTTGAAGCATAACCCCCCTGCTCTTGTATTCTATGCCACGGCTAATAAAGGCAAGCATTCCGTATGCCTTTTAATCACCTTATCTACCTGGCCTGCTACCTTCAGGGATCTGTGGACCTGCATTCCAAGGTCCCTTTGTTCCTCTACACTACTCAGTGTCCTACCATTTAATGTGTATTCCCTTTCCTTGTTCGCCCTCCCCAAATGCATTACCTCACACTTCTCCGGATTGAATTCCATTTGCCACTGTTCTGCCCACCTGACCAATTTATTGATATCTTCCTGCAGTCTACAGCTTCCTTCTTCAGTATCAACCACACAGCCGATTTTAGTATCATCTGCAAACTTCTTAATCATACCCCCTATATTCAAGTCTAGATCATTGATATATACCACAAAAAGCAAGGGACCTAGTACTGAGCCCTGCGGAACCCCACTGGAAACAGCCTTCCAGTCACAAAAACACCCGTCAACCATTACCCTCAGCTTCCTGCCTCCAAGCCAGTTTTGAATCCAACTTGACACTTTGCTCTGGATCCCATGGGCTTTTAACTTCGTGACCAGTCTGCCATGTGGAACCTTATCAAAAGCCTTGCTAAAGTTCATATACACTACATCAAACGCACTACCCTCATCTACCCTCCTTGTTACCTCCTCAAAAAAGTCAATCAAGTTTGTCAGAAACATAGAAAAACATAGAAAATAGGTGCAGGAGTAGACCATTCGGTCCTTCGAGCCTGCACCGCCATTCAATGCGTTCATGGCTGAACATGCTACCTCAGTACCCCATTCCTGCTTTCTCGCCATACCCCTTGATCCCCCTAGTTGTGAGTATTATATCTAACTCCCTTTTGAATATATTTAGCGAACTGGCCTCAACAACCTTCTGTGGAAGAGAATTCCACAGATTCACCACTCTCTGGGTGAAGAAGTTCCTCCTCATCTCAGTCTTAAATGGCTTCCCCTTTATCCTTAGACTGTGACCCCTGGTTTTAGTTTTCCCTAACATTGGAAACATTCTGCCCGCATCTAATTTGTCTAAACCAGTCAGGATTTTAAACGTCTCTATAAGATCCCCCCTCATTCTTCTGAACTCCAGAGGATACAAGTTCAGTTGATCCAGTCTTTCTTGATATGTCAGTCTGGCCATCCCAGGAATCAATCTAGTGAACCTTCGCTGCACTCCCTCAATAGCAAGAATGTCCTTCCTCAAGTTAGGAGACCAAAACTGCACACAATACTCCAGGTGTGGCCTCACCAAGGCCCTGTACAACTGTAGCATCACCTCCCTACTCCTGTACTCAAATCCCCTTGCTATGAAGGCCATCATGCCATTTGCTTTCTTGACTGCCTGCTGCACTTGCCTTCCCACCTTCAGTGACTGATGTACCATGACGCCCAGGTCTCGTTGCACCTCCCCTTTCCCTAATCTGCCACCATTCAGGTAATAGTCTGCCTCCCTATTTTTACCACCAAAGTGGATAACCTCACATTTATCCACATTGTACTTCATCTGCCATACATTTGCCCATTCACCCAACCTGTCCAAGTCACTCTGTAGCCTCCTAGCATCCTCCTCATTGTTCACACTGCCTCCCAATTTAGTGTCATCCGCAAATTTGGAGATATTACAATTAATCCCTTCGTCCAAATCATTAATATATAATGTAAACAGCTGGGGCCCCAGCACCGAACCCTGCGGTACCCCGCTGGTCACTGCCTGCCATTCTGAAAAGTACCCATTTACTCCTACTCTTTGTTTCCTGTGTGCCAACCAGTTCTCAATCCACGTCAACACATTACCCCCAATCCCATGTGCTTTAACTTTGCACACCAATCTCTTGTGTGGGACCTTGTCGAAGGCCTTCTGAAAGTCCAAATACACCACATCTACTGGTTCCCCCCCGTCCACCCTATTGGAAACATCCTCAAAAAATTCCAGAAGATTTGTCAAGCATGATTTCCCTTTCACAAATCCATGCTGACTTGGACCTATCATGTCGCCACTTTCCAAATAGTCTGTTATGACATCTTTAATAATTGATTCCATCATTTTACCCACCACCGATGTCAGGCTGACCGGTCTATAATTCCCCCCTCCTTTTTTAAAAAGAGGGGTTACATTAGCCACCCTCCACTCCTTTGGAACTGATCCAGAGTCTAAGGAATGTTGGAAAATGATCGTCAATGCATCCACTATTTCCAAGGCCACCTCCTTAAGTACTCTGGGATGCAGACCATCAGGCCCTGGGGATTTATCAGCCTTCAGTCCCATCAATTTCCCCAACACCTTTTCCCGACTGATAAGGATTTCCCTCAGCTCCTCCCTCTTACCAGATCCTTTGATCTCTTTTATTTCCGGAAGGTTGTTTGTGTCCTCCACAGTAAACACCGAACCAAAGTACTTGTTCAATTGATCTGCCATTTCTTTGTTCCCCATTATGACTTCCCCTGTTTCTGACTGCAGGGGACCTACGTTTGTTTTTACTAACCTCTTTCTTTTTACATATTTATAGAAGCTTTTGCAGTCTGTTTTAATGTTCTCCACAAGCTTCCTTTCATATTTTATTTTCCCTGCCCTAATCAAACCCTTTGTCCTCCTCTGCTGAGTTTTAAAGTTCTCCCAGTCCCCGGGTTTGCTGCTACTTCTGGCCAATTTGTATGCCACTTCCTTGCTTTTAATACTATCCCTGATTTCCCTTGTTAGCCATGGTTGAGCCACCTTCCCTTTTTTATTTTTACGCCAGACAGGGATGTATAATTGCTGTAGTTCATCCATGCGATCTCTAAATGTCTGCCATTGCCCTTCCACTGATAACCCCTTAAATATCGCTTGCCAATCTAACCTCGCCAATTCACGCCTCATACCCTCAAAGTTGCTCTTATTTAAGTTCTGGACCATGGTCTCTGAATTAACTGTTTCCTTCTCCATCCTAATGTAGAACTCCACCATACTATGGTCACTCTTCCCCAAGGGGCCTCGCACCACAAGATTGCTGATTAGTCCTTCCTCATTACACAACACCCAGTCCAGGATGGCCTCCCCTCTAGTTGGTTCCTCAACATATTGGTTTAGGAAACCATCCCTTAAACACTCTAGGAAATCCTCCTCCACCGTATTGCTTCCAGTTTGAGTAGCCCAATCTATATGCATATTAAAGTCACCCATGATAACTGCTGCGCCTTTTTTGCATGCACCTCTGATTTCCTGTTTCATACCCTCCCCCACCTCACTACTACTGTTTGGAGGTCTGTACACAACCCCCACTAACGTTTTCTGCCCTTTGGTGTTCTGCAGCTCAACCCATATTGATTCCACATCCTCCAAGCTAATGTCCTTCCTAGCTATTGCATTAATCTCCTTTTTAACCAGCAATGCTACCCCACCCCCTTTTCCTTTTATTCTATCCTTCCTGAATGTTGAATACCCCTGGATATTCAGTTCCCAGCCTTGATTGTTCTGGAGCCACGTCTCTGTAATCCCAATCACATCATATCCGTTAACATCAATTTGCACAGTCAATTCATCCACCTTATTACGGATACTCCTTGCATTAAGACACAGAGCCTTTAGGCTTGTTTTATTAACACCCTTTGTCCTTTTAGACTTATGATTTAGTATGGCCCTTTGTGTTTCTTGCCTTTGTTTACTCGGATTTCCCTTATTGTTTCTCACCCTTCTAACATTTGTTTCTGAATGCATATTACTTCCCCCTGTTTCGCTACATAGGTTCCCATTCCCCTGCCATATTAGTTTAAATCCTCCCGAACTGCCTTAGCAAATATTACCCCGAGAACATCGGTTCCAGTCCTGCCTAAGTGCAGACCGTCCCTTTTGTACAGGTCCCACTTCCCCCAGAACTGGTTCCAATGCCTCAGGTATTTGAATCCCTCCCTCCTGCACCACTGCTCAAGCCACGTATTTAATCTCGCTATCCTGTTCATACTACTCTGATTAGCACGTGGCACTGGTAGCAACCCAGAGATTACTACCTTTGAGGTCCTACTTTTCAATTTAGCTCCTAGCTCCCTAAATTCTGCTTGTAGGACCTCTTCCCGCTTTTTACCTATATCGTTGGTACCTACATGCACCACGACAGCTGGCTCTTCACCCTCCCTTTCCAGAATGTTCTGCAGCCGCTCCGAGACATCCTTGACCCTTGCACCAGGGAGGCAACATACCATCCTGGAATCTCGGTTGCGGCCACAGAAACTCCTGTCTATTCCCCTTACAATTGAGTCCCCTATCACTATAGCTCTACCACTCTTTTTCCCGCCCTGCTGTGCAGCAGAGCCAGCCAAGACACAACCTTCCCTTAACAAATCCGTGCTGACTATCCTTGATTAATCCGTGTCTTTCTAAATGAAGATTTATCCTGTCCTTCAGAATTCTTTCCAATAATTTTCCCACCACCGAGGTTAGGCTGACTGGCCTGTAATTACTCGGTCTATCCTTTTCTCCCTTTTTAAACAAGGGTACCACATTAGCAGTCCTCCAGTCCTCTGGCACCACACCTAAAGCCAGAGAGGATTGGAAAATGATGGTCAGGGCCTCTGCTATTTCCTCTTTTGCTTCGCTTAACAGACTGGGATACATTTCATCCGGGCCTGGGGATTTATCCACTTTTAAAGCTGCTAAACCCCTTAATACTTCCTCTCCCACTATGTTTATTTCATCTAATATTTCACACTCCTCCTCCCTGATAGCAATGTCTGCTTCGCCCCTCTCCTTGGTGAAAACAGACGCAAAGTATTCGTTAAGAACCCTACCGACGTCTCCTGCCTCCACACACACATTACCCTCATGATCTCTAATAGGCCCTACCCTTTCTTTAGTTATCCTCTTACTCTTAATATATTTATAAAACATCTTTGGGTTTTCCTTGATTTTACTTGCCAAGAATTTTTCATGCTCTCTCTTTGCTTTCCTAATATCCTTTTTAATTTATTGCCCATCCCAAATTGCCCTTGAGAAGGTGGTGGTGAGGTGCTTTCTTGAACTGCTGCAGTCCACGTGGTGAAGGTACTCCCACAGTGCTGTTAGGGAGGGAGTTCCAGGATTTTGACCCAGCAATGATGAGGGAATGGCGATATATTTCCAAGTCAGCATGGTGTGTGACTTGAAGGGGAAATTGGAGGTGATGGTGTTCCCATGCACCTGCTGCCCTTGTCCTTGTACACACTGCAGCCATGGTACGCCGGTGGTGGAGGGAGTGAATGTTTAAGGTAGTGGATGGGGTGCCAATCAAGCGGGCTGCTTTGTTCTGGATGGTTTTGAGCTTCTTGAGTGTTGTTGGAGCTGCACTCTTCCAGGCAGGTGGAGAGTATTCCATCACATTCCTTACTTGTGCCTTGTAGATGGTGGAAAGGCTTTGGGGAGTCAGGAGTCGAGACACTCGCCGCAGAATATCCAACCTCTGACCTGCTCTTGTAGCCATAGTATTTATGTGGCTGATCCAGTTAAGTTTCTGGTCAATAGTGACCCCCAGGATGTTGATGGTGGGGGATTCGGCGATGATAATGCTGTTGAAATTCAAGGGGCGGTATTTAAACTCTCTATTGCTGGGGATAGTCATTGTCTGGCACTTATGTGGCGTGAATCTTAATTGCCACTTATCAGCCCAAGCCTGAATGTTGTCCAGGTCTTGTTGCATGCAGGCATGGACTGCTTCATTATCTGAGGAGTTGCGAATGGAACTGAACACTGTGCAATCATCAGCGAACATCCCCACTTCTGACCTTATGATGGCGGGAAGGTCATTGATGAAGCAACTGAAGATGGTTGCGCCTCAGACATTGTCCCAAGGGACTTCTGCAGTGATGTCCTGGGGCTGAGATGATTGGCCTCCAACAACCACAACCATCTTCCTTTGTGCTAGGTATGTCTTCAGCCAGTGGAGAGTTTTCCCCCCTATTCCCATTGACTTCAGTTTTACTAGGGCTCCTTGATGCCACATTCTGTCAAATGCTGCCTTGATGTCAAGGGCAGTCACACTCACCTCACCTCTGGAATTCAACTCTTTTGTCCATGTTTGGACCAAGGCTGTAATGAGATCTGGAGCTGAGTGGTCCTGGCGGAACCCAAACTGGGCATCAGTGAGCAGGTTATTGGTGAGTAAGTACTGCTTGATAGCACTGTCGATGACACCTTCCATCACTTTGCTGATGATTGAAAGTAGACTGATGGGGCGGTAATTGGCTGTATTGGATTTGTCCTACTTTTTATGGACAGCACACACATGGGCAGTTTTCCACGTTGTCAGGTAGATGCCAGTGTTGTACCTGTACTGGAACAGTTTGGCTAGAGGCACAGCTAGTTCTGGAGCACAAGTCTTCAGCACGAAAGTCAGGATGTTGTCGGGGGCCATAGCCTTTGCTGTATTCGAATCGAATTGGCTGAAGACTGGCTTCTGTGATGGTAGGGATATCAGGAGGAGGCCGAGATGGATCATCCACTTGGCACTTCTGGCTGCAAACGCTTCAGCTTTGCCTTTTGCACTTGTATGCTGGGCTCCACCATCATTGAGGATGGGGATATTCATGGAACCTCCTCCTCCCGTTAGTTGTTGAATGGTCCACCACCATTCAGGACTGGATGTAGTAGGACTGCAGAGCTTTGTTCTGATCGTTGGTTGTGGGATCGCTTAGTTCTGTCTATAACATGCTGCTTCCGTTGTTTAGCATGCACGTAGTCCTGTGTTGCAGCTTCCCCAGGTTGGCACCTCATTTTTAGGTACGCCTGGTGCTGCTCCTGGCATGCTCTTCTGCACTCCTCATTGAACCTGGGTTAGTCCTCTGGCTTGATGATAATGGTAGTGAGAGATATGCCATGAGGTTATAGATTGTGATGGAATACAATTCTGCTGCTGCTGATGGCCCACAGCGCCTCATGGATGCCCAGTTTTGAACTACTAGATCTGTTCTGAATCTATCCCATTTAGCACGGTGGTAGTGCCACACAACACGATGGAGGGAGCCCTCAGTGTGAAGACGGGACTTCGTCTCCACAATGATTGCGTGGGAATGTTGTCATGGACAGATGCATCTGCGACAGGTAGATTGGTGAGGACGAGGTCAAGAAGGTTTTTCCCTCGTGTTGGTTTTCTCACCACCTGCCGCAGTCCTAGTCTGGCAGATATGTCCTTCAGGACTCGGCCAGTAGTGGTGCTACCGAGCCACTCTTGGTGATGGACATTGAAGTCCCCCACCCAGAGTACATTCTGTGCCCTTGCTGCCTGCAGTGGTTCTTCCAAGTGGTGTTCAACATGGAGGAGTACTGATTCATCAGCTGAGGGAGGGCGGTAGGTGATAATCAGCAGGAGGTTTCCTTGCCCATGCTTGAGACTTCATGGGGTCCGGAGTCAATGTGGAGGACTCCCAGGATCACTCCCTCCCGACAGCATACCACTGTGCCGCCACCTCTGGTGAGTCTGTCCTGCCGGTGGGCAGTTTTTCACATTGTCGGGTAGATGCCAGTGTTGTATCTGTTCTGGAGCATAAGTCTTCAGCACGACAGCCGGGATGTTGTCAGGGCTCATAGCCTTTACTGTATTCAGTGTGTTCAGCCATTTCTTGATATGATGGAGGAGTCTGGGACGTTGGCTGAATTGTATGTTTCTGTGATGGGTTTTTACAACAATCCTGTAGTTTCACGGTCACGGTCACCATTACTGATACTAGCTTCTTATTCCAGATTTATTTAATTAACTGAATTTAAATTCCCCAGCTGCCGTGGTGGGATTTGAACTTGCGTCTGTTGGCTCATTAGCCCAGGCCCCTGGATTACTCGTCCAGTGACATGACCACTATGCTACCATCCCCCGTGGGCCGAATGTTTGTTTGTGTGCTGTAAATCCCATGTAACTACTCTGGAACACAGTGGGTCCTGCTGCTGGGACATGGGCCAGTCACCTCTGGGATGGAATTGCTCAGAGTTGTAAGTGAGGTTCGTCAGGTTCGTTGAACATCCTGGCTCTCTCAGGAGATGCAGTGAACTGGACAGGGTCCATGGCGGGGCTGATTGGGAATGGGACAACTGATGACTTCCTTCTTCTAACATACTTCCCTGTGCTCGTACCTGTTGCCACACAACCTTTTGGGAAGTGGTTTTCTGTTACCCTGGTTGATGCTCTTTGCTACATTTCAGAGTTTTGTTATTTATTAGTTAACAGTGAGGAGAATAGTAACAGACTAAAGGAGGACATAGACAGACTGGTGAAATAGGCAGACATGTGGCAGATGAAATTTAACATAGAGAAATGTGAGGTAATTCCTTTTGGTAGGAAGAATGTGGAGAGGCAATATAAACTAAATGGTGCAATTTTAAAGGGGGTGTAGGGTGACCTGGGGGTTCACATATACAAGTCTTTGAAGGTGGCAGGACAAGTTGCGAAGGCTGTTAAAAAGGCATAGCAAGGAAGTTATGCTAAACCCTTTATAAAATGCTGGTTAGGCGCCAGCTGGAGCATTGTGTTCAGTTCTGGGCACCGCACTTCAGGAAGGAAGACAAGTCCTTGGAGAGCGTGCAGAGGAGTTTTACCAGAATGGTACCAGGGATGGGGGACTTTAGTTATGTGGAGAGACTAGAGAAGCTGGGATTGTTCTTCTTAGAACAGAAAAGGTCAAGGGGAGATATGATAGAGATATTCAAAATCATGAAGGAAATAAATAAGGAAGAACTGTTCCTAGTGGCAGAAGGGTCGATAACCAGAGGACACAGATTTAAGGTCATTGTCAAAAGAACCAGAGGTGACATCAAGCAGCAGGAATGCACTGCCTGAAAGGGTGGTGGAAGCAGATTCAATAGTAACTTTCAAAAGACAATTGGACATGTACTTGAAGGGGAAACATTTGCAGCGCAATGGAGAAAGAGCAGGGGAGTAGGACTAATTGGATAGCTCTTTCAAAGAGCTGGCACAGATAGGATGGGCCGAATGGCCTCCTCCTGTGCTGTATTATTCTATGATTCTGTAACTAACAGCGACCAAAGTGGTTGGCGACACGGCGATGCCATCAATCGCTCCACCTGTGATCTCCTCCCAAGGCAAAACATGGAGCCGACTGTCCTACAAGACACATCCGCATAAGAACACCAGCCCCCCACCCCTCCCCCCACTTTAAATGGAGTAGAGATTCTACATGTAAAGGACCGATCTCCCTTTGTAAATTAAAGATGGTAATTAGAATATATAATGAAATACAAAAGCGTGACTGATAACGTTTCATTTTTATAAAAAAATGAATTTGTTCGAGTGAGTCGTGAAGAACAGAGCTCTGGGGCTGCTGGTGGCTTCAAAGAAACAACATTCCTTTTGGTCTCCGTCACTGCTTGTACTCAAACATATGAATCACATCGATGCAAATTCCAATTAACAGAGGTCTGCCGGCTATGAAAATTGAATAAATGTTCTTCTGTTATTGGGGGAAAAAATCATTTAGAATCAACCTCCGGAGGGCAATAAATAACTTGAGTATTGATTTCTGTGAAAGTTACTGCTTGTTTCTGAAGAATAATTGAAAAACTTGGCTCGAGTGCATGAGACGGTGGTGCTGGTGGCGTGAGAAACAGTCTTTGACTTTTTGGTCACTTCCCCAGCTCCACAGCACCGTGGTTATCATTGAGAACCTGGCATTCTATACTTCTTAACAACTCTTTAAGACCCTGCAAGGTCCTGGAAATTACCATCTGCCAAGAGCAGGTATTTTCTTAGAGCTCATCTTCACAATGCTGCATCATCCCTGTAACTCCATGCAATGCTGCATCAGTCCCTGTAACTCCATGCAATGCTGCGCTCAGTCCCTGTAACCCCATGCAATGCTGCATTAGTCCCTGTAACGCCATGCAATGCTGCATCAGTCCCTGTAACTCCATGCAATGCTGCATCAGTCCCTGTAACTCCATGCAATGTTGCATCAGTCCCTGTAACTCCATGCAATGTTGCATCAGTCCCTGTAACTCCATGCAATGTTGCATCAGTCCCTGTAACCCCATGCAATGCTGTGCTCTCCCTGTAACTCCATGCAATGCTGCATCAGTCCCTGTGACGCCATGCAATGCTGCATCAGACCCTGTAACTCCATGCAATGCTGCACTCTCCCTGTAACTCCGTGCAATGCTGCATCAGTCCCTGTAACCCCATGCAATGCTGCATTCAGTCCCTGTAACACCATGCAATGCTGCATCAGACCCTGTAACTCCATGCAATGCTGCATTAGTCCCTGTAACTACATGCAATGCTGCGCTCCATGCAATGCTGTGCTCAGTCTCTGTAACTCCATGCAATGCTGCATCAGACCCTGTAACTCCATGCAATGCTGCATCAGACCCTGTAACTCCATGCAATGCTGCATCAGACCCTGTAACTCCATGCAATGCTGCGCTCAGTCCCTGTAACTTCATGCAATGCTGCATCAGTCCCTGTAACTCCATGCAATGCTGCGCTCAGTCCCTGTAACTCCATGCAATGCTGCGCTCCATGCAATGCTGCGCTCAGTCCCTGTAACTCCATGCAATGCTGCATTAGTCCCTGTAACTCCATGCAATGCTGCGCTCAGTCCCTGAAACTCCTTGCAATGCTGCATTAGTTCCTGTAACTCCATGCAATGCTGCGCTCCATGCAATGCTGTGCTCAGTCCCTGTAACTCCATGCAATGCTGCATTAGTCCCTGTAACTCCATGCAATGCTGCGCTCAGTCCCTGTAACTCCATGCAAGGCTGCATCAGTGCCTGTAACTCCATGCAAGGCTGTATCAGTCCCTGTAACTCCATGCAATGCTGTATTAGTCCCTGTAACTCCATGCAATGCTGCGCTCAGTTCCTGTAACTCCATGCAATGCTGCATTAGTCCCTGTAACTCCATGCAATGCTGCGCTCCATGCAATGCTGTGCTCAGTCCCTGTAACTCCATGTAATGCTGCATCAGTCCCTGTAACTCCATGCAATGCTGTATTAGTCCCTGTAACTCCATGCAATGCTGTATTAGTCCCTGTCACTCCATGCAATGCTGCGCTCAGTTCCTGTAACTCCATGCAACGCTGCGCTCAGTCCCTGTAACTCCATGCAATGCTGCGCTCCATGCAATGCTGCGCTCAGTCCCTGTAACTCCATGCAATGCTGCATTAGTCCCTGTAACTCCATGCAATGCTGCGCTCAGTCCCTGAAACTCCATGCAAGGCTGCATCAGTGCCTGTAACTCCATGCAAGGCTGCATCAGTCCCTGTAATGCCATGCAATGCTGTGCTCAGTCCCTGAAACTCCATGCAAGGCTGCTCAGTGCCTGTAACTCCATGCAAGGCTGCATCAGTCCCTGTAACGCCATGCAATGCTGTATTAGTCCCTGTAACTCCATGCAATGCTGCATTAGTTCCTGTAACTCCATGCAATGCTGCGCTCCATGCAATGCTGTGCTCAGTCCCTGTAACTCCATGCAATGCTGCATTAGTCCCTGTAACTCCATGCAATGCTGCGCTCAGTCCCTGTAACTCCATGCAAGGCTGCATCAGTGCCTGTAACTCCATGCAAGGCTGCATCAGTCCCTGTAACTCCATGCAATGCTGTATTAGTCCCTGTAACTCCATGCAATGCTGCGCTCAGTTCCTGTAACTCCATGCAATGCTGCATTAGTCCCTGTAACTCCATGCAATGCTGCGCTCCATGCAATGCTGTGCTCAGTCCCTGTAACTCCATGTAATGCTGCATCAGTCCCTGTAACTCCATGCAATGCTGTATTAGTCCCTGTAACTCCATGCAATGCTGTATTAGTCCCTGTCACTCCATGCAATGCTGCGCTCAGTTCCTGTAACTCCATGCAATGCTGCATTAGTCCCTGTAACTCCATGCAATGCTGCGCTCCATGCAATGCTGTGCTCAGTCCCTGTAACTCCATGCAATGCTGCATTAGTCCCTGTAACTCCATGCAATGTTGCGCTCAGTCCCTGTAACTCCATGCAATGCTGCATTAGTCCCTGTAACTCCATGCAATGTGGCGCTCAGTCCCTGTAACCCCATGCAATGCTGCGCTCAGTCCCTGTAACTCCATGCAGTGCTGCATTAGTCCCTGTAACTCCATGCAATGCTGCGCTCAGTTCCTGTAACCCCATGCAATGCTGCGCTCAGTTCCTGTAACTCCATGCAATGCTGGGCTTAGTCCTGTTAGCTCTTTCAGTGCTGTGCTCAGTCCTTGTAATGTTCCACTCACCCTCACTCCAGCCTCTTGAGTAAATAATCTAGCGTGACATTACACTGCAGTACTGGGGAAGTGCTGCTTTGTCAGTGATGCTGTCTGCACTATTCCAAGAGTGGGATGTTTTTCCGGTGTCCTAGCCAACATTCTCATCCCTCACCCAACACCGCGTTAAAACATCCTGATTATCTGGTCATTCATCTCATTGTTTGTGGGATCTTGCTGTGTAAGTGATGCACTTTGTGACATTTATGAGAAATGTGATAAGGATATGCATGGAAACAGAAGTGTTCATATTCCCTTCCATTCCATTTAACTCCTCGCCATCGCCCTGCTCAGTCTGTTCAACTGTACAATTCCACTCTCATTCCCTAACAGGATAGCTGCTTGATTGCGCATTGCCTCACTAGGCCCATGGAGTTTCTCGGAGCAGTGCAAAAGCATGCCCACCTACCATGTGCAAATAACCCAGTGGTGTTCACGCACATGTATACACGAGCAGGCACACTCGTGCTCACCTTGTAATGGTTAAGTGAAAGCAGTACAAAAGGTCATCTCGAGCTGTTAATGGCTCCGCGCTTTCTGAGGTTGAAGTGATTTCTGAGGGGTATCATTACATATTTTACTGGTTCATTCAGACATTCATTTACAATGTCACGGGACGTTTCAATGAATAAAGGCACACCGCCTGCAGGTACTTCGCTGGGGTCTTTATTATTCAGTGGCTTCAGTGTTTAAACCATGTGGTGATGTACTTTGCTGTAAGATGTGAGCAAAACTGTTGCAGGCAGTGCCTCGATTTTAAAATTCTCATCCTTGTTTTAAAATCCCTCCTGACGAAAGGTCTTCGACCTGAAACGTTAACTCTGTTTCTCTCTCCACGGATGCTGCCTGGCCTGCCGAGTTTTTCCAGCGTTTTCTGTTGCAGATTAGGTTGGGCAAAGTGGTCACACTGCAGTTCCTCTTCGTTTTCTGTTTAAAAAAAATGAATATTGAATTCTTTTTGAACTTATCACCCGCCTTATTCATTTTATCCTGTTTGATTACCTGAGCATATTCTATTCCTCAGCTGCTGAATCACCTGCAACGGCTTCTCTTCCCGCTCCTGCACTGTTACCTCTGGTGTCCCCCAAGGATCTATCCTTGGCCCCCTCCTATTTCCCATCTACATGCTGCCCCTTGGCGACATCATCCGAAAACACAGCGTCAGTTTCCACATGTACGCTGACGACACCCAGCTCTACCTCACCACCACTTCTCTCGACCCCTCCACGGTCTCTAAATTGTCAGACTGCTTGTCCGACATACAGTTCTGGATGAGCAGAAATTTCCTCCAACTAAATATTGGGAAGACCAAAGCCATTGTCTTCGGTCCCTGCCAGAAACTCCATTCCCCAGCCACCGATTTCATCTCTCTCCCTGGCAACTGTCTGAGACTGAACCAGACTGTTCGCAACCTTGGTGTTGTATTTGACCCCGAGATGAGCTTCCGACCACATATCCACTTCATCACCAAGACTGCCTACTTCCACCTCTGTAACATCGCCCAACTCCACTCCTGCCTCAGCTCATCCGCTGCTGAAACCCTCATCCATGCCTTTGTTACCTCGAGACTTGACTATTCCAACGCACTCCTGACCAGCCTCCGTAAACTTGAGGTGATCCAAAACTCGGCTGCCCGTGTCCTAACTCGCACCAACTCCCATTCACCCATCTCCACTGTGCTCGCTGACCTACATTGGCTCCCGGTTAAGCAATGCCTCGATTTTAAAATTCTCATCCTTGTTTTAAAATCCCTCCATGGCCTCGCCCCTCCCTATCTCAGTAACCTTCTCCAGCCCCACAACCCGCCGAGATATCTGCACTCCTCCAATTCTGGCCTCTTGAGAATCCCTGATTTTAATTGCTCCAGCATTGGTGGCCGTGCCTTCAGCTGCCAAGGCCCTAAGCTCTGGAATTTCCACGCCCCTCCTCCCCTCCAAAAACCTCTCCGCCTCTGTTTCCTCCTTTGAGACGCTCCTTAAAACCTACCTCTTTGACCAAGCTTTTGGTCACCTGTCCTAATATCCTTATGGGGCTCAGTGTCAAATTTTCTTGATAACGCTCCTGTGAAGCGCCTTGGGATGTTTTACTACGTTAAATATGCTATATAAACACTAGTTGTTGTTGTGGTTTTGTTGTAGTAGTAAATTTATCTTGCTGCTCCTGATGTCCTACCCCTCAAGCGTCTGCTGCTAGAGGCTCTAAAGCATGCCGAGCAGAAGGTGCATTGCAGGTGGTAGCCATGGCTCAGTAGCAGCACTCTCGCCTCTGAGTCAGAAGGTCGTGGGTTCAAGTCCTACTCCAAGAAACTTGAGCACAAAATCTAGGCTGACAATCTAGTCTGAGCACTGAGGGAATGCTGCACTGTCGGAGGTGCCATCTTTCAGATAATCCGAGGCCCCGTCTGCCCTCTCTGGTTAAAGATCCCATGGCATTATTCGAAGAAGAGCAGGGCAGTTCTGCTGGTATCCTGGCCAACATTTATCCCTCAACCAACATCCCTCAAAAGAACAGTTTGTGGGACCTTGCTGGATGCAATTGGCTGCTGCGTTTCTTACATCACACTTAAAAAAGAACTTAATTGGCTGAAAAGCCCTTTGGGCCGCCGTGAAAAGCGACTCTTTCTTTATTGCACTGGAGCTCTGACATGTGTTGCTAAGGAGAGGGCAGGGTCCATGCTCAGCAGGATTCCCTGTTGCCGCGCTTGTTCTTCTGGTTTTACCAGTGCTAAGATGGGTAGGTGCCAACCTCATATTCATCACTGCGCCTCCTGCAGGCACAAGAAGGTCACTGCGAGCCTGGCTCTTGCACACCCCCCCTTGTGGTCAGCTCGAGCGATTACTGGCTGAACCCTGGAAGCAAAGGATGCCCCCATATTTCCTCAGTTGGAGAATGGTGTAGATAGAACAAGAGAGGCTAAAAAATAGGGAGGAGATGCATGGAAAATGGAACATTTCTTTTAACTTTGTGAAATGCAGAACTTGTTTAATAATTCTGCAATTTCCTCGAAAACTTGAAAAATTAGTACATAATCCATCAGCAGGTCTTGTGGAACTGTGTACAGTAGCGTAGTGGTTATGTTGCTGGACTAGTAATTCAGAGGCCTGGACTAATAATCTAGTAGTAATCCCACCATGGCAGTTTGAGAATTTGAATTCAGTAACTCTAGAAATAAAGAGTTGGTATCAGTAAAAGTGACCATGAAGCTGTCAGATTGTCATTAAAAAAAAGGGTAAAAAAGAAAGACTTGTATTTCTATAGCGCCTTTTATGACTACCGGATGCCCCAAAGCGCTTTACAGCCAATGAAGTACTTTTTGAAGTGTAGTCACTGTTGTAATGTAGGAAACGCAGCAGCCAATTTGCGCACAGCAAGCTCCCACAAACAGCAATGTGATAATGGCCTGATAATCTGTTTTTGTTATGTTGATTGAGGGATAAATATTGGCCAGGACACCGGGGAGAACTCCCCTGCTCTTCTTCGAAATAGTGCCATGGGATCTTTTACGTCCCCCCGAGAGAGCAGATGGGGCCTCGGTTTAACGTCTCATCACTCTCTTGCACTGGAGTGTCAGCCTAGATTTTTGTGCTCAAGTCTCTGGAGTGGGATTATAAACCCACAACCTTCTGACTCAGGCGAGGGTGCTACCAACTGAGCCACGGCTGACACACGGTAAGGGTTGCCAGGAAGCAGTGGACACAAAGGTAGAAGTTGAAGAGGAAAATGTCGCAAAAAAAAACCCTAAGTTAAATGACTGAGAAATAAGCTTTTGCCAGTCACTGCCTTGTACAATAGTGTGGCAACTTAAAGACCCTTCTGCTTTGACTGTTGTAACTGAGCACAGGGATTGAATAGAAAACCCCTTGTTGCTATATTTTAGTTTACTAGTCGTATCATGCACCCTCAAGTGATCTTCTGTGACTTTGTACGGTACTGGAATAAACATTTCATTAGACTGTGGCTCTGGCTATAAACAACCAAACAGATTTATAAAGCAATAAATGGATAAGCGAACTGATGCACTGTAGATTTACAGCAGTTGCCATCTTAACTCTAGGCAAGCTGTTCCAGTACAGCTACAACACTGGCATCTACCCGACAATGTGGAAAACTGCCCAGGTATGTCCTCTCCACAAAAAGCAGGACAATCCAATACGTCCAATTACCGCCCCACCAGTCTACTCTCAATCATCAGCAAAGTGATGGAAGGTACCGTCGACAGTGCTATCAAGCGGCACTTACTCCCCAATAACCTGCTCACTGATGCTCAGTTTGGGTTCCGCCAGGACCACTCAGCTCCAAACCTCATTACAACCTTGGTCCAAACTTGGACAAATAAGCTGAATTCCAGAGGTGAGGTGAGAGTGACTGCCCTTGACCAGAAGGCAGCATTTGACCGAGTGTGGCATCAAGGAGCCCGAGTAAAATTTAAGTCAATGGGAATCAGGGGAAAAACTCTCCACTGGCTGGAGTCATACCTAGCACAAAGGAAGATGGTTGTGGTTGTTGGAGGTTACTCATCACAGCCCCAGGACATCACTGCAGGAGTTCCTCAGGGCAGTGTCCTAGGCCCAACCATCTTCAGCTGCTTCATCAATGACCTTCCCTCCAACATAAGGTCAGAAGTGGGGATGTTCACTGATGACTGCAGTGTTCAGCGCCATTCGCAACTCCTCAGATAATGAAACAGTCCATGCCCGCATGCAGCAAGACCTGGACAACATTCAGGCTTGGGCTGATAAGTGGCAAGTAACATTTGCACCACACAAGTGCTAGGCAATGACTATCTCCAACAAGAGAGAGTCTAACCACTACCCCTTGACATTCAACGGCATTACCATCGCCAAATCCCCCACCATCAACATCCTGGGGTCACCATTGACCAGAAATTTAACTGGACCAGCCACATAAATACTGTGGCTACGAGAGCAGGTCAGAGGCTGGGTATCCAGTAACACTCAAGAAGCTCAACGCCATCCAGGACAAAGCAGCCCGCTTGATTGGCGCCCCATCCAACAGGTGCCTTTCAGATGAGATGGTAAACCGAGGCCCTGTCTGCCCTCTCAGGTAGACGTTAAAGATCCCATGGCACTATTCGAAGAAATGCAGGGGAGTTCGCCCCGGTGTCCCCACCAATATTTATCCCTCAACCAACGCTGCCAAAAATAGATGATCTGCTCATTTATTTAATTGCTGTTTGTGGGATCTTGCAGTGCGCAATTTGGCTGCCGCGTTACCTACATTACAACAGTGACTAGACTTCAGAAGAACTTAATTGGCTGTAAAAGTGCTTTGGGGCATGCTGAGGTCGTGAAAGGCACTATATTTCTTTCCCTCCCTCCCTTCCTATCTTGAAAGTATGCTTCCGTGCCCCATGTGGAGGCAGTTAAAGCACTTGCTGCCAATCCGCAGCCATTTTGAGCACACTTGTTTCAGCAAGGCACAGCGAATTATGCTGCAGGACCAGGAGTAGGCTCAGAGCTCTGAACAATGAATAGATGCCCCATTGCAGTTGCTTCTGTAACAGCACATACAAGGCCCATTCTTTAAACTACATTTTTTTTTTCGTTCCTGGGATGTGGGCATCACTATTGCCCATCCCATTGCAGCCTGGCGTAGTCAGCTTGAGGTGTGACTGCAGTTTAGGAGAATGGCAGAGGGTTGCTGGCAGTCTGGCAGCTGAAAATCCGTGCTTTTTGCATATCACGAGTGAGACTGAGATTAGAAGAAATAGTTTTTCTCATCGATCAATGGGTATGGAGAACAGACTTGTCAGCAAAACTAATTCATGTCGTGCTGATTAACACCCTCAAAGAAAAGAGCTGGAATGAGATTGAAGGTTTCAGGGCTAAATATAGGCCTGGGATGGTCAAATACTTCATACAGCATATCTAGCCACTGCTGGGCTCCTCGGGTTTGGGGGGAGGAGAAGAAATCTGTCTAAAGATTACATCGAATTTACAGCACAGAAACAGGCCATTTGGCCCAACTGGTCTATGCCAGTGATTATGCTCCACATCGAGCCTCCTCCCACCCTACTTCATCTCACCCTATCAACATGACCCTCTATTCCTTTCTCCCATGTGTGTTTATCTAGCTTCCCCTTAAATGCATCTCTGCTATTCACCTCAACCACTCCCTGTGGTAGCGAGTGCCACATACTCGCCACTCTCTGAGTAAAGAGGTTTCTCCTGAATTCTTTATTGGGTTTATTGGTGACTATTTTACATTTATGACCTCTAGTTTCAGACAAGTGGAAACATCTTCTCTACATCTACCCTATCAAACCCCTTCATAATCTTAAAAACCTCTATCGGATCATCCCCTCGGTCTTCATTTTTCTAGGGAAATTGCAGCCAGCTCGGGTTGAATATTGGAGAATATGGGTTCAAGTCCCACTCCAGGGACTCGAGCACAAAAATCTAGGCTGACACTCCAGTGCAGTACTGAGGGAGCGCTGCACTGTCGGAGGTGCCGTCTTTCGGATGAGACGTTAAACCGAGGCCCCGTCTGCTCTCTCGGGGACGTAAAAGATCCCATGGCACTATTTTGAAGAAGAGCAGGGGAGTTATCCCCGGTGTCCTGGCCAATATTTATCCCTCAATCAACATAACAAAAACAGATGATCTGGTCATTATCACATTGCTGTTTGTGGGAGCTTGCTGTGCGCAAATTGGCTGCTGCGTTTCCTACATTAAAACAGTGACTACACTTCAAAAGTACGTACTTTCTTTCTCTCTCTCTCTCTCCTTTGAGTCAGAAGGTTGTGGGTTCAAGTCCCACTCCAGAGAATTGAGACTGTAATCTAGGCTGACACTCCAGTGCAGTACTGAGTGACTGCGGCACGGTCGGAAATGACATCTTTCAGATGAGATGTTAAACCAAGGCGCCGTCTGCCATCTCGGGTGGATATAAAAGATCCCACAGCACTATTCAAAGAAGTGCAGGGGAGTTCTCCCTGTGTCCTGGAAACATTTATCTTTCGACCAACATCACCGGCACATTTTCTGGTTATTTATCTTATCCCTGTTTGTGGGACCTTGCTGTGTGAAAATTGGATGTCGCGTTGCCCTGCATTACAACAGTGACTACACTTCAAAAATACTTCATTGGCTGTGAAGCACTTTGGGACGTCCAGAGGTCGTGAAAGGCGCTATATAAATGCAAGTTATTTCTTCTTAAATTGTACAGTGGGAGCAATAGGCATACCACAGGTTCCAGTAGACTTACTCATGCTCCAGCAGCCCATGTTCAGTAACTCGGGTTAACTCTGGATGTACGTGAACGTGTTTAACACAATAATACTGTCTGGAACAGAGCTCCATCAACAACGGACATGAGAAGCATCAGGGCCATTTTGGACTCCCTGCGGCAGAGTATTGAGGTAAAGCCACACGAGCTCAGGTGTAGAAACATACCGTAAGAGCCAGCAACTCTTGTGGTTTTTGCTTCAACCATAATATTATGGAGGACTGACAGCTGGCCATAGCTTTCTGATACATGTTGTTGACGTAGGGTGGGTATAGAGTTTGTAGAACAGTCAAATAATCAGTGGTGACAAATAAGGCCAAGCTTTGAACTGACAGTTAAACAATGAATTAAGTTATTCTATTTTACAAGCTCTGCAGCCTAGACCTGTTTATTGCCCTTTGTCACCCTCCTCAATGGAACCAATCACACTTCAATATTCTCAACAGATCTGAATTTCAGTAGAAGCTTTCAGACGCTTGAGATGTACAGTGTAGTGTGGGTGTTACTCCTAATGTAATAGAAAACTGCTCTGATAGAAAAAGATTGTGTTGCTGCACAGTCCTGGTAAGTGCATTTTTATCTCTGGTTTATAATGGAAAAGTTCTGCTTCCATTAGAAGTCCTATGAACCAGGGATTTTTTTTTTAAAAAGGCAAGTTGGAAATCTTTCTGCTGCACAGCTTGGTGCCATGGATGTCCAACTTTTTCAAACTAGGTCCCACCAAAATATTCTCATAGCCTCTCGTGTCCTCCTAGGAATGGGTGCTAATGATCAGTTGTCATATGGCAGAATACATAAGATCTCTGAAGTCTTTTTTATTACTTACTCCAGGATGAATACACTGGCATGTTCCCCATACATTAGTTAACCTCAAAACTAGTTGCTTGGTCAACCAGGTGTCTGACATGCAGGGAAACCTATCTCAATGTTTGACTCTCCAACTCCAGATACTGAGGGTTTCCACAGGAGTGGAGTTCTGTTTGTCGGATATGGAGAGCACACTCTCTCCCTGTGTAGACACATCCCATTTAGTTAAGTACAGCGTGTTTAGGTACAAGTTGTCAAAAGCCAAGGCTTCGGAACTTTACTTTAGAAGGTTAAACTCCAGTCACATTGTCCACATGACCTCCCATTATGGAGTACTGGGAGGCTCCCTGTCGCCTATTCAACCAGGATCATTCTGCCTGTTGGGCCATTGGTTTGCAGGGTTACCTGGAGCCAAGTGGGAAAAATCCCAGCCCCCAGTGATAGGTCTACCCCTCCAAGTTACTCTGGCCAGACCACCTGGCTCATTAGTCATTAATGGTGCCTCGGAGTTAATCGTGAACTGTCTGGCCAAACATCAATGATGCCTCACAGTTAATCGTGAACTGTCTAGCCAAACATCAATGGTGCCTCGGAGTTAATCGTGAACTGTCTGGCCAATCATCAATGGTGCCTCGGAGTTAATCATGGACTGTCTGGTTCAGGTAATGACTTACCAAATCTGCTATAAAGGGTTAATGCCAATCTTCCAACACCAGACTTGTCATCTTGGAACCAAGTTGAATCCAAAGAGACCTTGCTTATCTCCTCCCCCCGCCCACATGTGGGTTTGAGCCCTTGCTAGATGGACAGCAGAAACCCGCAACTCCTCACAAGCAGCAGGATGAGTAACTCAACTTACTGAGTGTATTGCCTCCATCCTTCTTGACCACCACATGGGCACACACCCTACCCATTCAACAGATGTTCTACCCGTTGGAGGCCCAGCCTCAGCAGCAGCTATTTGACTCTCTCTGCATGTCAGTTGTGAGTAGACATTGAGCCTTGAACATATGAACTCCTACCCAACCCTCAGTTAATGGCTTCTGGTTAGTAACGCCCTCTTTCTCTGAGGAAGGCTGAGCGCGTTGACCAGTACAACATTTAGATGAACACGTACACCACTCGCATACGAGTTTCAATAAAAAACATTTAAGCCTTGTCACAATTTATCTCTGAATAGAAGCTTCACAGAAATATGTTTTCATTTAACTCCAAAGCCCTGCTTAAAGGCTGATTACGCAAGCCACAAGCTATGACTAATATCTACATACAGTGTCAGCTTGGCTTAGTTTGTCAGATTGTAGGTTTAACCCCCCACTGTGGAGTAGAGCATATAATCTAGGTTAACACTTCAGTGCAGTACTGAGGGAGCGCCGCATTGTTAGAGGTATCATCTTTCAGATGAAACACTAAACCTGTTCAGGTGGATTCTAATGATCCTATGGCACTATTTGAAAAAGAGCAGGAAGTTCTCCTGATGTCCTGGCTAATAATCGCCCCACCCCGCTTAATCAACACCACCAAAAACAAATGAACTGGTAATTCATTCATTTGTTACCTGTGAGACATAAGAACATAAGAATTCGGAGCAGGAGTAGGCCATACGGCTCCTTGAGCCTGCTCCGCCATTCAATAAGATTATGGCTGAACTTCGACCTCAACTCCACTTTCTCGCCCCATCTCCATATCCCTAGAGTCCAAAAATCTATCTACCTCTGCCTTGAATATACTCAACCTGTCTGCAAATTGCTGCTTTGCCTATGTAACAGGGACTGCATCTCTGGAGTAATCCATTGGTTATAAAGCACTTTGGGATGTCATGATAAGGTGCTTGTATAGATGTCGGTTCTTTCTTATATTATAACATTTTTACATACGCACACCCTGTCATCGCACTTGAGATGTCTGTCATACTGCCAAATGTAAAATCTCTCTTTCGCACTTCAAGGGAACCAGAATTCTGGAGCCAGAATGTCTACAGCTTCCTAAATGACATCCACAGGAATTTGCTCAGTGTTTAGTTAACATGAAATTAGGCCCTTAAATGGGTACACACCTAGACTTTACATGTTCTAATATACCTGACCTTATGAAACAACATTTCCCTGACTTCCCTGGGAGGTATGTTTATGAAGTATAGATATAGTATCTGAGTGTAAGTGTGCGGTTGAAATTCTAGCAACTAAAGGCTGGGATTTTCCACCTCTGCTCTGCCCAGCCCTCGTTTATCTGCCCATTATGGCTGGTAACTTATGGACTGACCAGCACAATTTTTTTCTTAACCTTCTGTTCATTGTCATGATAGCGTTAATGTACCCGGGCACCTTCAAATCATCAAAGTGCGTTATGCTGTCTATTTAATCTTTATTACGTTTTATTTTAAATACTGTCTTTAGTCGGCTTAGCCCTCCATTCCTGTGCGCTCCGTTCACTCGATCCAAAATGTTTGCCCTCCATAAATTAGAGTTAGGCATCAGCATTAACCACGAGGCAGTAGAGAGAGGGGGAGGAGGATTATCCAAACTCACAACACACAAATAAGAGACAGTCCACATTAGTAGTGTTATTTATTTATTAGTGTGCCTCATAGCTGATTTTTTTTTTATCACCACATACCTCAACAGGCCTCAGACCCCACAGTTTGATAACCATTGCCTTATTGAATCTTTCACTCAGGAACTCCACTTAATCAAAGAACCAAAGGAGACTCTGAATAAAAATGTGTACTTCCTGGAACAATCCCCCCGAACCTCTTCACCTGAATTTTATTGTGCCAAAGTCTGCATTTGTTTGTTCTGTAATAGATCATTTGCAAAATTCTCTTTATCTGCTAGTTCTTGAGCAAAACTACTATTATTTTTGTTCCCTCACTTCAGATGGCAATATTTTCTGCCAAATATCGATGTTTAAATGCCAGTGGAGTGAATCGCTTTACACGATATTCGTGTATGAAAGCTTAACACGTGGATGTAAAACTCGGTTACTCTTTAATGTGCTGAAATCATGCTGTGCAACACGAGTGTATGAATGGGTTAATGTCCCCTTCAAAATAGCAGACAAAGCAATTATGCTGTGAACATGTTAAGCTTTCATATGCTAATATCGCACAAAACCATTTCACTGTTTAACATTGTTATGTCAAGAGTCTGTATTTGGCAGGGAACACCAACATCTTGAGGGATACAGTGGAGAAAAAAACCACAGCAATTCTTTTTTATATTGCAATCCCTCTTGTCTGTTCCAATCATTTTGAAGAGATGGTGATAGTTGCATAGATTAGAATGGATTTTCTTTAATGAAGTATGAGACAAGCCATCTGTGATGATGTGAAACAGCAATTCATAGAGTTTAATCTATAGGGAGTGGCTCTCTGCTGGCTGTAAGGGTCGAAGGTGAAATGCGGTGCACAGGCCCACGGAATAAAACTTGCCAGTGTATCAGTATAGATGGCACTAAACTGGTCGTGCGAGTCCACTGTTCCTGCTGTTTTAAAGAGGGGTTAACACTTCAAATTGTCTCAGACAGCAGAAATGTGGCCATTAGTGAGGAGACGGAATGCACTGACATCATCAGTAAAATGGCAACGCAGACTGTGCGTGTCCCTTGGTGCCGCAGAGAGGATATCAGCGCTTGAAGACTTCGTGCACAGGAAGGGGCCGTCTCTGTACAGGAAGGGGCACGACTGTGTGTTATCAGTCCAGGCTGTTCCTGGAACTGAATCGAGTTGGGATGTCCCCAACGAGATGACCATGACCCTCATCAGTCTTTACTTTGTTATGAGAAACAAATGTTTGTCTGTAATTTCTCTCGCCGTATCTGTGCTATCCTCTTAGATTGAGAAGACAGTATGGTACACATGTTACACAAAGTATGCAAGAAGAAACGGCCACAGTTTGCCTTCAAAACAACAGTAACTACACTTCAAAAATAATTACTTGGCTGCAGAGCTCTTTGGGACGTCTGGTCGTGAAATGCATTGTAAAAATGTAGGTTCTCTCTTTGGTCGATCAAACTACCTCATATGATACTTGCAGGTGAATTGCAATGCAATGAGGTTTAGAGCAGGACCATGAGGTCTTTAATTTGGTTTTAACCCAGTTTATGTACCTTGCTCAGTGCCGCTGTGCAGTTTGCTTTCAAGCAGCAATTAATTAATGCTCATCCCAAGCTAATCATTTGTGAATAAGCGATTAATGACTCATATAAGACGCATCAAACCAGTCCCTGAAAAATTTAAGTGGACAGTTTTGATCAATATTCATTTGTAGCTCAGAATCGTGATGAGGTTATTTTTGTGGTGTTGGCCTCCCCCTTTTCTTTTTCGTTCCCCCACTCGTGTACGAGCTCTCGGAGGCCCTTATTCGAGATAGGTCGGTAAAGGTGGCACTACCCGAATGCCACTAAAAGTTCTTGTTTGAGTGTTCCCACAGCTGTCCTCGATGGCATTATATGATTATCCTAAAGGAAATCGAAAGAAAGAAAGAACTTGCATTTCTATAGCACCTTTCCCGACCTCAGGACATCCCAAAGTGCTTTACAGCCAATTAAGTACTTTTGAAGTGTCGTCTCTGTTATAATTTGCGCACAGCAAGGTCCCACAAATAGCAATGTGATAATGACCAGATAATCTGTTTTAGTGATGCTGGTTGAGGGATAAATATTGGCCAGGACAGCAGGGAGAACTCCCCCCCTGCTCTTTTTTGAATAGTGTCATAGGATCTTTTACATCCACCTGAGAGGGCAGATGGGGCCTCGGTTTAACATTTCATCTGAAAGAAGGCACCTCAGACAGTGCAGCACTCCCTCAGTACAGCACTGGAATGTCAGCCTAAATTTTGGGCTCAAGTCCCTGGAGTGACAGTTAAATCCACAACCTTCTGACTCTGAGGAAAAGCTAGAAACAGTGGAGGTCCAAAGAGACTTAGGGGTCCATGTACATAGATGTTAAAATGTCATGGACAGGTATAGAAAATAATCAAAAAGGCTAATGGAATGCTGGCCTTTATATCTACAGGATTAGAATACAAGGGGGTAGAAGTCATGCTACAGCTATACAAAACCCTGGTTAGACCACCCCTGAAGTACTGTGAGCAGTTCTGGGCACCACACCTTAGGAAGGATTTTTTTAAATTCATTTATGGGATGTGGGCGTCACTGGCAAGGACAGCATTTATTGCCCATCCCTAATTACCCTTGAGAAGGTGGTGGTGAGCCGCCTTCTTGAACTGCTGCAGTCCGAGTGGTGAAGGTACTCCCACAGTGCTGTTAGGGAGGGAGTTCCAGGATTTTGACCCAGCGACGATGAAGGATCGGCGATATACTACTAAGTCAGGATGGTGTGTGACTTGGAGGGGAACTTGGAGGTGGTGGTGTTCCCATGCGCCTGCTGCCCTTGTCCTTCTAGGTGGTAGAGGTTGCAGGTTTGGGAGGTGCTGTTGAAGAAGCCTTGGCGAGTTGCTGCAGCGCATCTTGTAGATGGTACACACTGCAGCCATGGTACGCTGATGGTGGAGGAAGTGAATGTTTAAGGTGGTGGATGGGGTGCCAATCAAGCGGGCTGCTTTGTCCTGGATGGTGTCGAGCTTCTTGAGTGTTATTGGAGCTGCACTCATCCAGGCAAGTGGAGAGTATTCCATCACACTCCTTACTTGTGCCTTGTAGATGGTAGAAAGGCTTTGGGGAGTCAGGAGGTGAGACACTCGCCGCAGAATACCTAGCCTCTGACCTGCTCTTGTTGCCACAGTATTTATGTGGCTGGTCCAGTTAAGTTTCTGGTCAATGGTGACCCCCAGGATATTGATGGTGGGGGATTCGGCGATGGTAATGCTGTTGAATGTCAAGGGGAGGTGGTTAGACTCTCGCTTGTTGGAAATAGTCATTGCCTGGCACTTATGTGGCGCGAATGTTACCTGCCACTTATCAGCCCAAGCCTGAACGTCGTCCAGGTCTTGTTGCATGCGGGCATGGACTGCTTCATTAACTGAGGAGTTGTGAATGGCGCTGAACACTGCAGTCATCAGCAAACAACCCCATTTCTGACCTTATGTTGGAGGGAAGGTCACTGATGAAGCAGCTGAAGATGGTTGGGCCTAGGACACTGATATATTAGCCTTGGAGGGAGTGCACCGTAGGTTTACCAGAATGATACCCGGACTCCAAGGGTTAAATTACGAGGAGCGATTACACAAACTAGGGCTGTATTCTCTGGAATTTAGAAGGTTAAGGGGTGATCTGATCGAAGTTTTCTAGGTATTGAGGGGAACTGATAGGGTAGATAGAGAGAAACTATTTCTGCTGGTTGGGGAGTCTAGGACTGGGGGCATAGTCTAAAAATTAGAGCCAGGCCGTTCAGGAGTGAAGTTAGGAAACACTTTTACACACAAAGGGTGGTAGAAGTTTGGAACTCTCTTCCGCAAACGGCAGTTGATGCTAAATCAATTGTTAATTTTAAATCTGAGATTGATAGCTTTCTGATAACCAAAGGTATTAAGGGACATGGGGCAAAGGCGGGTATATGGAGCTAAGGCACCGATCTCATTGGCGGAACAGGCTCAAGGGGCTAAATGGCCTCTTCCTGTTCCTATGTTCCTCTAAGGCGAGTCTGCTACCATTGAGCCACGGCTGACACTTTGCTGTCCAAGAGGGAAAGGTTGGACAATGCCAAGCTACCTCTTTCCCTCCCAGTAGACCTTGAGGTAGAATGGCCTGCTCCCATGTGGAAGGTCTCGCTGAGAATTGGCAAATCATATTTAGCCGTATCGGGCATGTTAAAATGATGGGCTGCTATAAGGTTTGAACTCCTGACCTAATCATGAGAAGTCGCACAACACCAGGTTATAGTCCAACAGTTTTATTTGAAATCACAAGCTTTCGGAGCTGCTGCTCCTTCGTCAGGTGACCTTCACTTCACCTGACGAAGGAGCAGCGCTCCGAAAGCTTGTGATTTCAAATAAAACTGTTGGACTATAACCTGGTGTTGTGCGACTTCTCACTTTTGTCCACCCCAGTCCAACACCGGCATCTCCGCATCATGACCAACCCAAGTAACCGTACCACTTCTGCTACTAGTCCAGCCAGGCAGTTCCAGCTCTACACTAGGTGGAGTAGGGCTGGTGAAGGGTTGTGACTACGCAGGCGCTAAGTCTTTCCAAGCACCTGTAAAGAATTTGGCAACAATCAGTCCAGCTGAAAGTGAACAGCTCATTTGGCTGAACTACACGCCGTTTAAATCACAGGGAGCTACAATTTACATTCCTGTTCTCCGTCTCCAGTTCATTATTCAGTCATGACTTGCAAATTTAATCTGAATCCCTTGCAGTTCGAAAGGTAGTTGTGAGATACCAGGGAACTTGCTGTCGAAAGCTTTAAACCTCAAAGGGTCAGCTGGCCTCTAGGGGAAAATTATAAGGCAAGGGGCGGCTAAGCAGCAACATTTAGTCTGGCTATCCAGTGTCTCTTCCTCATAATTACTTTTCCTTCCGTTTTCATACATTTTTTTTAATAGTTTCAGGATGGGTTTGTTGCTGTTGGGTGATGATTATGTGTACACATTGTCCAAACTAATTAACTAACAGGAGTGATTGAAGCTGTCATTGGACACTTTGAAGGTGAAATTGTTCTCACTTCTCACCTTGGTGAACATAAAAGTCTGACATTTTTTTTGAACTATAGCATGATTCCCCCTCAGAAAAAATGTTACGTAGTCTTGCATCTGCATGTACTTTCTGTCAATTAGCACTCAGTTATTTCCTCTTGTTGTGCCTATTTCTGCCACAATTAAATGTACCTATTCATTTTACTGATTTAGTCCTCCAATCTTGGTCTCCAGGATAGGTTGTGGTCTCCACAGAGCCACCTGTCTTGGAGATACTACATTGCAACCTTCTGTCTTCTCCCGATCCACACCAGCTGTCATCCCCGCCCCATATGACCAGGTTCCACTCATAAACCCTGATCCCACATCAAACTCCCACTACAGCTGCGACTCAACCTCACCACAAGCCAAGAAGATGTCCAACTTCAATTCTTGAAGTCCCAGCCCCCAGGATCTGGCTGCGAATTCTCCAGCACTTTTAAGATAATCCTAAATACGCCCTCACACCATTACAACATTCAGCGCCCCTTCTCAATGTTCACACACCCAGGAGTCCTTTCCCACTCCTCTCTCACCCCAGAACTTTTCCCTCTTCCTCCAAGTGCTGCCATACTCCCAACAACCTCCTCCCACTCCTATTGGACCCTGGTGTCTCCTTCCAGTCCTCCCAAATACCACTGTCCCTCCCAAAGCCCCCACATCGCACAACCACCCTGCTGGTTCTCAAAGACCCTTGCATCTTCTTGATGCTCCCACATTCCATTACACAAATCTCTAAGACCATCCTCCCTACATTACCAACCCACATGTCAGTTGTGGGCAAACTCTTAGAATCCATAATTCGAGATAAAATTAGTGAGTAACTAGAAGTGCGTGCATGCGTCAAGGACAGACAGCATGGATTTGTTAAAGGCAAGTCATGTTTGACAAATTTAATGAGTTTTTTGAAGAATTGACCAGTGGCGTGGAATGAGGGGATGCAGTGTGTGTGGATTTTCAGAAGGCATTTGATAAGGTGTCACACAAGAGGCTTGTTAGAAAAATTCAGGTGCATGGTCGAAGAGAAAATGCAATCGCATGGATAGAAAATTGGTTGACAGCAAACAAAGAGAGTAAATGGGCGGGATTTGAGAGAGGTTGCAAGTGATGTACCTCAGGAGACAGTGCGGGGTCCACTTTTGTTCTTGGTATATACAGAACGAGTTACATTGAGTTACATCGAGTGTACAGCGCAGAAACAGGCCATTCGGCCCAACAAGTCGATGCAGACATTTATGCTCCACACGAGCCTCCTCCCACCCTACTTCATCTAACCCTGTCAGCATATCCTTCTATTCCTTTCTATCTCATGTGCTTATCTACCTTCCCCTTAAATGCATCGATGCTATTTGCCTCAACTACTCCCTGTGGTAGCGAGTTCCACATTCTAACCACTCTTTGGGTAATGAGGTTTCTCCTGAATTCCCGATTGGATTGATTAGTGACTACCTTATATTTATGACCTCTAGTTTTGGACTCCCTACAAGTGGAAACATTTTCTCTACATCTACTCTATCAAACCCTTTCATAATCTTAAAGACCTCTATCAGGTCATCCCCGAGCCTTCTCTTTTCTAGAGAAAAGAGCCCCAGCCTTTTCAGCTTTTCCTGATAAGTATAACCTCTCAGTTCTGGTATCATCCTTGTGAATCTTTTTTGCATCCTCTCCTGTGCCTCTATATCCTTTTTATAATATGGAGACCAGAACTGTGCACAGTACTCCCAAGTGTGATCTAACCAAGGTTCTATACACGTTTAACATAACTTCTCTGCTTTTCAATTCTATCCATCTGGAAATGAACCCCAACACTTGGTTTGCTTTTTTTTAAATGGCCTTATTAACCTGCATCGGTACTTTTAGTGATTTGTGTATCTGTATCTGTATCCATTTGCTCCTCTACCCCATTCAGACTCTTATTATCCAAGCAGTATGTGGCCTCCTTATGCTTCCTACCAAAATGCGCCACCTCACACTTATCTATATTGAATTTCATTTGCCAATTACACGCCCATTCTACAAGTTTATTAATGTCTTCCTGTATTTTGTCACATTCTTCCTCTGTATTAACTGTACCCCCCAATTTGGTGTCATCTGCAAATTTTGAAATTGTATTCCAATTCCCGAGTCCAAATCATTTATGTAAATATTGACCAACAGTGGTCCCAACCCAGCACCGATCCCTGTGGAACACCACTTCCCAGGTTTTACCAGTCTGAGTAGCTACCCTTCACCCCTACTCTCTGTTTTCTGTTTTGTAACCAGTTTTCTATCCATTATGCCACCTGACTCCACATGCTCTGACCTTAGTCATGAGTCTATTATGCGGTACCTTATCGAAGGTCTTTTGAAAATCCCTAATATATTACATCTACTACATTACTCTTGTCTACTCTTTCTGTTACTTCTTCAAAGAATTCAATAAGGTTGGTCAAGCATGACCTTGCCTTTTGAAATCCGTGCTGACTACTCTTTCTTATATTTTTGTTTTCTAGATGTTTTTCTGTTACATCTTTGAGTAAAGATTCCATTATTTTACCTACCACTGACGTTAAGCTAACTGGTCTATAGTTCCATGGGCTTGTTCTATCTCCCTTTTTAAATATATGAATAACATGATTTGGACTTGGGCATAGGGAGGTTGGGTTAGGGAGACCATGACAAGGGATCATCAATTTAATATTATCACTGAGAGTGAGGAGAGAGGTTAGGAGAAATTGCTTTATGCAAAGAGCATGGAATACTTTGTCGCAAGGTGAAGCAAAGCCCATTGCATCTTTTAAGGGTCAATTGGAGAAGTATTTATTGGAAGCAGTGGAATATACAGGGCTGTGGGAAGAGAGCAGGGCAGTGAGATTAGTTTGGGATTACTGTAGCAGAGAGCCAGCACAGACAATGGGCCATAAAACCTCCTCCTGCACTGTAAACCTCCATAGTCTACTCCCTATAAGGTATTGTTAGTTTATGTATAAATCATCCAAACCCATTGATTGGATTCAATTATGTAACTCACTCCCAGGAATTCATTACTCTACGCATAAACTACCCAAGTCCCTCGATTAGATTCCAGTCTGTAACTCCCTCCTGATATCCGTTGTTCTTTTAAATACTTTCTTTTTCTCTTATTTTCTCTTCCTTCCTTCCCTGAGTGATTAATGAGGTAGGTTAGAGTTTCTGGATTTCACTTGTCTTTTGAGGATAAGCTAAAATGGAACAGCAGATGCTGTTCTGAATGAGTTGGTTTGGGCTTGGTGGGAGGGGGAGGGGGCGCGGTGGGGGTGTGGTGGAGGTGGTTGTGTCTGAGAATGTCTATCAACCACATAGTCCCGCAGGAGTGAGGGAGATACTTGTCTTGACACCATGTAAGTAATTTGCAGGACCTGTGTGGACTAGGGTTTCAGGCCCTTGACCTTTGATTTCACGCCAATTTATTTTTTTCAAGCAGAGGGCTTCAGGAGTTGATGTTTCTGTCTGTAAGCAGCTGTGCGCTGGGAACGAAGCCTGCGGTTTGCTATTAATCTTTGCTTCACTTAGTTATGTGCCTCTCCTTGCTAGCTGCTCGTCAAACATTTCACTGCATTTTTTTGAAAGGTTCAAAATTCTATTCCGTTACAAACTTAATAGCGGGCGGGGGCGGGAGAAAGAACACAACCGAGAGCACTCGATGAGCCTTTCAGATTGTTTAGAGATTTTTACATCAAGGTGTTGAGGGATGTCACTTAAAGGAACTGGGACATATATTTTTTGCAGCCCTTGATAGCATTCGAGCCCTTCCACAGAATAGATGTAAAATAAATCTACTCGACCCCAAGGCTCTGAAGAGCACCCGTACTGGAGCAGTGCGCCGATTCCATTTCCCACACGGGCCATCCTGTGGACTCTGTGAGCGAGACTGCCAATCTACTCCTGAATTATGCATGATTTTGTGCTACATATCTGTGCCTGTTGGGTTATAGATTGTCCCAAAGCTCATTTCACTTCAGACTGATACAAACAGGCAAGATTTTCAGACCTGTCATCAGGGGCTTGGTCTGACTCCAGACCCCAGAGCTGAAAGGGATGGTGCTCCAACCGACTTCAAAACCAATCCAGAGGCAACAACCTTCATGCACGTTTAAACATGTACATTATATTCAGATAGTGAAGGAACACTGACTTTATTCCTCTTTTGAAAAATTATCTACAGTCTTTTACACAATGCCTGAATTATATACAATTATATAGCTTGAGTAACGCGGGTCAAGGCACGTGGAATAGGACACCATCACTTCAGTGCAGGACTGAGGGAGCGCTGCACGGTCGGAGGTGATGTCTGTTGGATGAGGCATTAAACCGAGGTCTCGTTTTGCCTCTTGGGTGGATGTTAAAGATTCCATGGCACTTTTCGAAGACAAGGTAGCACTCCTACCTCCGAGTCACAAGCCCATAATCCAGGCTAACATTTTACTGTAATACCAAGCGAGTACTGCACTGCCGGAGGTGTCATCTTTCAGATGAGACGTTAAATTGAGGCCCTGTCTGGGGACTTCCCAAAGCGCTCAGTACTGCACTGAAGTGTGGATTATGGGACTGAACCCACGTCCTTGTGACTCGGAGGTGGGAGTGCTACCACCGAGCCAAACTGACGCTTCGCTTCTCGCCAATGTAACAGCACCCTGAGGAGTGCATCGGAATTTGATCCCCTGCCTGCACTGAGTTAACTGATCCTTGTTGAGGTCCTACCATTGGCCCCCATACTCCTGAACTCGGGAGGGGGAAGTCGGCCAGGCTTCCTTTGCCTGATGACTCTGCTGGAAAGTGCACCTGTAGACTTTGGGTAAGGGCAGCATTGGGTTCAACTGCAAACTGCCGAGTCGAATAGCTTGCCAACACTTGCTACCTAGGCTCACAGATGGAGAATGCCCACTGGCAGGTGAATGGAACCGGTGGAATTGGATCTCCAGTGAGTCAACGCCTCCAGGAGAGGAGGAGGGGAGATAATGAGCTGTAAAGAGAGCGCTGACCCGACACAAATGAAACCTTCCAGAGACACATATGATGATTCTCTTGGGGGATATATGGGACATACAATAATAACAACTTTGTTTTATTTCTTCTTCATTTTTCTTTCCATCACGAAGAATTTAGCAAAACATAAAGTGCAATTTAATTTAAATGCAAAACTGTGATATTGCTTGAGGTTGGAGTTGGAGAGATGTAATCTCTGGATTAAAAAAAAAATCTATTTAAATAGTTACAAGTTTTCATGGAACCTATTTTTCCCCAGACAATTTATTTTTCTATTATGTACTGATAATACACGATTAGAGATTTCAGAGTGCGAGCAGGGATTCCATTTATTAACAGTTGTAGAGTCTATCTGTGTCGGTGTTCTTAGTTTATTACAATCAGATTCAGAGATGGGTGCGAGTCTGTTGTCCATTTGCGGGCACAATGTGCCAATGTATGGTGCCACCATGAGCTGAGATCTGGCATTGACCACATGGTGACTTCCGAGACCTCGACTGGCCTATTGAGAGGGGCAGCAGAGATCATACAAAGCAGGGAATAGGAATATGGATTCACAAGTGACATTGTTGGGCACCACCCTGGCATTGCAGAGGCACTTGTCTGGCCTGTCCATCTGGGCGCAGTGCAGGAAGGGGATAGGAGAACATATAGCTGTGGAAAAGGACAGGAATCAGTTAACATGGCGACGATGTACGGTCTCTCTACAAGGGATGAATCAGTTGGGTTGTGATAAACAACGCACCATGGGAACTGTATATATTGTACCTCAGTGTAATCTGTATACGTTTTAGTCAGAAAAAATTAATTGAAAGTGTTGCCAATGCTTAGCACCTTCACTGTTTAAACGGAACACTAACTTTTTTAGCACTCTAGACTTCAAAAGTATCTACAGACTGCAAGGATAGGCTGGGAGGTGACAGAACAGTCGAGAGGAACCATTAGCCTCATTGTTCAGTGTTGCAATCACACGTCAAAAAATTAAACTTAACCAGATACACTCTGGAAAGAAATGCTTGCCTCGCAACCTAAATACACACAAGAAATAGTGAAATTCGCCATTTTGAGACAGTGCTGAGAAAGAAAGAACTTACATTTATATAGCGCCTTTCATGGTCGCGGGACGTCCCGAAGCGCTTCCAATGAAGAACTTTTGAAGTGTAGTCACTGTTGTAATGTAAGGAAACACGGCAGCCAATTTGTATACAACACAGTCCTACAAACAGCAATGTGATAATGACCAGATAATCTGTTTTTTGGGCGTTGATAAATATTGGCCAGGACATCAGGGAGAACTCCCCTGCTCGTCTTCAAAATAGTGCCATGGGATCTTTTACGTCCTCCTGAGAGGGTAGACGGGGCCTCGGTTTAACGTCCCATCTGAAAGACGGCACCTCCAACATGCAGCACTCCCTCAGCACTGCACTGAAGTGCCAGACTATTTTTTTAAAGTTTTTATTAAAAAAGAAAAAAAATTCCTGGATAGGCCTCTTTGCTCAAGTGCCAATAGAAGCTGTGACCATGTGAGGGGGAGGGGGGGTGGATGGCTAGATAACCCTATCCCATCCAAGGGTGGGTGGCTGTCCCAGTTTCCAGGTGCGTGGGGCAGGCAGGTACCAAAGAAATGCCCCAAGTGGCTGCCTTCCCACTGACTCCACAACTGTCAGTATCATGGCCTGTGGAATTTTAGCTCCACTCTGGGCATCCTACCAGCTCTCAGGTAAGCATATTGCCTTGACCTCAGCTGCACCATCTCAGTAAAGACCAAAAGACATACATTTCAGTTTGTAAGGGATGTGCTCTACTTACATGAGAAAAAGGTGATGCACACTGCAGCAGCTAGCTTGACTGCCTTCAGAAGGAGTGCTGCACTGTTCAAGGTGCCGTCTTTCAGATGAGACGTCTGCCCGTTCAGGTGAATGCAATAGATCCTGTAACACTCTTGAAAGAAGAGCAGGGGTGTTCCCTCAGTCTCCAGGCCAACATTCATCCCTCAACCAACACCACCAAAACAGATTAGCTGGTTATTGCTGTTTTGGGACCTTGCTGCACACAAAACGTCTGTCGCATTTCCCTGGATAACAGTAATGACTACACTACACATCAAAAATAACTTATTGGCTTTGGGACAACCTGAAGGCGTGAATGATGCTATATAAATGCAAGTTTCTTCGATCAGGTTATGAATACCATGACTTCACACTTTCCTTGTAATCTGTGCCATGATCCTTGCTGACTGCAAGGATGAATCAATGAAGCAGAATGGGCGACAGCTGTACTGAAACAGTATTGAATGCTTGGTTGCTACTGAGAGCAGCTAACCCACGCCTCAGACCTGGGGCTCAGCTGTGAAAGACCCAGAAATGTCACGAAAGCTACGACCATGTGAAGTCTTTGCCAACTCTCGGCGTTGCGGAAGACGTTGAATTAACTTGTGTGCTCCCAAATTTATAGTGCATGAAATACAGATGAACGGTTCAAAACCGTGAACTCTTGGTGTCCTGAATGTCTTATGCTCTGCCACAACCTAAGCAATGATGTGAAGATTCAATCGTCTGATTGGGCAGCTTAATAGTCAGAGCCAGTGGTCCAAAGAAAGAAAGACTTGCATTTACATAGCGCCTTTCACGTCTCAAAGCGTAATAAATACTTTTGAAGTTTAGTCGCTGTTATAAAGGCCTCTTTTAAAACCCACCTCTTTGCCCAAGCTTTTAGTCATAGTTCAGAATCTTGTCTTCTTTGGCTTGGCGTCCATGTTTCTCTGGTTACGCTTCTGTGAAGCAATTTGGGGTGTTTTTCTATGTTAAAGGCTTTATATGAATGCAAGTTGGTGCTGTTGCGATGATGATCCCGAGCAAATAGAGGCAGGTTTAAGTTTTAAATGACTGATGGATCTAGTGCTAGAGGAGGGCTTAACCAGTTGCTACCTGGGGAATCCATTTGGTCACTGGCTGGGTGGGTGACAACCCTGTGGGTACCATGTTGTAAACCAGTCTCCACCATAGTCCAGTGTAGGAGTATCTAAGCTTTGTCTTCATGGGCCACCTAGGCACTTACCATGGAGCCTTAAGGGCCACATAGAAAGTTTAAGCCACTCGATCCCATTAATCTTCAGATACATTTTACTTTAGAAAGGATGTCAAGGCCTTGGAAAGGGTGCAGAGGAGATTTACCAGAATGGTGCCAGGGATGAGGGAATTCTGTTATGTGGAGAGACGCTGTGATTGTTCTCCTTAGAGCAAAGAAGGCTAAGAGAAGACTTAATAGAGGTGTTCAAAATTATGAGGGGTTTTGATAGAGTAAATGAGGAGAAACTTTTTCCACTGACCAGAGGGTCGGTAACCAGAGGACACTGAAGGTAATTGGCAAAAAAGCCAGTTTTTTTACTCAGCGAGTTGATATAATCTGGAATTCACTGCCTGAAAGGGCAGTGGAAGCAGATTCAGTAGTAATTTTCAAAAGGGAATTGGATATATACTTAAAAAGGAAAAATTTGCAGGGCTATGGGGAAAGAGCAGGGGAGTGGGACTAGTTGGATAGCTCTACCAAAGAGCCGGCACAGGCACAATGGGCCAAATGGCCTCCTTCTGTGCTGTATCATTCTATATCTCAATTTGCTGATGCTAACAGATCTTGGTGTTCTGCTTCAGGATTTATCCATCAGAGGCAACAGCAATAAAACCAGCCCGTTACAAATCTCCAGCCCCAGAAAATTCAAACAGGAGAAACCAGCATATAAGAAATACAAGTACAAGTAGGACTTCACGGCCTGGTTTTTGAGGGCTGGATTGCCAGGGGTCGGAGGCCGTCTGTGGGCTGAGGACTGCAGGCTGGACGACTCTGGTCTAGCGCAAGAACTTAAACAGAGATTCTCAACGTGTCGAGAGCCTGTAAGTGTGAGCAGGAAATGGTACAAGTGGGAATTAATGTAAAATAGGAAATCATGTAACTAAGAAATAGTGTGAAAAGAAAATACTCAACCAACAGGTTATAAGCAGTCAGAGCACAGTTCACAATAGCTGAAGAGCTGAGTGCTTGGTAAGATCTGATCTTTGCAATAGGTTCAACATCATTTACCACTTAAACATCTCCTAATTACTTTTACACTTGAAGTGGAAAGATGAAAGCTATACGTGCAAGGGTTCCAGTCGGCAGTATCAGAGGATTAATATAATGACACACTTTCTCTTTTAACATTCTAATTTAAAGGAGCAATTTATATCTTTTATAGGAAGAAAGACGAGCGTAAGAACGGTTTATAAAGCGGTCCCTGAGGACGACAGGCCAGTGAGCCAGTTTCCAGATGTAAGGAATAATGCAGCATTGAGATAAATATGGACTGATAACGAGGAGTCAGCAAGGCTTTATGGCAGAGCGATCTAATTTGTTGGAGTTCTTCAAAGAAGCAATGTATCTGGTGGTAAGGGGAACTCAGTGAGTGCTGTATATATCATCCTTACTAAAGCTTTTGGCACAGAGATTGGTCCACTAGATTGGAAGGCACTGAATGGGAGAATGTTCTGAAGTGAATCAGCTCTTAGCTGAGTCAAAAGAAATAAATACTTGTATTTATAAAGCGCCGTTCACAACCTCAGGATGTCCCAAAGCACTTTACAGCCAATGAAGTACTTTTGAAGTGTAGTCACTGTTGTAATGTAGGAATGCGGCAGCCAATTTGCAAACAGCAAGCTCCCACAAACAGCAATGTGATAATGACCAGATCATCTGTTTCAGTGATGTTGGTTGAGGGACAAATATTAGCCAGGACACCAGGGAGACCTCCCCTGCTGTTCTTCAAAATAGTGCCATGGGATCTTTTACGTTCACCTGAGAGGGCAGACGGGGCCTCGGTTTAATGTTTTATCCGAAAGACGACATCTCCGACAGTGCAGCACTCCCTCAGCACTGCACTGGATGGTGTCAGCCTGGATCATGTGCTCAAGTCTGTGGAGTGGGACTTGAGCCCACAACCTTCTGACTCAGAGGCGAGAGTGCTACTACTGACACCTGAATGAGTCCGAGTTGGGAAAAGATAACCTGGAAAGCCAAAGCTGAGGTGGTGGAGCTGTGTGCGGGGATATCGGAATAGAAGAGTGACAATAAGTAGGCAGGTGTGGGGTGCGGGCAGCGGGTGGTGTGAGTTCGACAGTGAGGCGTTGTTGGGTCAATGGCTAGCCTTATTATGACTAACTAACTTCCCTTCATGGCGGATGTAAACAGAAATTAAATTGAAGAGGCGTGCAAGGAGACTGACAACTTGCTTTTAGTACGAACCCTAAAGCAATTGATAAGAATCAAGCAAGAATGCAATTGGGCCCTGACATACATTAAAGAAACATGTGTTTTTAAATCTTAACGGAGGGAGAGACAGGGTGTGTGGTGGGGTGGAGGGGGTGGGGGCGGGTGTGCAGGTTGAAGATTGTGAGCAGTTTGTGCTTTGAGGGGAAAATGCAGGTTATTCCAAACATTTCCAGGGTCATAGACAAACGGGGAACTCCTCAAGCCACCCACTCGGCAAGGCTCAGCTCGGTTTGAAGTGTAATAAGTAACTCTTACTGTGAAACTCCTCATCACTCAGATACAACAGAGCTCATCATGATTTGAATCTATTAAGCTAAGTGATTATGACAACCGCTTTAAACAGTCTACGCAGTTACCAATAGCAACGGTGCCATGTAACAATTTCTTGAATGCAATGAACAGCTCTGTCTAATGAATCGTGAATTGTTACAAAGCTCCGTTTCTCCTTCCAAACAATTTGTTTCAAAAATGCTCAGCAAACGTTGGGTTTTCCTGTCATAATAAATGAATTCCTAGCGTTGTAGTTAAAAGAAGAAAAAGCGCCTTTCACGACCGCAGGACATCGCAAAGCGCTTTCCAGCCAATGAAGTACTTTTGAAATGGAGCCACTGTTGTGGCAGCCAATTTGCGCACAGCAAGCTCCCACAAAGAGCAATGAGATAATGACCAGATAATCTGTTTTTTGACTGATGTTGGTTGAAGGTTAAATAGTGGCCAGGACACCGGGAGAACCCCCCGGCTCTGCATCGAATAGTGCCGTAGGATTATTTTACGCCCACCTGAGAGGGCAGATGGGGCCTCTGTAGCCAAGGATTGCTTCCAGCCAGAGAAGTACATCATCTTCTGACCTCTTTCTCACACGCCCCTTCTCTAAACAACAATTTTCAAAATTGTGAAGGGTTTTGATAGAGAAAATAAGGAGAAACCCTTTCCAGTGGCAGGATTGTTCTCCTTAGAACAGAGAAGGTCAAGGGGAGATTTAATGGAGGTGTTCAAAATGATGAGGGGTTTTGATAGAGTAAATAAGGAGAAACTGTTTCGAGTGGCAGAAGAGTCGGTAACCAGAGGGCACAGATTTAAGGTAATTGGCAAAAGAACCAGAGGGGACTTGAGGAGAATTTTATTTTACGCAGCGAGTCATGATCTGGTAGACACTGCCTGAATGGGTGGTGGAAGCAGATTCAGTAATAACTATCAAAAGGGAATTGGATAAATACTTGAAAAGGAAACATTTACAGGGCTATGGGGAAAGAGCAGGAGAGTGGGACTAATTGGAGAGCTCTTTCAAAGAGGCGACACAGGCACGATGGGCCGAATGGCCTCCTTCTCTGCTGTATCATTCTATAATTTCCCAGGGATATAAACTCACCCATCTCATCATCATCATCCACTTTTGTTTTTCCAGTCATCCTTCTATATCTTTCATTCCACCATTTTGACAGAACTGTAATCAAATGTTTCTTTAAATCCAAAAAACTAATTCTGGTGAACACAGGTAATGCTGCAAGCTTAGACTGAACTCTTCTTAGGCAGTCCCTCGGAACCGAGGCTGACTTGCTTCCACATTAAAAATGAGTTCTCAGGTGACTGATGAGTCCAATGCAGTCTCTGTCACAGGTGGGGCAGACGGTGGTTGAAGGGGCGGGTGGGTGGGCTGCTTGGGTTGACGTGCGCTCCTTCCGCTGTTTGCGCTTGACTTCCGCTTGCTCCTGGCGAAGAGACTCGAGGTGTTCGGCGCCTTCCCGGATGCTTCTCTTCCACTTTAAGCGGTCTTGGGCCAGGGATTCCCAGGTGTCGGTGGGGATGTTACACTTTTTCAAGGAGGCTTTGAGGGTGTCCTTGAAGCGTTTCCTCTGCCCACCTGGGGCTCTCTTGCCGTGCCGGAGCTCCGAGTAGAGTGCTTGTTTTGGGAGTCTCGTATCGGGCATGCGGACAATGTGACCTGTCCATCGGAGCTGATCGAGCGTGGTCAAAGCTTCGATGCTGGGGATGTTGGCCTGAGCAAGAACACTGACGTTGGTGCGCCTATCCTGCCAATGGATTTGCAGGACCTTGCGGAGGCAGTGTTGGTGGTACCTCTCCAGTGCTTTGAGGTGCCTGCTGTACATGGTCCTTGTCTCTGAGGCATACAGCAGGGCGGGTATCACTACTGCTCTGTAGACCATGAGCTTAGTGCCGGGTTTGAGGTCCTGGTCTTCAAACACTCTGTTCCTCAGGCGACCGAAGGCTGCACTGGCACACTGAAGGCGGTGTTGGACTTCGTCGTCGACGTCTGTCCTTGTTGACAGTAGGCTCCCAAGGTATGGAAAGTGGTCCACATTGTCCAAGGTCTTGTCGTGGATTTTGATAATCGGGGGGCAGTACTGTGTGGCGGGGGCAGGTTGCTAGAGGACCTTTGTCTGACGGATGTTTAGTGTAAGGCCCATGCTCTCGTACGCTTTGGTGAAGGTGTTGATGATGGTTTGGAGTTCGACCTCCAAGTGTGCGCAGACGCAAGCGTCGTCTGCATACTGTAATTCGACGACAGAGGATGGGATGACCTTGGATCTGGACTGGAGGCGACGGAAGTTGAACAGTTTCCCGTTTGTTCTGTAAATTAGCTCCACTCCAGTGGGGAGCTTACTGAGGGTGAGATGGAGCATTGCAGCAAGGAAGATCGAGAAGAGCGTTGGTGCGATGACACAGCCTTGCTTGACCCCGGTTCGTACGTGAATTGGGTCTCTGGTGGAACCGTTGGTCAGGATCACGGCTTGCATGTCGTCGTGAAGCAGGCGGAGGATGGTGACAAACTTTTGAGGGCAGCCGAATTTGAGGAGGACACTCCATAATCCCTCACGGTTGACAGTGTCAAAGGCCTTTGTGAGATCAAAGAAGGCCATGTACAGCGGTTGGTGCTGCTCCCTGCATTTCTCTTGTAATTGACGTGCGGTGAAGATCATGTCCATTGTGCCCCTTAGTGGGCGGAATCCGCATTGCAACTCTGGGAGGAGCTCTTCGGCCACTGGGAGAAGGCGATTGAGGAGGATTCTTGCGATGACTTTCCCTGTGGCAGACAGCAGGGAGACTCCTCTGTAATTACCGCAATCGGACTTGTCACCTTTCTTGAAGATGGTCACAACTACAGCGTCTCTGAGATCCTCTGGCATGCTCTCCTCCTTCCAGATAAGAGAAATGAGTTCATGAATTCGCGCCAGTAGTGCTTCTCCGCCATGCTTTAGTGCCTTGGCGGGGATTCCATCTGCTCTTGAGGCCTTGTTGTTCTTCAGTTGTCGGATGGCCTTTTCAACCTCATGCCAGGCTGGGGTTGTGCTGAGATGGTGGCGGGTAGCATGCTGCGGGATCGAGTTGAGGACACGCGCGTCGAAGACAGAGTCGCGGTTAAGGAGATCTTCGAAGTGCTCCTTCCAGCGGGCACTGACTGCAAGATGGCTCCTGTGCTGGCAGCTCCCTAGGAAGCTCCTTTGCCATCCTTGGCCATCCGTTGCCATCCTTTGCTCTTTTCCCCCCCCAGTCTCCTCTCTTCTGCTGTTTAGACTGAACTACACCCTTTAAAAGCTTAGCCTTCTCGAGGTGACAACGCTGAGTGTGTGCTGCTATATAGAAGCTATACCAAGGGATTGCCAGTTGGTGCTGTAGAGACCACACCATCCTCGTGCTCCTCCATTGCCCAGCTCAGTGGAACTGCCCTTCCTTCGTTCCACTCTTACTTATCCAAACGTAGTCAGAGCATCTCCAGCAATGGCTTCTCTTCACAACCCCACACTGTTACCCCTGGACTCCCCCAAAGATCTATCCTTAGCCCTCCCACTTCCTCATCTACATGCTGCCCCTTGGCAACATCATTCGAAGACGTGGGGTGAGGTTCCACATGTACGCTGACTACATCCAGCTCTGCCTCTCCACCACTCCTCTTAACCTCTGTTTTTGTCAGACTGCTTGTCCGACATCCAGCCCCGGATTAGCCACAATTTCCCCCAATTAAACATTGGGAAGACCGAAGCCATCATCTTCAGGCCCCTGCCACAAACCCCGTATCCTTGCCACCAATACCATCCCCCCCTCCCCCCCCTGCTCCTTGGCCATTGTCTCAGGTCGAACCAGACTGTTCATAACCTTGACATCCTGTTTGACCCTGCGCTGAGCTTCCGACCCTGTATCTTCTCCATCACAAAGACCACCTACTTCTCAATCTGTAACATCGCACACTTCCAGCCCTGTTTCAGCCCATCTGCTGCTGAACCACCACCCATGTCTCTGTCGCCTCCATGCCATCGTGATCGGCCTCCCATCTTCCACCCTCCAAAAACTGCAGCTCACCCAAAACTCTCTGCTGCCCGTATCCTAAGCCATATCATTGACCAATCACCCCATCTCACTTATCTACATTGGCACCCAGTCCCCCAGCACCTCAAATTTTGCATTTTCATACTGATGTTTAAATCCCTCTATGGCCTCGCCCCTCTGTAACCTCCGAGAACTGTGTGTTCCTCCAACTCTGGCCACTTCTGCATTCCCCCCACTTCCTTCACCCCACCATTTGTGCCATGCCTTCAGCTGTCTAATCCAGCTCCCACGCACTGTCAGGCACAGTAACTCCTCCCAGCCAGAGCCCTGTGGTAACGATTGCATCTGTCCTGATGTCAATGCAGCTTCTTCCTGCCAGTGGCCTGAGCGACGAGCTTGATGATGTCGTCAAACACTCCCTGTTTAAATAGATTCAAAATTAGACAAATGATTATTGTTAAACCTTACATAATAATTATTGAACCTTACATCATAATATCCTAATACATCCTGATCCCTGCATGTCGCTCTGGAGATTGAAAGTGGGAGCAGGACAGCGTAAAATGAATCCATGGGATGCTTATAAACTGGTCACGTTTCTCAGTGTGAGGTTCCGTTAATATTATAAAGTAGGAGCATTGTTATTAATATTCATCTCAGTGTTTCTGTTGAGCTTCAGAAAGCAGAGTTGGGCTGTTTTATTTCCTGGAATATGAATCCAGCAAGATTGTTGATTTTGGCAATTGTTTTCATACATGCTACACGTGCAATCAGAAAGCGTGTTCGGGTCGGAGGTATTCAATGAGTAGGTGCCTGCCTAGAGCCAACCTGTGGGTACAGGGGCTAGCTGATTCAGGAAGGGCTATATTAATGCACTGGTGTGTGGAAGAACTCTTTTTTTGATGTGGTTTAACAGTCCAGTGAACACTTTTTAAAAAAAAAACAAGAGTTGCCTTTATATAGGGCCTTATCCTGCCTCTCACAAACACCCAGAATGATTCACATACAATCAATTACTTTAAAGTGTACTGACAGAAGAGAGGCGGACTATTACCTGAATGGTGGCAGATTAGGGAAAGGGGAGGTGCAACGAGACCTGGGCATCATGGTACATCAGTCACTGAAGGTGGGAATGCAAGTGCAGCAGGCAGTCAAGAAAGCAAACGGAATGATGGCCTTCATAGTAAGGGGATTTGAGTACAGGAGTAGGGAGGTGATGCTGCAGTTGTACAGGGCCTTGGTGAGGCCACACCTGGAGTATTGTGCGCAGTTTTGGTCTCCTAACTTAAGGAAGGACATTCTTGCTATTGAGGGAGTGCAGCGAAGGTTCACTAGATTGATTCCTGGGATGGCCGGACTGACATATCAAGAAAGATTGGGTCAACTGAACTTGTATCCTCTGGAGTTCAGAAGAATGAGGGGGGATCTTATAGAGACATTTAAAATCCTGACTGGTTTCGACAAATTAGATGCGGGCAGAATGTTCCCAATGGTAGGGAAAACTAGAACCAGGGGTCACAGTCTAAGGATTAAGGGGAAGCCATTTAGGACTGAGCTGAGGAGGAACTTCTTCACCCAGAGAGTGGTGAATCTATGGAATTCTCTTCCACAGAAGGTTGTTGAGGCCAGTTCACTAAATATATTCAAAAGGGAGTTAGATATAACACTCACAACTAAGGGGATCAAGGGGTATGGCGAGAAAGCAGGAATGGGGTACTGAGGTAGCATGTTCAGCCATGAACGCATTGAATGGCGGTGCAGGCTCGAAGGACCGAATGGTCTACTCCTGCACCTATTTTCTATGTTTCTATGTTTCTATACAGTCAAACATGGCAGCCAATGTGCACACAGCAAGATCCCACAAGCAGCACTTAGTTGAACGATCAGTTGCTCTGCTTTTTTGGTGGTGTTGGATGAGGGAGGAATGGTGACCAAGACACTGGAAGGACTCGGGGAAAAATTTGGTTGCTTTGCACCTCCCGTTAGCGCCCTAAAAGGGCGCTAACAGGGCACAAAGCAACTAGCGCCCAGGTACGGCGTTGCCATGCCTCCCGCGAAATTCAGCGGGAGGTTAGTGGCGGCAGTAACCATTAGCGCCCCGCGACGCTGCGCCACTGGCGATGACGTCATCGCCGTGCGAAGCACCCCGCTCGCGCCCCGGCTGCGATCTTCGGTAGCGCCCCCTGACTTACCGCCGGACGCTATGTCCGACGGGGTCAGGGGGGCCTACCTGCGGCTGGGGCGGTGCTAATTAAAGGCGAGGTGCAGGCCGGCCATTTTTGTTGTTGGCCGCCTGCCAGCACCTGCCCCCGTTGCCGTCCCCGGCCTCCTCAGCAGCCCCCCCCGGCACTCCGATACCTGGTGGTCCAGCTGGGCCCCGGGTCGCGCTGCGCCAGGCCCCTCCCCTTTAAGAAGGGGAGGAAGGCCTGTAGTACCGCGCGCTGCGGCACGTAGCGCCGTGATATTCCCTCGCAGTGCCCCAAGAGGGAGGTGGGGCGCTTCTATAGATACATAGATACATACATAGAAGATAGGAGCAGGAGTAGGCCATCCGGCCCTTCGAGCCTGCTCCGCCATTTAATGAGATCATGGCTGATCCTTCAATTCAGTATCCCGTCCCCGCCTTCTCTCCGTAACCCTTAACCCCTTTTGCCTGTAGAAATATATCTAATTCCCTCTTAAATATATTTAATGAGCTGGCGTACACTGCCCTCTGTGGCAATGAGTTCCACAGGTTCACCACCCTCTGAGTGAAGAAATTCCCCCTCATTTCTGTCCTAAATGGTTTAGCCCTTATCCTTAAATTATGTCCTCTAGTTCTGTTCTCACCCGCCAAGGGAAACATTCCTTCTGCATCTAATCTGTCTAGACCTGTCAGAATTTTATACACTTCTATGAGGTCCCCTCTCAATCTTCTAAACTCCAGTGTGTACATCCCTAAACTACATAGTCTCTCCTCATAGGTCAATCCCGCCATTCCTGGTATCAGCCTGGTGAATCGCCGCTGCACCCCCTCCATGGCAAGAACATCTTTCCTCAGATGAGGCGACCAAAACTGTACACAGTACTCGAGGTGTGGTCTCACCAGTGCCCTGTACAGCTGCAGCAAGGTATCCCTGTTCCTGTATTCCAACCCTTTTGCTATGAAGGCCAGCATACCGTTTGCCTTCTTGACCGCCTGTTGCACCTGCATGCTCGCCTTCAGTGACTGGTGTACAAGAACACCCAGGTCTCTCTGTACTTCCCCCTCTCCCAATTTATTGCCATTTAAATAATAATTTGCCCTCCCGTTCCTGCACCCAAGGTGGATAACTTCGCACTTGTCCACATTATAGTGCATCTGCCATTTATCCGCCCAATCACCCAGTCTGTCCAAATCGCTCTGGAGCTTCCTGGTCTCCTCCTCTGAGCCCACCCCCCCTCCTAGTTTAGTGTCGTCTGCAAATTTGGAAATGCTGCATTCGACTCCCTGATCCAGGTCATTAATATAAATTGTGAACAGCTGGGGACCCAGGACAGATCCCTGCTTCCCTCTTGGGGCGCTACCGATGAATTTCGGCTGCAGGGGCGCTAATTTTATTGGGGCGCTACTTTTAGTGCCCCGGCGAAGTTAGCGCCCCCAAGGGAGCGCGACTCAATTTTTCCCGCTCAGGGTCTACTTTGAATAGTGTCCTCGGTCTGAACCACTGGAACATGCAAACAGGGCCTTGGTTTTGAGGTTTTATTTGAAATACGGCACCTCTGATAATGCAGCATTCCCTAAGTACTGCACTGGAATGTCAACCTAGGTTATGAGCTCAGGTCCTGGAGTGGGGTTTGAACCCACAATTCAAGATTCGGAGGTGAGACTGCTACCAACTAAGCCAGGAAACTAAAAGCTATAGTCATCTTTGAAAGTTGTCATCTATCACAAAGACCGCCTACTTCCACCTCCGTAACAGCGCCTGCCTCGGCCCATGTGCTGCTGAAACTCTCATCCATGCCTTTATCACCTCCAGGCTCAACAATGCTCTTTTGGCCAACCACCCCTCCTCCAAACTCTGTAAACTTCAGCTCATCCAAAACTCTGCAGCCCATATCCTGCCCATATCCTATCACATGCCAAGTCCCACTCACCCATAACCTTTATCCTCGGTGACCTACACTGTCTCCCAATTCACTAACACCTCCAATTGAAAATTCTCATCCTTGTGTTTAAATCACTTCATGGCCTTGACCCTCCCTATGTCATTAACTGGCCTTACAAATCCTCCAGAATTCTCCATTCCTCCAACTCTTGTGTATCATACCCACCATTGGACACCATGTCTTCATCCATCTAGGCCCCACGCTCTGGAATTCCCTCTGGAATTCCCTCTCCCCCTCCACCTCCCTCTCCTTTAAGACCCTCCTTAAAACCCACCTCTTTGATCAAGCTACTAGTCACCCCATCTAACTTCTCTGGCTCGGCATTGATTTTTGTACGATTGCAACTCTGTGAAGTGCCTTGGGACATTTATCTACATTAAAGGCGGAATGTAAATGTAAATTATTCTTGTTCAACAAATTTTACAGCCGAATTGAAGGACCAATAGTTACAGAGTAACAGAAACCCACAGGAATAACCTCAACTAAGTTGTCACTGGTTAATTGTACTCACCAGGGTAAAGGTTAATCACTATATGGAGTTACAGTTTATTCAGCAGGGTATAGAATACCTGCTTACTCAGCAGGGTAAGGGTTACTCACTCTGTATGGAGTACCTGTTTATTCAACAGGGTAAGGGGTTACTCACTGTGTGGAATACCTGTTTATTCATCAGGGCAAGGGTTACCCACTCTGTATGGAGTACCTGTTTATTCAGCAGGGTAAGGATTCATGCCTGTGTAACTATGCAGAGTTGCTGTTCATTCACAGGGTTTGGGTTGGCTGTTGTGTATCTATACGGAGCTCCTGTTTACTTACCATGCTGTTTGGGGAGGGGAAAACCTGCAATGAATGTGTGGTTAAGGGAGGGAGAAGAGCTTGAGTTGGTGAGTGGCTCTCCTGTCAGCCAGACAAAGGTGAAAGAAGGAATGGGAGAGATAAAGAGGGAGAAATGTAAAAAAAAAAAGGTCATTTTGGAACATCTCTCACGAACTGTTATTAAGAGCAACCTTTTTCTGCGGTGAGTGGCTCATCTGACTCCCCAAAGCCCTTCCACCATCTACAAGGCACAAGTCAGGAGTGTGATGGAATACTCTCCACTTGCCTGGATGAGTGCAGCTCCAACAACACTCAAGAAGCTCGACACCATCCAGGACAAAGCAGCCTGCTTGATTGGCACCCCATCTACCACCTTAAACATTCACTCCCTCCACCACCGGCGTACCGTGGGTGCAGTGTGTACCATCTACAAGATGCACTACAGCAACTCGCCAAGGCTTCTTCGGCAGCACCTCCCAAACCTGTGACCTCTACCGCCTAGAAGGACAAGGGCAGCAGGAGCACAGGAACACCACCACCTCCAAGTTCCCCTCCAAGTCACACACACACCATCCCGACTTGGAAATATATCGGCCGTTCCTTCATCGTCGCTGGGTCAAAATCCTGGAACTCCCTCCCTAACAGCACTGTGGGAGTACCTTCACCACACGGACTGCAGCGGTTCAAGAAGGCGGCTCACCACCACCTTCTCGAGGGCAATTAGGGATGGGCTACATCCCATGAACAATTTTTTTTTTAAAAGGCTGAAAAGGCACAGCAAGTCTGTCAGCATTTGAAAATAGAAATTAAAGTTTTATGTTTAAGTCCTTCATCGGAATTGGAAAGTGGAAGATGAGCTTGTTCCTGATTGAGTATCAGTACCACTGTGGCTCTCAAATTGCATTGGGTGCCTTCCCGCCCGCCCACCCGCCCGCCCGCCCAAACCCTGTAATGTGTCAGTCTGTATCTACAAGCTCAAACTGTACTTTGGAGTGTTTACAGTAGTTCGTTTTGACTCCACTGCTGAGCTGTAATGCTGCACTAACGGGCCCACGATGGATGTCGGGGGTGCCCAACAGGCAGCTGGTACGCAGGAAAACAGATTGGCTCGAAAACTGAATCAGACAGGAGCTGAGAGTGCGAGAGTCACATGTCCGGGGGGGGGGCGATGTCTGACGAATCGTGTGCTCCAAAATGTTTTTTTTTAAGAAGTATGAGGCCGTGTTCAAGGGCAAGGAATAATCAGACCAGGATGTGCAGACAATTCAGTCCCCATTTGAAAGTCTTAGATTCCATCCTTATTTTTATATTTTCATTATAAATTCCTATGTCCACATTTATAACAGAAACTACCTGTGTCAACTTACCTCGCTGTAATTACATCCTCCTGCCAGCGGTGATGCTAGTGAAGCAACAACAACAACAACTTGCATTTATATAGCGCCTTTAACATAGTAAAACGTCCCAAGGCGCTGCACAGGAGTGTTATAAGACAAAAAAAAATTGACACCGAGCCACATAAAGAGAAATTAGGGCAGGTGACCAAAAATTTGGTCAAAGAGGTAGGTTTTAAGGAGCGTCTTAAAGGAGGAAAGAGAGGTGGAGAGGTTTAGGGAGGGAATTCCAGAGCTTAGGGCCTCCGCAGCTGTAAGCACGGCCGCCAATGGTGGAGCGATTATAATCGGGGATACTCGAGGGCAGAATTAGAGGAGCATGAAAAATATATTGAATTACCAGTCAATGTTAACAATTCTTCCATCAACAGAGCCATTCCAAGCCCACCACTCCTTTCAATAAATAAATGTGTCTATATTGATATATGTACATCTGTGTATCTGTTTCAATATCTCTTTATTTATATCTGTACCTCTTTATACATATATCTGTCTGTACATCTATCTGCATTGATAAGCAGATATACATCTAGAAATATATCTCTATTTATATCTTTGTTTCAATATATTTCTCTCTATATCTGTATCTCTATACATCTATCTACATTCATATATCTATATATCTGTATCTGCATTGATATGTTTCAATATATATATATATATATATATATCGGTATCTCTATTTATATGTCTGTTTTGATATTCGTTTCTCTATATATGTATTTGTTTTCAACAACAACTTTCATTTATATAGCGCCTTTAATGTAGTAAAACGTCCGAAGACACTTCACAGGAGCATAATCAGACAAAAATTCACACTGAGCCACATTTTAGGACAGGTTTATATTTATACATATATGGATATAGCTATATCTGTATCTGCAGTGATATATATATATATATCTGTATCTCTATTTATATAAAAGCTGTATTTGTACAACTGCCTGTAGTGGTCACTACGGCTGTGCTGCTCAAAGTTCACTTTTGTTCACCATTTTGCATCTCTTGGGCTTCTTTGCAGCGGGAGATTTCTTCAAGAGGGGGTGGACTAACGTCAGTTGCCATGGGGCTGAGGTGACGCTATTACTGACTGACGACAGTTGCCATGGAGCTGGGACATAATATTGACTGATGGGGGTTGCCACGGAGCTGGGGGGATGCTAATGCAGACCGACAGTGGTTGCCATGGCACCGGGACACTAAAACTGACAGCAGCACTGATACAATTGGAAAATAATGACAATTATTGAAAATTAATATGAACCGTATAAACTATAGTACCAGCTTATGGGACCTTGACAGCCAGCACACACAAACCTACGTACCTGGCTTTTATTCAACGAGTACTTGGAAGCCTGACTACCTGTTGTGCTCAGTCGGATACTGTGCTCTTTCGGGCTATGTGGCAAATCGAGCACTTTATCTGGATTGTACTGTTATGTAAAAATAAAATTGTGCGTGCTTCACACACCAGACACCGCTTTTATTAAAGATGAAAAGCAATCTTGAAAAAAGAGAGAGAGACTCATTTCAAGATTGGTTCCTCTGACCTGGAGCTTGGACCTTATTTACTTTACTAACCCAGAGGCTGTACCTGAATCGTGGTCTTAAAGGGACAGGCCAAAGCTAAACACAGCTCCATCTTAGCAGCTAAACATCACAACTGTGTCCCACACCACAGGAGATTTGCTATCACTGTAGCCGGACCAAGTCTGTCTCTTTTTTTAAAAGCTTTGTGTCCGACATAATGTCCAGCGGGCAGAAAGCATCCATGGAGTAGGTTCTGAAGCATGCTGATTCAGCTAAATGTGCCATTCACTAAAAAACAACTCAAAACCACTATTTGTAAAAATAACCACTTGATCTCTTCGCAAGTTTTTTTGTTATTCAGAAAAAGAACAGCCAATGAACAATCAGCGACCTCCACAAAAACAGACAATTTAATGCATGGAATCTTTTTTCAGAGTCCTGTGAGTAGCCATGTTGGTTCGCCACCTATCAAAATATGTAATGCTAGAAGTAAAATTAGCACAATAAATCGATTAAAACTTAGCCTTCCCTTCTTTGAATCCTTCCAACAGGTTTCCCTGCACAGGCCTACCTTCGCTTAGGCCTCAGGCTTTCTTTATGCTCCAGTGCCGGAACCTGGTTACTTAAGCTGGGCCTTGGATTTCGTTATTTTTTGAGCCTCTACACGTGCACAATCTTCCAGGCCTTTGTGTGTACGAGCTCCCAGTGCCCCTTGCGTCCCTGTCCTCTTGGCTTTCCATGGTCCATTTTAACTCCCAGGCCTCGTCTGGCTGGCCAGGGACCCAAAGGAACGGTCCTCGACAGTCAGCCAAGTGCATTGGAGCTGGGGTGGTGGGGGGAGCCTGGGGGCGGGGGGGAGCCCGGGGGTGGGGGGGAGCCCGGGGAGGGGTGGCGGGGGCTTCCTTACGGGGCCCAGGGGAGCACTCTTGCCACCAGGTTGGCCCAGTGGGGAAACCACAGCGGCTTCTCTGGGCTCCGATGACATCTGCGTATTTAAAGTAAGACCCCGCGGGTGTCCCTCTCGCTAGCTGAGGCGAGCGGGCTAAAGCCGCAACCTGCGGGAAGGCTGCGGGTTCGGTGCGGGTAAGTCGTTCGCGCCATTTTAACCGCCTGCCTGTCCACTTTCCTTGGTTAAAATCATCCCTATGTTCAAAATGGCTTCAGCAGGAACACAAGGAATTTTTAGCGAGTTGGTAGGTCAGTTACTTATTATACACCCTCAGAATCTGATACTTGGGTCTAACGGTACGGGGTTTTTTTTAACAATAGTTTGGTCTGTTTCTTTTCCTATACATGGAATAAAGGAATCCGATTAGCAAAGTTCTTTGAAACTATTACATTATAAGACCTGGTGCAAGCTGCCTCTTGAATGTCAGCCGTGGCTCAGTGGGTAGCACTCTCGCACTCTGAGTCAGAAGGTTGTAGGTTCAAGTCTCGCTCCAGAAACTTGAACACAAACTCCAGCTGCCACTCCAGTGCAGTGCTGAGAGGGTGCTGCATAGTCGCAGGTGCTGTCTTTCAGATGAGACGGTCAGGCCTCTAAGATGGATGTAAAGATCCCATGGCACTGTTTGAAGAAGAGCATGGGAGTTCTGGCCAACGTTGATCGCTAAATCAGATGACCTGGTCATTATCACATTGCTGTTTGTGGGAGCTTGCTGTGCGCAAATTGGATGCTGGGTTTCCTACATTACAACAGTGACTCCACTTCAGAAGTACTTCTTTGGCTGTAAAGCGCTTTGGGACGTCCTGAGGTTGTGAGAGGTGTTATATAAATGCAAGTTCGTTCTTACTTTCATTGAATCTTTTCAAAAGAAAGTAATGCCAAAACATGAAGAAACAATCACCTTTCAGGACCTCTTGTTGCCAGGGTGGCCTGGCGGGGAAGCCACAGCAGCGATAAGGGTGGTCAGCAAGCGGGACTTGCATCAACCATCACTAAAGAAAAGGAGGGACGCACGTTCTTCTTCTTCTTAGGCAGTCCCTCGGAACCGAGGCTGACTTGCTTCCACACTAAAAATGAGTTCTCAGGTGACTGATGAGTCCAATGCGGGACCTACAGTCTCTCTCACAGGTGGAGCAGACGGTGGGTGGGGTGCTTGGGTTGACGCATTCCGGTCTGTCACTGTTGGGGTTGTCCATGAGGGTCCTGACGTTCCAGGTCCCGAACTTCATTTTAAAGGGTGGAAGATGCCTGTGCGTGAATTCTTTTAACGTGGGGTGGCAGTTGCACACCAGCTACCACACGGGCTTGACAGAGCAAGGTCTTGGTCCAATGGCAAGGGGATCCAAGACGATTGGAGACCAGGCTCTGCTACATCGGCCTAGCACACATACACAAACATACTCCTACTGTCCTCCTCCCTCCTTCCCGCAGGTCCTCTCTGCCTGGATTTCATAGGCTGCAGTGTGGTCCTCCCGACCCCGCTGGTGGTCCACGCTGCACCACTCCTGGGCCTCGACCTCGCTGCTGGGCTCGTCCTCGCTCCTGGGCCTTGTCCTCGCCCCTGGGCCCCGTCCTCACTCCTGGGCCTCGTCCTCGCTCCTGCGTCCCGCCCTCGCTCCTGGGTCCCGTCCTCGCTCCTGGGCCTCAACCTCGTTCCTGGGTCCTGACCTCGCTCCTGGGCCGCAACCTCGCTCCTGGGTCCCGAGTTAGGTCGCAGATCAGCCATGATCTCATTGAATGGCGGAACAGGCTCGAGGGGCTAAATGGCCTCCTCCTGTTCCTATGACGCACGTTACACATTTGAAGAACACATTGAAGAACACCTTCCAGTCATTCAGTTTAAACTGCCAGGAGGCAGTGTTCCTGCTCTCTACACGACTGATGAAAAGGAAAGATATGGCAGATTAAGCCAAGCACAAAACACTGTGGCAAAATCTGACACATGTCAGGGAATGCGCGGGTTTATTTTAAAAAATCAAATTGCAATCTTACTTATTGTTGTATTCTTCTTTCCAAAATCTCGCTGTAAATCTTCATTTTGTACAGATGCGACTTTAAATAGCTACATATTTCAACAGTGTGGATCATTTAAATGTGCACTCCTTTCCTTTGCTGAAATATAGGTCTACAAATGACTGGCTGACAATGATGGCGAGCACTTAACCTGTTCAGATGACATTCTTCTGCCCACTACTTTAATGGACGCATTAACCCAGACACATGTCTTTAAGGCCACGTCAAGCATGCGAACACTAATCAGGCCCAGGCATTTCTGTTGGGATACAGATTATACTTTCATCAACGTATGGTGACGCCCCTAAAAATCTTCTCCAGTCTTCCCCTCTGCTTCATACAGTTGATATAAACACATACATGGATTTACAAAGGGTAAATCGTGCTTGACTAATCTATTGGAATTTTTTGAGGGAGTAACTGGTAAAATAGATGGGGGAGAGCCAGTAGATGTGGTGTACCTGGACTTCCAAAAGGCCTTCGATAAGGTCCCACATAAAAGATTAGCAGGGAAAATTGAAGCTCATGGGATAAAGGGGAAAGTATTGACGTGGATAGAGAACTGGCTGTCAGATAGAAAACAGAGAGTTGGAATAAACGGCTCATTTTCTGAATGGCAGGCAGTAACAAGTGGGGTACCACAGGGATCTGTCCTGGGTCCCCAGCTGTTCACAATTTACATTAATGACCTGGATCAGGGAGTCGGATGCAGCATTTCCAAATTTGCAGACGACACTAAACTAGGAGGGGGGGGTGGGCTCAGAGGAGGAGACCAGGAAGCTCCAGAGCGATTTGGACAGACTGGGTGATTGGGCGGATAAATGGCAGATGCACTATAATGTGGACAAGTGCGAAGTTATCCACCTTGGGTGCAGGAACGGGAGGGCAAATTATTATTTAAATGGCAATAAATTGGGAGAGGGGGAAGTACAGAGAGACCTGGGTGTTCTTGTACACCAGTCACTGAAGGCGAGCATGCAGGTGCAACAGGCGATCAAGAAGGCAAACGGTATGCTGGCCTTCATAGCAAAAGGGTTGGAATACAGGAACAGGGATACCTTGCTGCAGCTGTACAGGGCACTGGTGAGACCACACCTCGAGTACTGTGTACAGTTTTGGTCGCCTCATCTGAGGAAAGATGTTCTTGCCATGGAGGGGGGTGCAGCGGCGATTCACCAGGCTGATACCAGGAATGGCGGGATTGACCTATGAGGAGAGACTATGTAGTTTAGGGATGTACACACTGGAGTTTAGAAGATTGAGAGGGGACCTCATAGAAGTGTATAAAATTCTGACAGGTCTAGACAGACTAGATGCAGAAGGAATGTTTCCCTTGGCGGGTGAGAACAGAACTAGAGGACAAAATCAGCTTTTCACATCATTTAAATCTAAAATGTCCAAAGCAAACCCATTGCAGTACATGATGTTCTATCCACTGAAAAGAAAAGTTGTTGCGATAGGACGTGGGAGGAATCTTGTAAATCAGCTCTTGACGTGTCTCCTCCATGTCTTGCTGGACCCTGGGCTTAGCTACAAGCCCCGCAACCAGTCCCATCACCAAAACTACCTACTTCCACCTCGACCATCTCTGTTTCTACCTCACTCACTGCCACTGACAATCTCAATCGTGCCTTTGCCACCTCCAGAGTCAACTGTTCCCTCTCCTTTTCTTCATAAACTCCAACTGATCCAGAACGCCACCGCCCACATCGTATCCCGCTTACCTGTCGCCCTTATCCTTGGCTCCACGTCTCTCAGTGCATCAACTTCAGGTCCCTTCATGGCCTTCCTCCTCCCTTCCTCGGCAGCCTCCCCCAACCAAAGTGCCAGGTGTGCCCGCAGCTCTTCCGACCCCATTCAACAGTGCGTTCAACAACAAGTTGCATTTATATAACGCCGTTAATATAACAAATCACCCCAAGGTGCTTCACAGGAGCGCTATCAAACAAAATATAACACCGAGCCACATGAGATATTAGGACAGGTGACCAAAACTTGGTCAAAGAGGTAGGTTTTAAGGAGCCTTTTAAAGGAGGAGAGGTGGCGACGTTTAGGGAGGGAATTCCAGAACTTTGGGCCTAGGCAGCTGAAGCAACAGCTGCCAGTGGTGGGGGGATGGAAATCGGGGCGTGGCAAGAGGCCAGAATTGGAGGAGCGCAGAGATCTCAGGGTTGTAGGGCTGGAGGAAGCTACAGGGATAGGGAGAGGGGAGGCCATGGAGCGATTTGAACACAAGGATGAGAATTTTAAATTTGAGACGTTGCCAGACTGGGAGCCAATTTTGGTCAGCGAGCACAGGGGTGGTGGGTGAACGGGACTTGGGCCTACCTCCCTCCATTCTACCACCAGTGCAGTGCCTTCATACCCCAAGCCCAACACTCTGGAACTCCCTTCCTGAACCGCTTAGCCTGTTAAATAGCCTCTTTACAACCTACCTCTTTCATCACATTTTCAGTAGCCTCCCCTAACTTTTATTTATTCGTTTATGGGATGTGCGCGTCGCTGGCAAGGCTAGCATTTATTGCCCAACGCCCCTGCTACTTGGCTCCAATCCTGAGCTATGAAGTGCTTCGGGACGATTTATTGTGTTAATGACACTATATAAATGCGCATTTTACACTGTGGACCGCACATCTGTCACACTGACCCTGTGCTAATAAAGGAAGTCGCAAATTTATTTTAAGAAGCAGTTAAATGTCCCTTGAAATTTGTTGGGTTTTCTGAAGTAAAGAGGGGTTAAATTCAACTTTGGCAGCTGGGGGTGGGTGGTGGCTGCAAAATGGGAACTGGCGGATCAGCCACTTGTTAGACACCCCGCCAGAATTTCCTTACCACTTGACCTGAAAGGAAAGGAAAATCGGGCGAGGTGTGTAACAGTCCGTTATACGCCCCCACTGGAGCTAAATTTTACCCCCATTGCGTTTAAATCGCATCGAGTCCCTTTCACTATCACGAGCTGCTTGGAGAGCAGGAATGATGGTCTCCAGCAGCAGCCTCAATGGTTATTTATGCCTCTTGAACCAATCAGCAAGAACTTTTGAAAGAAAGAACTTGCATTTACACAGCACCTTTCACGACCTCAGCACGCTTTGACAGCTAAGTGTAGTCGCTGTTATGATGCAGGAAATGTGGCAGCCAATTCACGCACAACAAGCTCCCACAAACCGCAATGTGATAATGATCAGATCATCTGTTTAGTGATGTTGGTTAAGGGATGAATATTGGCCAGGACACCAGGGAGAACTTCCCTTGCTCTTCTTTGAATAGTGCTATGGGATCTTTTATGTCCACCTGAGAGAGCTTGGTTTAACGTCTCATCTGAAAGACGGCACCTTCGACAGTGCAGCACTCCCTCAGTACTGCACTGAAGTGTCGGCCTAGATTCTGTGCTGAAGTTTCTGAAGTAGGCCTTGAACCCATGGCCTTCTTACTCAAAGACAAGAGTGTTACCGACTGAGCCATGGCTGACGCCACTTTGGGGAAGATGTGCTCCTCCTTCTGTGCCTCCCCAGGTGGGTTGCTCTTCTGCCGAGGTTTCTCCCCCCTCCCTGTCTGGAAAACAATTCCTGGGTCTGACATCCAGGAGGATGGCACTTTAACGCTCTTGTGCTGGGGATTCCCGAACCAGGAGCCCCCCTAGCAATTTTCGGCCAGCACCATTCGGCAACCCCCACCAGTTCACTCTGTCACAGGATGGCTCCTCAGCCCCAGCGCGCACGCGGAACATGCCTGGCTCGAAGCTCGCTGATACTCTGGTACCCGGCTGTTGCCTGCCACAGCGGGACCGGGAGCCAGGGCAGATCCTTGGAACCAATTCTTGGGTAAATAAAAGATGACCAAAAAGTGTCAGCTTCCCTACGATTCTGCTCCTTTGGAAGTCCATCCATTTAAAGCCAGCCGTTCATAGAACGATACAGCACGCAAGGAGGCCATTCGGCCCCTCTTGCCTCTTTGAAAGAGCCATCCAATTAGTCCCACTCCCCTGCTCTTTCCCCATGGCCCTGCAGATTTTTTCCCTTCGAGTATTTATCCAATTCCCCTTTGAATGTTCTTATTGAAACTGCTTTCACCATCCTTTCGGGCAATGCATTCCGGATCACAACTTCTTTGAAATTAGTTGAAATCTAGTTAAAAATGACAAAATATTACGCATGAATATAATCTTTCGCTGCAGGTTCTGGGCCATGGCGGTGGAAGTCCAGCTGCTGACTTCTTACACGGCCAAGAATCTCCCGTCCCCTAGTTCAAGTGCATTCTGGGTAAGCTGACATCAGATTACAATATGTCCATTCCTTAGTCGCACTAGTTTTTAATTAGTTGTGCAGTCGCTAATGCTAATTATTATAGTTATACAAGTCAGCCTCCCATGCCATTGCTCACAAGTTGGATAATGGACTACTTCATGATGTGGACCCCACTAAGCCCCTTCTGATCTCAGCAGAGCGAGAGCTACCATGCCCCCCCACCACCCCATAACAGGTGCAACTTCATACTGGGGTACTGCCCTATGATACCAATTCTTCAAATGGGAACGTAGATTCAAACGCGCACCAAGTCCCGTTCAGCCACCACCCCTGTGCTCGCTGACCTACATTAGCTCCTGCTTCTCGGATGCCTTGATTTTAAAATTCTCGTACTCGTGTTCAATCCCTCCATGGCTTCACCCCCCTCCCTATCTCTGTTACCTCCTCCAGCCCCACAACCTGCCGAGAGCTCTGCATTCCTACAATTCTGGCCTCTTGTGCATCTCCGATTTCTTTCTCCCTACCATTGCCGGCTATGCCTTCAGCTGTCTTGGCCCCAAGCTCTGGAATTCCCTCCCTAAACCTCTCCGCCTCTCTATCTCTCTCCTCCTTTAAGAGGCTCCTTAAAACCTGCCTCTTCGACCAAGCTTTTGGTCACCAGTCCTAATGTCTCTTTCTTTGGCTCGGTGTCAGATTTTGTCTCCTGTGCAGCGCCTTGGGACGTTTTACTACACGGAAGGCTCTATATAAATGCAAGTTGTTATTGTTGGTGCAGGCTCTTTGTCTGTGGGGGCATTCCAGCCATGCTTGATTCTGTTCTGATCCGTTGGCACAAACAAGCTCTTCCTAGTGGGAGTCTTTGGAGAGCGTTCAGAAGCTGATTTTCCTTTCCCTTCTCTCTATCTCTCTTCCTCGAGGCCAAATCGTAGCTCAGCTAAATGGGCAGAGACTGCGGATCAAACCTGGGGATCCTTCCCACTCTGTCTGGCTTACTTCCAAAGGATAAGTTCGCCTTCATCTATTGATCCTCCGGGGGAGTAGAGAGACGGATTTTTTGTTGTTGTTTGATGTGGTGTTTACAGGCTGTGTGGGGACCACCTTCTTTTTCCAGCAAGACGTTTCGCCAATTGTGCACGAGTTTAAAATCATCCAGTTGGAAATCTCCGCACTCTGGCTGGTTCGGGCCTGTCAGGGAAATTGACGCTTTGGTGAGCTTGTGAAATGTGACATGAAAGCCGTCTGACAATAAGAGTGCAGCAAACCAAGTTCAGTATTCGCTTGCGAGCTTAACGGCGTTACACGCATCTACGATTGTTATTTATAAATTCCCTCTCGAGTACCTGCCGTCCTTGTGACGAGTCCCATGGCTCATCAGTGAGGGGTCAGCTCCCAGCAGAATCCTCTTGCAAGTAATGGACTGTTTATGTTTGGTTGCTTCGTGCCATGTCGCATACAAGAGGGACGATTCCTTAATTTTCTTGTCTCTTCCTATCCCAGGGATACTGACCACAATTGTAGCGCCCGCCTGTGCCACCCTGGTCCGACCAAGGAATGGACTTGTTGCAATCTGTTAGTACACAAAGATGTCAACTTGCCCAAAAGTCACTTGGTGTCAACTCTGGCTCAGTTGGTAGCACTCTCACCTCTGAGTTCTAGAAGACTGTGGGTTCAAGTCCTACTCCAGAGACTTGAGCACAAGTTCTCAGCTGGCACCCCATAAGGGTGAAATAGAACCTTAAAAACTAAGTTTCTGATCACGTGTTACGCCAAAGTATTACCCTGCCCTTTCCTCTTTTGGATCCTGATCAGCCTTCTGTGCGTTGCAGAAGATTTTATGTTCTCAAAACCGTATAACTCACAAGGTTAGGAATGACTGTTGTTGATTTATTTATAGAATAATGAACACCCGGGAGTGAGTCACAGGCTGGAATCTAATCGAGGGGTTTGGGTGGTTTATATATAGAATAATGGAGACCTGGGAGTGAGTTACAGGCTGGAATCTAATCGAGGGGTTCGGGTGGTTTATATATAGAATAATGGATACCCAGGAGTGAGTTACAGGCTGGAATCTAATCGAGGGGTTCGGGTGGTTTAGATATAGAATAATGGACACTCTGGACTGAGTTACGGGCTGGAAACTAATCGAGGGGTTCAGGAGGTTTATATATAGAATAATGGACACTCTGGGCTGAGTTACGGGCTGGAAACTAATCGAGGGGTTCAGGAGGTTTATATATAGAATAATAGATACTTGGGAGTGAGTTACAGGCTGGAATCTAATCGAGGGGTTCAGGAGGTTTATATATAGAATAATAGATACTTGGGAGTGAGTTACAGGCTGGAATCTAATCGAGGGGTTCGGGTGGTTTATATATAGAATAACAGATACCTGGGAGTGAGTTACAGGCTGGAATCTAATCGAGGGGTTCAGGAGGTTTATATATAGAATAACAGATACCTGGGAGTGAGTTACAGGCTGGAATCTAATCGAGGGGTTCGGGTGGTTTATATATAGAATAATGGACACTCTGGACTGAGTTACGGGCTGGAAACTAATCGAGGGGTTCAGCAGGTTTATATATAGAATAATAGATACTTGGGAGTGAGTTACAGGCTGGAATCTAATCGAGGGGTTCGGGTGGTTTATATATAGAATAACAGATACCCGAGAGTGAGTTACGGGCTGGAATCTAATCGAGGGGTTTGGATGATGTCAGAGACTATGAGAACCAGGCTTGAACGTGTTAATAATGTTTTAGTCTGTGAGATGGTGTCACAGCTTTGAGATGATCCCATCGACAGTCTGCAACACTCTCATATGCAGTGCGCATTTAATGTGGTAGTTTGATTTGTTTTTGAGTTCACTGCTGTCACTGTTAGTTTATCATTTGCCGCTTTCAGTGTGGGCACTGGCAGCCAGTGTGCTCAGTGTTGTGGATATAAAATTACATTCAAACTGAACGACCAATGATTACGATATCATTCTGCCTTCAACAGAAACGGTGCGGAGCCCCTCCCCAACTGTATCAGTTTTTGGGTGGACATTATATTGAGGGGAGGGGGGAAGGGGGCACCTGCCACGTCCTCCCCTCCCCCCCCATAAAAATATAAAAGAGAGTCACTGTTGTAATGTAGGAAACGCGGCAGCCAATTCGCGCACAGCAAGCTCCCACAAACAGCAACGAGATAATGACCAGATCATCGTTTTAGTGATGTTGGTTGAGGGAAAATGGGCAATAGGATACCAGAAGAACTTGCCTGCTCTTAATAATGCCGTGGGATCTTTTACATCCACCTGAGGGGAGACAGGGCTTCAGTTTAATGTCTCATCCAAAAGACAGCACCTCTGACAGTGCAGCACTCCCTCGGAGGGAGAGGGTGAGGAAGGCGAGGGGGGAGGGGTGCTGCTGCAGGCCTCGTCGACCCAATTGCTGCTGGCTTTGGGGCCTACTGACTGTGGAAGTCCCTATGATTGGGCCGCGACCAAACGGAGACCCAGAGAAATGAGACAGGATGTGTCGTGACGTTACTCCTACTTCACTAGCATGTGATTACCATGCTTGCACATGTAGTGTGAAGTATGTGGGCCATGCAAAAGGGGCAGGGCCCGGCATTACTAGTCTCTGCTCTTTTATCCTCTGGTTTTGTGCCTGGGGAATGAATGATCCTAGGGATTGCCAACTCTGGTTGGACATATTCCTGGAGGTCCCCACCTTCCCTCACCAATTGGAAAGCGACTAGACTCTTCATTACCTGATTGGATGATTCTTGACCATCGGTCAAACAGACTTTCTTCCCCTCCCCGTGACCCCCCCCCCCCCCTCCCTCCTCATGTCCAATATTTCTATAACTACTAAATAAAAGTGTTCAAAGAAAATTTACAAGAAACGATTTTTTTTAACGCCCCTCTGATTTTTCTCCCGGCTCGCTCGCAGCAGTGTCCGGGAGATCTGTCTTTAATTCCTGGAGACTCCAGGGCAACCCCGGAGGGTTGGCAACCCCAAGTGTCCCCCCAAGTGCAGAGGAGAGGAAAATAATTCCGGAATTTTGCTCGGAGACTTCCTGGCCTGGATCCACGGATCGGCAGAGGCAAAGAATGAAGCAAATCAACTTCAAAGCCCTGACTTTGGCAAGTGGAGCCCTGCTTGATGCAAAAAGAAAAGGGGACACTTAATGAAAATGTTAATGCGAATTGGAAATTTTCTGGTAAAGTGCTGAAGAAACATCTGTGCTGAAGTCTTTTTCGCAACAGCGATAACGTATTTTGAGTTAATGGTGGGGACGCTCCGTTGATAGATTGTGAAAGCAAAGCAAAGCCGAGCTCTCAATTTTCATTTGAAATTTTACAACACTACTATCTACAAGAAGCAGCTGTGAGTCAGAAAGCAGGAACTGTGATAAATTCCCTTTAAGGTAAAGGTTTACATCCTACAGGGGAGGCTGTGTGTAATCACTCATTCTGTGCACGCCTGAAGGCAGCCCTTGCACAGGATGCTGAAGATGAAGTCCTGTCAGAAACACGAGGCTTGTCTACCAGCCAGTTCTTCTCTCCCCTAACCTTTGAACTGCTGCTTGTATGAAAGCTGCAACAGTTCTGCTTGAATGTACAAATGGAGCACACTCAGTCAGCCAAACTAAATCGGTGTTTTAGTGGGGATTGGCTGCTGCAGTGTTTATATAGAGGGCCTGAGTACAATGGGGGAGAGTGTCTCCTCCAGGAGCATGGTGCCCAGGACCCATACTCAATGTCGCAAAAAGTTCAATGACCTCACTCGGGTTGTCAGGGTGAGTGGCTATTTTTCAATACCTCTCCATCCCTCCATTTCAACCTCACTCTATTGCCAGCGGGTCTTAAAACCCCAATGCCCAACACTCACCCAACAGCTATGGCCCTCTCATGAAACACACACGCACATTCCACACCTTGCATACATTAAGGGCTATTCAATTATGGGAGGCACATCAGGCAAGACCATGGCTGTATATTTACTCAGACGCTGTCCTTTTTCTTGCAGGCCAAGCTATCTCATAATAGGAGACAGCAGCAACGGATGGGTGGAGGGCGGCCTCAGCTGCAATCCCTCAACGATCTTGAGGTGCGCGTCCACAGGATTGTGGCAAGCCAGGTGATCGGTCCTGTCGCCCCTGGAGAGGCCGACCCCATTTGTGACAGCAATGGTAAGGTCATCAGCTTTCTCTCCTCTCTCATTCCACTTGTCCCGCACAACACCAGCCTTTGACACTTTCAATTCAACTTACTAAATCGCTGCACTCCTTCCTCCCTTACTGCCCCCCTGTCCTCACGCTAAAGCCACTCTTTTACCTCCCTGCTTTCAGATGGTGATTCTCCAGCTGAGGAGACGGGCCCTGAAGCTGCCAGTGGGAGCGAAGCCGCAGGTGAGGAGGAAGAGGAAGTCGGAGCATCAGCGCTACCCTCTCCCGAGGAAGCCCATGGCCACACTGGGACCACGTCTTCCCTGGAGGGGAGCAGGGGGAAGGGTCTGATGAGGGTGAAGCTCCGGGACCCAGCGGGCTGCAGCAACGCGATGGGGGTAGGGAAGCTCGGGGGCCATCTCCCCGGAGGGAGAGTAGGCCAGCGAGTCCTGCTGCACTGGACGCAGAGGAGGAGCGGCTCATCGCTGAAATGAACATCCAGGCGGTACACATGCACACTCAGCTCATGGGTGCAGTGGGAAGGGTGCCCAAATGCATTGATGCACTGGCAAGGAGTGTGGAGCACTTTGCTGTAGCTTAGGCGGATGCCACGCTAGTGCTTAGTGCTGCAATTCAGTCACTGGCTGCCGTGATCCAATCTCAGACTGGTCTCATGCAGACTCAGATTGAGGCCACGCAAGCACTGACTGCTGCCATTGTCGCTGGTTCGGACACATTTCCCCGGGGCTCTCACCGCGCCGCAGCAGGCCAGCAATCTGTGCTCCAGCAGATTGCTCCGGATGCTGAGGTGCTGCCCCGTGGGAGTGCCAGTGTGTCGGTCGAGCAGGGAGTTGCTGTCCTCTCTCAAGATGATAGCATTCCTGCTGCCACCACTGTCACTTCCCCATTGCACTTGCCACCGCCTGTAGGACAGACTGCTGCTGCCCATGCAGAGTTGGTGCAGTCTGCAGCTGGGCCCTCCAGGCCCAGAGCTGGTCGAGGCCGTCCTTCAAGGGCATCTGTAGTCTCAGATTCTGACAATCAGCAGCCTTCCACCATAATAACAACAGAAAACGCTGGAAAAACTCAGCAGACCAGGCAGCATCCGTGGAGAGAGAAACAGAGTTAACGTTTCAGGTCGAAACCTTCCACCAGCCTTGCTGCAGCCACTGGGGTCCCATTACGGAGGAGCAGTAAGGTGGGAAGGGGGGAAGTGCGCAAGGGAAGGAGATCACCCTCGAAGGGCAAAAAGTAGGAGTTGTGACGAAATGTTGGTCAATTTTTTATTAAAGGTCGAGGTTCGTGTTCAAACTTTTGTTCAGTGTTTTGGACATTATCTCCAGGTTGTGAGAACCAGTTATGTTAATGAATGATTTTTGTGTTTGTTTCTATTAGTTTGTCATGAAGAAATGACACACAGAGTTTGTAAAATAAAAAAGTTTTTGTATTCAAAATGTACAGGTTTGGCCTTTGGAATCATTGCTGCCTTGGCCAGCTTTGGGGTTGCGGGTTGCTTTCATTCATGTTGTTCTCTATGCCAGAAGCCATTTCCTCAGTCGGGGCCTAGAAGCGGCTTGTTATCAGTCATTGACGGACGGCCCTTGCAGTTTCAACATTGTGGGCCTCCCTCCCGCCTTGGTGCTGCTGCTGATCATCCTCCTCCTCTTCCTCCTCCTCTTCCTCCTCCTCCTCCGGTGGTGCTCCAAGGCCTGGTGGCATCTGCTGGGTCCTGATGATTGGCAGATTATGAAGCATGCAGCACACAACTATGAAGAGGGAGACTCGCTCAGGCGAGTACTGCAGGGCTCTTCCTGAGTGGTCCAGACAATGGAACCGTTGCTTGAGCACGCTGATCGTCTGCTCAACGATGTTCCTGGTGGCGAGATGGCTCTCATTGTACCGCAGCTCAGCAGGGGTGTTGGGGTTACGGAGCGGTGTCATCAGCCAGGTGCACAGTGGATAACCCTTGTCCCCGAAGAGCCAACCACTTGGCTGATGCGGTGCCTGGAAAAGTTCTGGCACAGCAGTCTGGCGCAGGATGAAAGCATCGTGGCTGCTGCCAGGATAGCGGGCATTGACAGCGAGTATCAGCTGTCTGTGGTCACAGACCAACTGGACGTTTAAGGAGTGGAACACCTTGCGGTTTCAGAAAACCTCTGCATTCTCATGCGGTGCCCGTAATGCCACATGCGTGCAGTCAATGGCACCCTGCACCATGGGGAAGCCCGCTATCCTAGCAAAGCCCAATGCGCGTTCATGCTGTTTGGCCCGGGTCATCGGGAAAGAGATGTACTGGCGTCTCCTTTTATAGAGGGCATTTGTGACCTGACGGATACAGCAATGGACCGCGAACTGGGAGATATTGGCGATGTCCCCAGTAGCTGCTTGAAAGAAGCCGATGGCATAAAAGTTCAGAGCCACTGTGACCTTCACTGCCACTGACAGAGACGTCTTGGTCCTCAGTAGAGGCTGCAGATCTGGCTGCAGCAGATGGCAGAGCTCAGTGACCACCTCCTTGCTGAAGCGCAGCCTGCGCAATCACTGCTCCTCAGACAAATAAATTGAGGAGAATTGTTCCCGGAATACCCTGGGAGGGTAAGGTCTCCTATGCAGAGGCCTGTTGGCCCTCCTCCGTCTGGCCATGATTGCCACTCTCTCTCTGCGTCTCTGTTGCCTCCGATTCTGCAGGCGCAGGACGACACCCCGAATCAGTGCAGCCCCCATATTCTCTTGGCAATCAAAGTAATGAAGGTCAAATCCAAAAGTACCTGCAAAATGATGTTCAGTAGCCAAAACTACTTCACACAGCGTTGACTCTATGCAGAAGTCTATCTCTCTCTCAGAATCTCTCTCTCTGTCAGAATAAGTGGTGCAAAAATGTCTACCACAGAAAAAGCCAGGAAGAGGCCACCTTTAAATAACGCCCCCCCCCCCCTCCAGCCCCTCACCGACTGGGAAACGTTCCAGTCTCCCTGTCGTTGCTTGCGCCAGGTGGAAAGGAGGGGGGCGCCACTCAATATCCGGTCTGGGGCGCCACCAGGGTGTTGCACGCTCGACTGACGTCACGATCTGCGGGCGCAGGAGATCGGGGCGCTAAACTTTTGCGCCACCGCAAAAACTCTAGTCAATTTCGCATGTGGTGCAAACATCGCCGCGCCTGGGCGCGAGTTGCTTTGCGCCCCATTAGCGCCCTCTTAGGGTGCTAATGGGAGGCGCAAGCCAACCGAATTTTTCCCTCAATGAGTTTAAGGTAGCCCCCTCTAGTGGGTGCAAACCACTGGTCCGATTAGCAGTGGCACTCAGAGAAGACACAAGGATGGCTGATGTGGAAAATTGGAATCTCATACCGTGGGATAGGGGGCGCTATTGAGATTGAAAATTAATGTACATTGTCGGGACAGAGTGAAGAGAACATTACTCTGTAGCTAACCCGTGCTGTACCTGCCCTGAGAGTGTTTGATGGGTCAGTGTAGAGGGAGCTTTACTCTGTATCTAACCTGTGCTGTACCTGCCCTGAGAGTGTTTGATGGGACAGTGTAGAGGGAGCTTTACTCTGTAGCTAACCCGTGCTGTACCTGCCCTGAGAGTGTTTGATGGGTCAGTGTAGAGGGAGCTTTACTCTGTATCTAACCTGTGCTGTACCTGTCCTGGGAGTGTTTGATGGGACACTGTGGAGAGAGCTTTACTCTGTATCTAACCCATGCTGTTCCTGCCCTGGGAGTGTTTGATGGGACATTGTGAAGAGAGCTTTACTGTACATCAATCCTGCACTTTGTGACCTTGTACTTGATGGGTTACTACAGAAGAATCTTTATTTTGCGTGCTGTGCCTGATCAGAGAGTTTTTGATGCCCACACAGCGTGCTCGATAAGGGGCGAGCACGGTAACGGAGCGCGGACGATAACACTGACCAGTCACGTTACTAAGTACAAAAAATATTCACCGGAAAAGGAGTATAAAATATTACAATATGTATAAGCACATTAGAAATGGAAAACCACCAGAGACAGCAAACTGGAGATGCTTCCTTTAGACAGGTCCATCTTGCGTTAATAAGCACCGAGAGTCAGCATGCTGGGCACTGCCAGGGCCCTTCAAAATCAGTCACAACACTGCTGATTGACAGGCAAAGTCAGGATAAAAGGCAGGTGCCTGTGAATTGCCAGAATGCAGGAACATGCTAAAGTCCGACCGCAAGCAGAACTGTCTTGTGATTTGGAATCATTTGTTTGACATTTTCAGCTGAATCATCCGGCTTTCCTTTCCTGGTTTCTGACAAAGCTGAGTATCCGAAGGGCCTTGCGAGACTCTGGCTTGGAGACTCGGGCTCTGCATCAGCAAGATTAGTCAAGTCACTTCTGGTCAGAAATTTTCTGCATTTGAAAGTGACGTGAAAAGAAAGGAACTTTCAATTATACAATGCCTTTCAGGACGTCCCAAAGCATCTTACAGCCAATGAATACTTTTGAAGTATAGTCACTGTTGTAATGTAGGAGATGTGGCAACTAATTTGTGCACAGCAAGATCCCACATACAGCAATGTGCTAAATGACAGATAATCTGTTTTTTTGGTGATGTTGATTGAGGGATATATATTGGCCAGGATACCGGGAGATGCTGTACCTGCCCTGGGAGTGTTTGATGGGACCGTGCAGAGGGAGCTTTACTCTGTACTTAAACCATGCTGTACCTGACCTGGGTGTATTTGGGGCAGTGTGGAGGGAGCTTTACTTTGTATCTAACCCATGCTGTACCTGCCCTGGGAGTGTTTGATGGGACAGTGTAGAGGGAGCTTTACTTTGTATCTAACCCATGCTGTACCTGCCCTGGGAGTGTTTGATGGGGCACGTGTGGAGGGAACTTTACCCTGTAACTAAGCTGTGCTGTACCTGCCCTGGGAATCTTTGATGGGGTATTGTGCAAGGAACTTTACATCAAATCCTTGCTGGACTGGAATTTTTTATGCTGACATTGGATACCAAGAGTGTGAAGTGTTCCACTCCTCAGCATTGACATCCAATATCGAACGAGCGACGTGTGTTCACAACTGGGGTGAGGTAAAGTGCTGTAATGTTTCAGACTATATTGTGCAATGACGAATGTGTCCAACAGGGGGGAGTCATGTCATGTTGATAAGGGCCTGGCTGGGGGGTGAATTGGGATCAACAATGCAATCTGTTTGCAGAGTGAAGACACACTTTACATAGGATTACATTACATAGGATATACGGCACAGAAACAGGCCATTCGGCCCAACCAGTTCATGCCGGCATTTATGCTCCACTCGAGCCTCCTCCCGTCTTTCCTCGTCTAAATCTGTCAGCATAACCCTCTATTCCCTTCTCCCTCATATGCTTGTCTAGCCTCCCCTTAAATGTATCTATACTATTCGCTTCAACCACTCCCTGTGGTAGCGAGTTCCACATTCTCACCACTCTTTGGGTAAAGAAGTTTCTTCTGAATTCCCTATTGGATTTCTTGGTGACTATCTTATATTGATGGCCTCTAGTTATGCTCTTCCCCACAAGTGGAAACACTCTCTCTATCTACTCTATCAAAATCTTTCATAATTTTAAAGACCGCTATTAGGTCACCCCTGAGCCGCCTTTTTTCAAGAGAAAAGAGACCCAGCCTGTTCATCCTTTCCTGATATGTAAAACCTCGCATTTCTGGTCTCATCCTTGTAAATCTTCTCTGCACCCTCTCCAGTGCCTCTATATCCTTTTTATAATATGGCGACCAGAACTGTACGCAGTACTCCAAGTGTGGTCTAACTGACCTCAGCTTCATTGAAACTCAGTTCCACGCAAATAATGTTCTCACTGAGGACTGGCAAAAAGCAGCCAGAATATGGGAAGAGATCTGTGCCACACAACTGGAGAAAAGGCGACCACCGCATCAAGTAAAGACACAACAACTGTGCCGCAGATTGAAGGTGTTCGAGTGACAGTTTTACTTGATTCTCTGTGCCTGATGACTGTAGCTTCAAAGAAAGAGTGGAGTGTTTGCTCCAAGCTGACACTACAGAGGAGTTCCACGAGGCTGTTTCCCATGTGGTTCTGATGTTATGACATACCTCTGTCAGTATTCAGTTAGTTCTTTACAACAACAAAGGCAGATAGAAAAGCCAGCTCATGAAAGATATGGTCGGAAGGGAGGGAAATGCGGGATCTCTTTAAGCCCACAGACAGCCAAGAGCTGCAGTTGTTGAATGTAAGTGATAGTCAATAAAGTGAAAGAAAGCAGCATTGCTGATGCAAAAGAAAAAACTTGCATTTATATAGCGCCGTTCATGAACTCAGGACATCCCAAATCGCTTAACAGCCAATGAAGTACTTTTGAAGTGTAGTCACTGTTGTAATGTAGGAAACGCAGCAGCCAATTTGTGCACAGCAAGCTCCCACAAACAGATTGTCTGTTTTAGGTGTTTGTTGAGGGATAAATATTGGCCAGGACACCGGGGAGAACTCCTCTGCTGTTCTTTGAATAGTGCCGTGGGATCTTTTACGTCCACCTGAGAGGGCAGACGGGGCCTCGGTTTAACGGCACCTCCGACAGTGCAGCGCTCCCTCAGTAGTGCACTGAAGTGCCAGCCTAGATTTTATGTTCAAGTCTCTGGAGTGGGACTGTGAACCTTTGACCTTCTGACTCAGAAGCGAGAGTGCTACCCACAGAGCCACGGCTTGCAAACGCCTTCAAAGGTACATCAAGCTAAAGAGCGTAGAAATGAACCGAGACATAGTTGAATATGCAACGTCCTGGCACACGGTGACAGGAAATCCCTGTTCCAAGTCAGAAAGGAAATTCAGAAGGAGCTGAACGAGCTAGTGAGAAGTGACCTCATAGACAATGGAGATTTGTTCTTTCTGTTGGGCATCAGCAATAGTGGCTGCAGCAAACCGAGAGGTCCAATTGTGTGAGTACCTGCATCCTCCAAACAATGCAGTCAGACAAGAGTGGCAACGCTGAGTGGAGTTATTGCTGAGCTCACTGGATTGTACTGTACATAGTTTCCAAGTTTGCTCTAAAATCAGGGCTCTGCCAGATTGTAATCAAAAGTGAGAAGTCGCACAACACCAGGTTATAGTCCAACAGTTTTATTTGAAATCACAAGCTTTCGGAGCTGCTGCCCCTTCGTCAGGTGAAGTCTCAGGTTGTAATCAGGCCACAGAGCAGCTGCTTACGCTGAAATAAAGAGAGAATTCTCATTTAAACAGCATCTTTCCCAAGCTCCGGACGGCCCAAAGTGCTTTACAGCCAGTGAAGTACTTTTAAAGTGTAGTCACTGTTCTAATATAGGGAAGCACGGCAGCCAATTTGCGCACAGCAAGATCCCACCAACAACAAATGAAATGGAATAAAACGTGTTGGGGGTTCTGCAACAGGCGGATGATCTAATCCGTCAGATTACTGCCCAGGCCGTGAAGGAGAAAATCTATCCAGTGTTGCCACTGCCTTGACTTGAAAGTCCTGAAGTTAGCAGCCGAGGCGATCATTGAACACCCCTCCTGCAATTCCAGGGTTACTGGAGTATAATCGTTGTGAAGATGAAGATAACATGCACAGAGTCTGGAGCTCAGCTTAGTGTCATGTGCTTCCTGCTGATTCACATACTCAACACTAGCTTGTAAGCCGGGTGTTCTTTATAGGATTGTACAGATTCATTCTCAGATGGTTTGCCAATAAACTGGACCTCATCTGCCTTTTGCAAAGCAAAGTTTCAAATTTGTAGGCATGAGAGTGGTCTGGGGTGAAAGGCCCTCTGCAGCAGTGGTTCTCAAACTGTTTTGGTTGAAGGACCCCTTTTCAAATCGATTAGTAATCACGGCCCCCCATCTAAAGTATAATACTATACAATACTCACAATATGAAAGTGCAGCATGTAAAGAATAATGCTTTTAGGAAAACAGGTGTTTACTTACAGGTGTCGGTGAGATGGGCGTGTCGGCTTCTCGCACCAATTCTGGGCACTCCGCAGCAACAGACGGTCACTGTTAGCCACTTGGTGCTGGACAATTTTTAAAGCCGTCAGCAGGCTGGCCAGGGTGAGAGAGGGCACGAGCACCCACGCACATGCTAGGATGCTGCTGGCATCATGACTCACCACCAGTGGTCCCTTTAAGCTGTGCCAGCCGCACTGTCCCGCTGACATGTTCTGTGACAGCTGCACTGTGGGCTAGTATGTGTTTGCGTGAACACGTTCGGGCCCGTGTTTGAAGGGCCCCGCCGGCGCTCTGATCACGTGCCGGGAGGATGGCACAGGGTCGCGGCGTCAGGGAGAGGAAATTGGCTCGACCAGCAGGGGAGCGCTCCTTGCACAGTGAGTGAGAGCCGTGGGCCTCTGCGAGGAGGCGGGCCCAGCCGTTGAGAATAATTCGCAAGAACTCAATCAGTGTCGGTTTTATAAAGATCGGCAGGCTTGAAATGACCTCCGGCCGCCTCCGGTCAGCAACCCCTGGAAAATCTCCACGGAGCCCCCCGGACCCCAGTTTGAGAAACACTGCTCTACACCAGCCCTCCATGGTGATAGTTGTGGCTCACTCGCTGTAGCACGCCTACCTCTTGAGTCAGAAGATCGTGGGTTCAAGTCCCGCTCCAGAGACTTGCGTAGGACTGCACTGTCGGAGGTGCCGTCTTTTGGATGAGACGTTAAACCAAGGCCCCGTCTGCCCTCTCAGGTGAACATAAAAGATCCCATGGCACTAATCAAAGAAGAGCAGGGGCGTTCTCCCCAGTGTCCTGGGCCAATATTTATCCCTCAATCAACATCACCAAAAAGAGATGGTCTGGTCATCATCACGTTGCTGTTCGTGGGACCTTGCTGTGCGCAAATTAGCTGCCGAGTTTCCTACATTACAACAGTGACTATACTTCAAAAGTACTTCATTGGCTGTAAAGCGCTTTGGGACGTCCTGAGGTCGTGAAAGGCGCTATAGAAAGGCAAGTCTTTCTTTAATTTCTTTCTTATTTTCTCTTCCGTTTCCTCTTCTAATAATCTCTATTTCCCTGGCAGTTACTGAGGAAAACTGCTCAGCTGGGTTACAGGGTCTGAAGGTCATCAGGGGCCATGGAAACCTGGGCCGAGCCACAGCTGCACTCTGTGTACAGCCCAAGGCAGAAAAGCTGCTGTGATCATTCTGGGCTGCTGCTGATTTGAAGCTTTCTGTCTGAGCCTGGAAGATAAACAAGGACATTTTCTACTCTCATATGTTGTCTGAAATAATAATTAAAATAAGACCTAATTCAGAGTGCAACAGGAAGGCACCGGTAGAGACGAAGCACTGTTGTGTGGGACATGATGGCTGCTGAAAGCAGCTAGTCAATAATGAATCATGTCGGACATTAGGTGAGATGGATCATTGCTTCCCCCATCAGAGACGTTGCGCAAACAACCATCCAGCAAGAGGTTGGTTAGAGTCTTTGATGGAAGGGGCTCTGATCTGTTCCATGTTCACTTATGTTCTTACATAATAGTGTGAGAGACGTGGAGCCCCGACACTATTTATACAGGTGTAAATGAAGGAAATAGAAGTGAGGTGAAATCATGCTGTGCGGTATTAGAGATCGCATATACAGAAGGTAAGTGGCTTTATAGATAACACATGGTCCATGTGATCTCCTGGACTGGTTTCCATCGCCTGAGAGCGTCAGAGAGGAATTCTCCAGAGTATTTTTTCCCTTATTGTCCCTGGGTTTTTCTCTTTTTTTGTGTCTCCCAGGGGATTACATGGTGGTGGGGGGCAGGGTGGGGGGCGGGTGGGGCGGGGGGGGGGGCGGTGGGGGAAGGAAGTGGGGGGGGGGTGGTGGTGGTAGGGAAGTGTCGACTCATGATGCTTTAGCCATCGCGAATGTGGGGCAGGATGGACCAGCTGGTCTTTTCCTGCCCGTCAATTTAGCATGTTCGTATCAGTGTCCTATTGCTCAATGTATTTGAAATTCCTTTAGCTGTTATTCTCGTTGACGTGCTGAAATAAACAGGTTAGCACCACCGTTAAAACCAGCAAATCAAGCAGTCCTGTGCGAGAGCATTCACTTGGATGCTAATAATGCACAGTGCGATTTCATCCCAATAGCCTTTCTGTTCTGTTGGTTTTAATGTGTAAGAAAGTGCTTTGTGTAATTACATTGTATTACAAAGTATTTACAGCACAGAAACAGGCCATTTGGCCCAACAGGTCCATGCCGGTGTTTATGCTCCACACGAGCCTCCTCCCACCCTTCTTCATCTCACTCCATCAACATATCCTTCTATTCCTTTCTCCCTCATGTGTTTATCTAGCTTCCTCTTAAATGCATCTATGCTGTTCGCCTCAACTACTCCTTGTGGTAGTGAGCTCCACATTCTCACCACTCTCTGGGTGAAGAAGTTTCTCCTGAATTCCCTGTTGGATTTATTAGTGCCTATCTTATATTTATGGCCCCTAGTTCTGGTCTAGCCCGCAAGTGGAACCATATTATCTACCTCTACCCTATCAAACACTTTCATAATGTTAAAGGCCTCTATCAGGTCACCCCCTCAGCCTTCTCTTTTCTAGAGAAAAGAGCCCCAGCCTGTTCAATCTTTCCCGTTATGTATAACCTCTCAGTTCTGGTATCTTTCCAGTAAATCTTTTTTGCACCTTCTCCAATGCCTCTATTTCCTTTTTATAATATGGAGACCAGAACTGTTCACTAAGTGTGGTTTAACTAAGGTTCTAAACAAGTTTAGCATAACTTCTCTGCTTTTCAATTCTATCCCCCTAGAAATGAACCCTAGTGCTTGGTTTGCTTTTTTTTATGGCCTTATTAACCTGCGTCACTACTTTTAGTGATTTGTGTATCTGTACCCCCAGATCCCTCTGTTCCTTTTAGACACTTATTTTCCAAGGAGTATGTGGCTTCCTTATTCTTCCCACCACGATGCACCACCTCACATAGAAACATAGAAGATAGGAGCAGGAGTAGGCCATTCGGCCCCTCGAGCCTGCTCCGCCATTCAATGCGATCATGGCTGATCATCCAAATTCAGAACCCTGTCCCTGCTTTCTCCCCATATCCCTTGATCCCTTTAGCCTTAAGAAATATATCCAACTCCTTCTTGAATATATTTAATGAATTGGCCTCTACTGCCTTCTGTGGGAGAGAATTCCACAGGTTCACCACTCTCTGGGTGAAGAAATTCCTCCTCATTTCTGTCCTAAATGGCTTACCCCTTATCCTTAGACTGTGACCCCTGGTTCTGGATTCCCCAACCATCGGGAACATCCTTCCTGCATCTAGTCTGTCTAGTCCTGTCAGAATTTTATACGTTTCAATGAGATCCCCCCTCATTCTTCTAAACTCCAGCGAGTATAAGCCCAATCGACCCAATCTCTCTTCATACGTCATTCCTGCCATCCCAGGTATCAGCCTTGTGAATCTTCGCTGAACTCCTTCCATGGCAAGAACCTCCTTCCTCAGATAAGGCGACCAAAACTGCACACAATACTCAAGATGTGGTCTCACCAAGGCCCTGTATAACTGCAGCAAGACATCCTTGTTCCTGTACTCAAACCCTCTCGCTATGAAGGCCAACATACCATTTGCCTTCTTAACCACCTGCTGCACCTGCATGCTTACCTTCAGCGACTGGTGCACAAGGACACCCAGGTCTCATTGCACTTCCCCTTCTCCAAATCTATTGCCATTCAGATAATAATCTGCCTTCCTGTTTTTGACACCAAAGTGGATAACCTCGCATTTATCCACGTTATATTGCATCTGCCATGCTTCTGCCCAATCACCCAACCTGTCCAAATCATCCTGGAGTTTCTCGGCATCCTCCTCACAGCACACACGCCCACCCAGCTTTGTGTCGTCTGCAAACTTGGAGATATTACATCTAGTTCCCTTGTCTAGATCATTAATATATATTGTGAATAGCTGGGGTCCAAGGACCGATCCCTGTGGTACCCCACTAGTCACTGCCTGCCACTCGGAAAAAGACCCGTTTATTCCAACTCATTGCTTTCTGTCTGCCAACCAGTTCTCTATCCAAGTCAATACCTTGCCCCCAATCCCATGTGCCTTAACTTTACACGCTAATCTCTTATGCAGGACCTTATCGAAAGCCTTTTGAAAGTCCAAATACACCACATCCACTGGTTCTCCCTTATCTATTTTACCAGTTACATCTTCCAAAAATTCCAGTAGATTAGTCAAGCACGATTTACCTTTTGTAAATCCATGTTGACTTTGTCCGATCCTGTCACTGTTTTCCAAGTGCTCTGCTATTACATCTTTTATAATGGATTCTAGCATTTTCCCCACTACCGATGTCAGGCTTAATTCCCCGTTTTCTCTCTACCACCTTTTTTAAATAGTGGGGTAACATTAGCTACCCTCCAATCCATGGGTATTGTTCCAGATTCTATTAAATGTTGGAAGATGATCAGCAATGCATCTACTATTTCTAGGGCCACTTCCTTAAGTACTCTAGGATGTAGATTATTAGGCCCTGGGGATTTATTGGCCTTCAATCCCGTCAATTTCCCTAACACCATTTCCCTACAAATACTGATTTCTTTCAGTTCCTCCCTTTCATCAGACCCTATGTTCCCCGACATCTCTGGGAGGTTATTTGTGTCCTCCTTTGTGAAGACAGAACCAAAATATGTATTTAATTGGTCTGCCATTTATTTGTTCCCCATTACAAGTTCCCCTGATTCTGACTGCAAGGGACCTACGCTTGACTTCACCAATCTTTTTCTCTTCACATATCTATAAAAACTTTTACAGTCAGTTTTTATGTTCCCTGCAAGCTTCCTCTCATTCTATTTTCCCCTTCTTAATACCTTTGTCCTCCTTTGTTGAATCCTAAACTGCTCCCAATCCTCAGGTTTACTGATTTTTCTGGCCAATTTATATGTCCTCTCCTTGGATCTTATGCTATCCCTAATTTCCCTTGTTAGCCACGGTTGAGTCGCTTTTTTGTTTTATTCTTATGCCAAACTGGGATGAACAAATTCTGTCGTTCATCCATGCGGTCTTTGAATGTTTGCCATTGCCTATCCACCGTCAACCCTTTGAGTGACATTCCCCAATCAATCCTACCCAACTCGCGCCTCATACCATCGTAGTTTCCTTTATTTAAATTCAGGACCCTAGTCTCTGAGTCAACTACTTCACTATCCATCTTAATGAAGAATTCTATCATATTATGATTGCTCCGACCCAAGGGGCCTCGTACAACAAGATTGCTAATTAATCCTTTCTCATTACATAATACCCAGTCTAAGATGGCCTGATCTCTGGTTGGTTCCTCGACATATTGGTCCAGGAAACCATCCCGTAAACACTCCAGGAATTCCTGCTCCACAGTATTGTTACTAATTTGGTTAGCCCAACCAAATGTAGATTAAAGTCACCCATGATGACTGCTGTGCCCTTATTGCACGCTTCTCTAATTTCCCTTTCAATGCCATCCCCAACCTCCGCATTACTGTTTGGAGGTCTATATACCACTCCCACTAACGTTTTCTGCCCCTTGGTATTTCTCAGTTCTACCCATACAGATTCCGCATCATCAGAGCTAATTTCCTTCCTTACAATTGTGTTAATCCCCTCTTTAACCAGCAATGCTACCCCACCTCCCTTTCCTTTTTGCCTATCTTTCTTGAATATTGAATACCCCTGGATGTTGAGTTCCCAGCCTTGGCCACCCTGGAGCCATGTTTCCGTAATCCCAATCAAATCATATTCGTTTACCTCTATTTGCGCAGCTAATTCATCCACCTTAGTCCAAATGCTCCTCGCATTAAGACACAAAGCCTTCAGGCTTGTTTTTTTAATGCTCTTAGACCTATTAGAATTATTATTTACTGTGGCCATGTTTGATTTAAACCGTTGATTTCTCTGACTGCCACTTTTGTTTTTCTCCTTCCTATCTTTTGCTTTTATCCTTGTTTCCCTTTCCTCTGTCTCCCTGCTCAGGTTCCCAACCCCCTGCCATTTTAGTTTAAACCCTCCCCCCGAGCACTAGCAAACACTCCCCCTAGGACATCGGTCCCGGCCCTGCCCAGGTGCAAACCATCCGGTTTGTACTGGTCCCACCTCCCCCAGAACTGGTTCCAATGTCCCAGGAATTTGAATCCCTCCCCCTTGCACCATTCCTCTAGCCACGTATTCATCTGAAATATCCTTCTATTTCTACTCTGACTAGCACGTGGCACCGGTAGCAATCCTGAGATTACTACCTTTGAGGTCCTATTTTTTAATTTACCTCCTAACTCCCTATATTCAGCTTTTAGGACCTCATCCCCTTTTTTACCTATATCGTTGGTACCTATATGCACCACGACAACTGGCTGTTCACCCTCCCCTTCCAAAATGTTCTGCAGCCGCTCTGAGACATCCTTGACCCTTGCACCAGGGAGGCAACACACCATCCTGGAGTCTCGTTTGCGGCCGCAGAAACGCCTATCTATTCCCCTTACAATAGAATCCCCTATCACTATAGCTCTGCCCCTCTTTTTCCTCCCGTCCTGTGCAGCAGAGCCACCCCTCGTGCCAGGAAGTTGGCTGCTGCTGCCTTCCTCTGATAAGCCATCCCCCCCAACAGTATTCAAAGTGGTATATCTGTTTGAGAGGGGGATGTCCACAGGGTACTCCTGCACTACCTGCCTGCGCCTACTACTCGGTCTGTTGGTCACCCATTCCCTTTCTGCCTGTGCATCCTTTGCCTGCGGTGTGACCAACTGCTCAAACGTGATATCCATGACGTCCTCAGCATCGCAACATATTGAAGTTCATTTGCCAATTACGTGCCCATTCTGCAACTTTATTAATGTCTTCCTGTATCTTGTCACAGTCCTCCTCTGTATTGACTACAACCCTCAATTTGGTGTAATCTGCAAATTTTGATATTGTACTTCCGATTCCAGAGTCCAAATCCAAGGCCTTTTGGAAATCCAAATATATTACGTCTACTGCATTACCCTTCTCGATCCTTATCACATTAGCTGTCTGCCAGACCTCTGGCACTATTCCCTTTTCTAATGAATTTTTATATAATGTAATAGTGCCTCTGCTATCTCTTGCCTGACTTATTTTAATATGCGCGAGAGCAAGCCATCCGCATCAGGGGTTTTATCCTCTCTAAGTTTGATTAGTTTATCAATTATCTCCCCCCTTACTATCTTAAATGTCTGTATATCTTTTTTGATCTCTTCTAATGTCATGTCAACCATGTTAGTCTCCCTGGTAAAATGTTAATCTCCCTGCTAAATACTGAGGCAAAGTAATTATTTAATATTTCTGCCATTTCATTGTCATTAACTGTGATTTATTCGTGTGTAACCTATATTGGCCTTATTCCTATCCTGATTTTTGTTTTGTTATTTATCTGTCTGTAGAAACTTTACTATTTCTTTTTATATTCCTTGATCATTTAATGTTCTAGTTTCTCTTTGTTTTCCTAATTTTTTTTTTTACTTCTTTCCTAACCTTTTTGTATTCCCTTTTGTCATCCTCTCCTTTGTTGTCTATGTACTTAATGTCTGCCTTTTCCTTTAGTATCAGTTTTGCCCTTGTTTCTTTATCCATCCATGGTGTGTCATTACTGGCTAGTTTGTTATTGCTTTTTAGTGGGATATATTTCTCCTGGACTCTATTGATCACCATTTTAAATGTTTCCCATTGCTGTTCTATTTCATTGTTTGTCAGTAAATTTTCCCAGTTTATTTTCCCTCGTTCCATTCTCACCCCCTTAAAATAATCTTTTTTCCAATTTATTACTTTGGTCTTTGTCTTACTTATGTCCTTCTCAATCTTTAGCTTAATTATTATTATGTTGTGATCGCTATTGCCTGGATGTTCCCCTATGCTTACTTCTCTTATCTGTTCTGGTTCATTTCCCATTACTAGATAGAAACATAGAACATAGAAAAATAGGAGCAGGAGTAGGCCATTCGGCCCTTCGAGCCTGCTCCGCCATTCAATATGATCATGGCTGATCCTCTATCTCAATACCATATTCCTGCTCTCTTCCCATATCCCTTGATGCCTTTTGTGTCTAGAAATCTATCTATCTCCTTCTTAAATATATTCAGTGACTTGGCCTCCACAGCCTTCTGTGGTAGAGAATTCCACAGGTTCATCACCCTCTGAGTGAAGAAATTTCTCCTCATCTCAGTCTTAAATGTCCTACCTTGTATCCTGAGACTGTGACCCCCTCGTTCTAGTCCCCCCAGCCAGGGGAAACATCCTCCCTGCATTCAGTCTGTCTAGCCCTATCAGAATTTTATACGTTTCAATGAGAACTCCTCTCATTCTTCTAAACTCTAGTGAATACAGGCCTAGTTGACCCAATCTCTCCAGCAGTGCTCCCTCTCTTAAGTTTTTTCATACTGGGTAAGAAAAGAGTCCTGCACACATTGTAAAAACTCCATTCCCTGTACCCCTTTTCGCTACATATTCTTGCCAGTTTATTTGGGGGTTGTTATTCTTTACTCATTTCACAAATTTGCCTACATATTTCTTCCTCCACCTCCTTTCCACTATTAGGTGGTCTGATGTATACCCTTATTAGCGTGATTGATCCCTTCCTATCTTTTATGTCAATCCATATGGATTCTGTTTCTAACCTTCTGTTAGTTATGTCCTTTTTTTCTACTGCTTCTTTTGAATCCCTCTCTTGTTTCTAATCGCACTGGAATGTTTAAAGGGTGTGGGGGGGTGCAAAATGTTGTGGCGACCCCGCCCCACATTTAACATAAATGGGTTCAGTATTCTGAATTCATGATCTCCCAGAAATGTGTGTTCCACACAAAATGACTGCTCCCGGGCTGAATCTGGCCAAATGTATGACAGCCAAGGAATACAAGGGGCATCTGAAGTGTGCAGTATTCTCTCTCTATTTTAATATCTATTAGGAGCTATGTGTTAGGTTAGTAGAATGCACATCTCTTCTGAGCATGTCACTCCTTAAAATTGCATGGCTGACTTTTCCATCTCGGGCAGATGGTTAGGGATTAACTTTGTATCAGGCTGCACTGCGGTTCATACTGTGGGACCACCCATATTGCTCGCAAGGGGATCTGTGCACCTGAGCAGTCCAGAGGCTCCCTCAATGAAGTACTATCATTCACGAATCCCACCCTGTCGGAAGGAGGACTGCAGTCACAAAACATAATCCAGTTATGGCCCCTGGTGTTAGTCATTTAGTGGAGTGAATCCTTCACCCTGTGATGTTTGAACAGCATGGTTTGACTGACATAACATTGCTTTCCTCACCCCATTTCCCCATGATTGACAGATAACATAAGCACATGTCAGCACAGCAGATCATAGATAAGAAAGGAAGAACTTGCACGACCTCCGGATGTCGCAAAGCGCTTCACAGCTAATGAAGTACTTTTGAAGTAATGTAGCAAATGCGGCAGCCAATATGCACACAGCAAGGTCCCACAAACTGCAATGTGATAATCTGTGGTCGTGATGTTGGTTGAGGGATAAATCTTGGCCAGGACACCGGGGAGAACTCTCCTGCTCTTCCTCGAATAGTGCCACGGGATCTATTACATCTACCCGAGAGGGCAGATGGGGCCTCGGTTTAACGTCTCATTCAAAAGACGGCACCTCCGACAGTGCAGCGCTCCCTCAGCGCTGCACTGGAGGGTGAGCCTGGATTAGTGCGCAAGTCTCTGGAGTGGGACCTGAACCCACGACCACCTGGCTCGGAGGGGAGAGTGCTACCCACTGAGCCACAACTGACACGAAGCAAGCAACAGGCTCCGTCCCGTCAAAACTTAGACAAGTGCAAACCCCTGCATGTGCTGCCTTCACTTCTTTAGCAGTAATTTTCTTTCTAATCTGACTCTTGGGTATATTTCTTTCTCGCTCTTACTGTCTGTGATGTTCTTGATTGCATACCCTTTCATTGTCCCTGAGCATCTCCAAACCACTGGTTTGCTTACTATGGAGTGCACATCCACCCCGCCCCCCCTATATCTAAATCTAGAGCGCTCCGGTACAGGTCGGCAGAGCCAAGTCTTAGGACCTCTGAAGTGTGAGCAGGGGCTACTGCTAGACTTTAATCAGTTAGAACCATGGAGCACAAAGCACGGGTACGCTTCCCGCTGCTTGCCCAGCTAGAACCACCCATACCTGTTGGCGCACTGGCCTGTACTGGGATCGAGTGGGGGGGAAAAAAACCCAGGTTTTGACATCCTTGTAAGAATAAGCATTAACATTGCTCTCCCTGGTCAAAATTCAGCTGACCTGTAATCACGTAAAACGCACATATAAATATCAGGAGGGAAAGCCGAGACTGTGCAGCCAGGTGTCGCACTTCATCTCTCAGCACTGCCCTTCATACCAATGAGTTCTCCAATCCAATGTTGCTCCTGTTGTTCCCATATTGACGAGAATTCCTGGCTCTCCCAGGTAGAATTCTGAAAGGATCTCTGTAAATCTACAGGGAAGAAAGACAGAGGCAGAAAGATCTGGGAAGGGGAGGTCCTGCTCCCTCTCTCCACTTTGACTCCACTCCTCTGTGACTCCTTCTGTCCACATCAGCCCTGCAGTACTTCTGCTCTTCCATGACTACCTCTCTCTACTTCAGCTCTGCTTCTCTATAGCTCCTTTTGTCTGCTTTGGCCCTGTTCTCTCTCTCTCTCTCTCTGCTGCCTCTTTCTAATTCGGTCCTACTTTCTTTTCACTCTTTTTGCACCTATCCACTCTGACCCTAGCCTCTCACCTTTCGTAGAATGACACAGTATTTACAGCACAGAAACCGGCTATTCGGTGTATGCTGGTGTTTGTGCTCCACATGTGCCCCCTCCCACTCGATTTACTTCATCTCACTCTATCAGCATATCCTTCTATTCTTTTCTCCCTCATGTACTAATCTAGCTTCCCTTTAAATGCATCTATGCTACTTGTCTCAACCACTCCATGTGGTAGCGAGTTCCACATTCTCACCACTCTCTGGGTAAAGAAGTTTCTCCTGAATTTCCCATTGGATTTATTAGTGAGTATCTTATATTTATAATATATTGCACTTTATAAGGCTTTGTTAACCTGCATTGTTACTTTTAATGATTTATGTATTTATACCCCAAGATTCCTTTGCACCTCTACCTCATTTAGACGCCTCCATATCCATTCCTTTAATGAAATGATATATCAGTACTAAACAGAAGAAAGGAAAAGGAGACAGAAAAAATTCAAGTGGTAGAGAAGCACAGAATTACAGATACACAATTACTTTTATTCAGGAGCAACACCGCGGGAGATCAGCTAGTTCTATACATAAACCCCGGATTAGATTCCAGCCCGCAACTCAGACATGGGTGTTTTATTGTATATTGATTCCATCCTGTAACTCTCTCCCAGGAATCCATATTCTATATATAAAACAGCCATTTAACAAAATCATTATCATTCCTGGCTGGTGGCTGCATTAATTTGGAAAGTGATGTAGCAAAGTGAAAGAGAAAATCATTTCTTATTCAGTTGTCTTTAATCACCTTGTGCGACAGGCTTTTGTTATGCAGCACTTCTCAGATCTACTTACTCTGGCATTATCCTTGATTGAATCACCAGGGGATTGATACTAGGTGATGGGGACTATTGATGAAAACTAAGATTTTTTTTAAGCTTGTCTACTGATGGCAAGATGCAGCTTGAATGACATTAAAAAAAACTCTGAAAAAGTAAGCTGTGCACACACAGAACATAAAGACGTGATGTGAAAGACACTCAAAGTTGGGATTTGTGAATTCATCAAGCGAGGAATAAAGTTGAGCAAAGTTATATCCTGGTTCTCCGAGGCATAGTTAACGCACCCGCTGCTGCTCCATTGAGCTGTGGTGTACATGTAATTTCTGATTAATATACTTGGCAAACAACCACACTGTAATAAGATAATTTGCAAAGATTATCAAGAGATTGGGTGAACCGTTAGAAACTATGGTGACGGGCTGTCTTGCAGACTGGCGGATATTTCTAGAGTTATTCTCCCTCTACCTGGCTTCATTCAGCTGCATCATAGAACCCCAGGCTTTGGCCTAATGGGAACCGACTGAGATTATATTTGAAACTAGCTGGGCTGTGACATGTTTACATGACAATGGGTTATGTGAGACACTTTGTCACATTTATTTCCAGAGACAACCAAATAAATGTATTTCAAAAATCTAGATTTTAAAAATGTTCTTCCTCATCCCTTTCCAAATCATTTATATTCTTGAGGCCTGCACTCACCCAAAGTGGCTCTTTTGATTGCTGGATAATGAGCCTCTTTGTCACCAACAGGACTGACACAATCATTCTGCACAGAAAATAATCCCAATAAACGTATTTTAGGGTCATTATCAATGGCTGCCCCATCTCCCTTGACACGTTCGTACTCACTGCTACTTCCCAAAGGGATTTAGAGCAGAGCCATTGTAAGTGAAGGGAGGTATTCTAAGTCACGGTGAGTAGCCATTTCTGTGAAGGGTTTAATAGAATCTATGAAGGGAATCTTCAAATGAATTAACCTCATCTGCTCAGGGCTAACTATTCACTTGACTAAATTGTAGACCTATTGGAGTGCAAGGTTCGAGTCTTTCGCAACATCTTTTCTTCATACAAATGGCTTGAAAGGCAATTTCTGTAAGCAGAACACGTCTCTTCTGAACTGCAACCTGTGTATTTTACTGTCTGCTGTACTGCATTAGTATAGCTCAGGTGTACCAATGAACTCTGATCATTGCTTACTGGAGAAATGCTCACTGCATCACTGTCAATCCAGATGGTGGAAATAATATCACACCACTAGGAAGAACTTGCGTTTATATAGCGCCTTATTACTATCACGAGATGCATTTCTTAGCCAATGAGTTACTTTTGAAGTGCGTTCACTAACGGTCAATAACCAGGTAATTTGTTTGGTGATGATGGTTGAGGGGTAAATGTTGGCCAGGACACCAGGAGACCTCCCTGTTCTTCTTTGGATAGTGCCATGCGATATTTTATGTCCACGTGAGTAGGTGGACAGGCCATGGCTTAACATCGTAGTTGAAAGGCAACACCTCTGACCATGTTGCACTCCCTCAGTACCACATTGAAGTGTCAACCTAGATTTTGTGCTCAAGTCTGTAATAGGACTTGAACCCACAATCTGCTGATTTAGAGAGGCAAAAACAACACCATATGCTATAGACTGCTTTGTACAGGCTAACCAACTGACCAGACTTATTTACACATATTTAGACATAATTACTTATTTACATGTACTTATTTACATTTACAGCAGCAAAAACATAGACAAGATATTAGCTAGCACAATAATTGTATGCGAGATCTGTAAGCAATCCTCAAGGGGTTAATTTGCCTTTTTCAAGTGTCAGGCTCTCTGTGGTTACAGACAAAATTGGTTTCAGTTTTTTCTTAGTTTCTTGGTATGGAACAGTTTCTTCAGATGAAACGGCTGAGTCCACTCTTTTTTCTGGTAAACAAGATGTACCAGTAAAATGGGTCAATCAGGTGGAGGGTTTTTTGGAATATGCGAGCCCCCAGGTGCTGATGGAGTTCGATGCACCTTAACAGGTCCCAGACTCCAACAGAGACTTGAGCCCTGAGACCTTTATCCAGCTACATAGGTACAGGAGTAGGCCATTCAGCCCCTCGAGCCTGTTCCACCATTTAATTAGATCATAGTTGATCTGTACCTCAATTCCATTTAACCTCCTTTGTTCCATGCACCTTGTAACCCTTGACGAACAAAAATCTATCTTTAAATGTCTTGAAAATTTTGATTGACCCAGCATCCACAGCCTTTTACATAGATACATAGATACATAGATACATAGAAGATAGGAGCAGGAGTAGGCCATCCGGCCCTTCGAGCCTGCTCCGCCATTTAATGAGATCATGGCTGATCCTCCAATTCAGTATCCCGTCCCCGCCTTCTCTCCGTAACCCTTAACCCCTTTTGCCTGTAGAAATATATCTAATTCCCGCTTAAATATATTTAATGAGCTGGCGTACACTGCCCTCTGTGGCAAGGAGTTCCACAGGTTCACCACCCTCTGAGTGAAGAAATTCCCCCTCATTTCTGTCCTAAATGGTTTAGCCCTTATCCTTAAATTATGTCCTCTAGTTCTGTTCTCACCCGCCAAGGGAAACATTCCTTCTGCATCTAGTCTGTCTTGACCTGTCAGAATTTTATACACTTCTATGAGGTCCCCTCTCAATCTTCTAAACTCCAGTGTGTACATCCCTAAACTACATAGTCTCTCCTCATAGGTCAATCCCGCCATTCCTGGTATCAGCCTGGTGAATCGCCGCTGCACCCCCTCCATGGCAAGAACATCTTTCCTCAGATGAGGCGACCAAAACTGTACACAGTACTCGAGGTGTGGTCTCACCAGTGCCCTGTACAGCTGCAGCAAGGTATCCCTGTTCCTGTATTCCAACCCTTTTGCTATGAAGGCCAGCATACCGTTTGCCTTCTTGACCGCCTGTTGCACCTGCATGCTCGCCTTCAGTGACTGGTGTACAAGAACACCCAGGTCTCTCTGTACTTCCCCCTCTCCCAATTTATTGCCATTTAAATAATAATTTGCCCTCCCGTTCCTGCACCCAAGGTGGATAACTTCGCACTTGTCCACATTATAGTGCATCTGCCATTTATCCGCCCAATCACCCAGTCTGTCCAAATCGCTCTGGAGCTTCCTGGTCTCCTCCTCTGAGCCCACCCCCCCTCCTAGTTTAGTGTCGTCTGCAAATTTGGAAATGCTGCATCCGACTCCCTGATCCAGGTCATTAATGTAAATTGTGAACAGCTGGGGACCCAGGACAGATCCCTGTGGTACCCCACTTGTTACTGCCTGCCATTCAGAAAATGAGCCGTTTATTCCAACTCTCTGTTTTCTATCTGACAGCCAGTTCTCTATCCACGTCAATACTTTCCCCTTTATCCCATGAGCTTCAATTTTCCCTGCTAATCTTTTATGTGGGACCTTATCGAAGGCTTTTTGGAAGTCCAGGTACACCACATCTACTGGCTCTCCCCCATCTATTTTACCAGTTACTCCCTCAAAAAATTCCAATAGATTAGTCAAGCACGATTTACCCTTTGTAAATCCATGTTGACTCTGTCCTATCCTGTCCCCATTTGCTAAGTGCTCCGCTATTTCATCCTTAATGATGGACTCCAGCATTTTGCCCACAACTGATGTAAGGCTTACAGGTCTGTAATTACCTGCTTTTTCCCTACCCCCCTTTTTGAATAGTGGGGTAACGTTAGCTACCCTCCAATCCATGGGCACTGTTCCCGAGTCTAATGAATTCTGAAAAATCATACTTAGTGCATCCGCTATCTCTAGGGCCACCTCCTTCAGCACCCTAGGATGCATGTTATCAGGCCCTGGGGATTTGTCCGCCTTCAATCCCTTTAGCTTCCTTAACACCATATCCTTAGAGATATTGACTTGCGTCAGTTCCTCCTTTGCAAATGTCCCTATTTTTCCCGATATCCCAGGGAGGTTTTTTGTGTCTTCCTTCGTAAAGACTGACCCAAAGTATGCATTTAGTTGGTCTGCCATTTCCTTATTTCCCGTTATATATTCCCCCGTATCTGACTGCAATGGGCCAACTTTGGTTTTCACCAGTCTTTTCCTCTTGATATACTTATAAAAGCTTTTGGAGTTAGTTTTTATATTTTCCGCCAGCTTGCTTTCGTAAGCTATTTTGCCCCTCTTGATTAAGCCCTTTGTCCTCCTTTGCTCTATCTTAAACTGTTCCCAATCTTCCGCTCTGGCGCTTTTTTGGCTATTTTATACGCCCTATCTTTGGATTTTATGCTGTCTCTAATTTCCCCTGTTATCCACGGTTGAGTCACCTTTTTAGATTTCCTTTTATGCCAGATTGGTATAAACAATTTTTGCAATTTTGTCATTCTATCTTTAAATGCTTGCCATTGTTTATCTACCTCCAGTCCTCCCAGGAACGTTGTCCAATCAGACCTACTCAGTTCCCGTCTAATGGCATCATAATTCCCCTTGTTTAAATTCAGGACCTTAGTATCTGAGTCAATTTCTTCGCTCTCCATTTCGAGTGAGAAATCGATCATGTTATGATCGCTCTGACCCAAGGGTCCCCGTACAACAAGATTACTAATTAGTCCCTTCTCATTGCACAGTACCCAGTCCAATATAGCCTGTTCCCGAGTTGGTTCCTCGACATATTGATCCAGATAACCATCCCTTAAACACTCAAGGAATTCCTCCTCCTCCATTATTTTTACTGATTAGGCTATTCCAATCTATATGTAAGTTAAAGTCACCTATGATGACAGCTGTGCTCTTATTGCACGCTTCTCTAATTTCCCTCGTGATGCCCTCCCCAACCTCTATTTTACTATTTGGAGGCCTATATACCACTCCTATTAATGTTTTTCGCCCCTCGCTATTTCTTAGCTCCACCCATATAGATTCTGTATTAACTGAGTTAATATCCTTCCTTTCAATTGCATTTATCCCTTCTTTTACCAGCAATGCTACCCCTCCTCCCTTTCTTTTTTGTCGATCCTTCCTAAATACTGAATACCCCTGTATGTTAAGCTCCCAGCCCTGCTCACCCTGCAACCATGTTTCTGTAATCCCAATTAGATCATAATTATTAACCTCTAATTCCACAGCTAATTCATCTACCTTGTTCCTGATGCTTCTCGCATTAAGGTATAAAACCCTCAGGCTTTTTTTATGCTCACATTTTTTATGAATTAGTTTGGCCCTTTGTTTTTTGTTCCTCACCCTTTTACCATTTATTTCTGTCTGCCTTTCACTTTCCTCTATTTCACTACATAGGTTTCTAGCCCCCTGCCATACTAGTTTAAATGCTCCCGAACTGCTTTATCAAAAATTACCCCGAGAACATCAGTTCCATCCTTGCACAGGTGTAGACCGTCCCTTTTGTATAGGTCACACCTACCACAAAACTGGTTCCAATGCCTCAAAAATTTAAAACCCTCCCTCTTACACCACTGCTCAAGCCACGTATTTAGCCTAACTATCCTGTTCTCTGTACTCTTACTAGCACGTGGCACTGGTAGTAATCCAGAGATTACTACCTTCGAGGTCCTACTTTTTAGCTTTTGGGGGAGTGAGTTTCATATTTCCTCTATCCTTTGTGTGAAGAAGTGCTTCCTGATTTCAATGCTAAGTGGCCTAGCTCTAATTTTAAGATATGCCCTCTCCTGAATTCCCCCACCAGAGGAAATAGTTTCTCTCTATCTACCCTAGCAAATTCCTTAATCATTTTAAATATCGCAATGAGATCACCCCTCAACCTTCTGAACTTAAGAGAATACAGCCCAAGTCTATACAATCTGTCCTCCTAATTTAATCCTTTTACCCCTGGTATCATTCTGGTGAATCTGTGCTGCAAGCCCTCCAAGGCCAATATATCTTTCCTGAGGTGCAGTGACCAAAACTGACGCAGTTCTCCAGATGTGGTCTGACCAAGGCTCTGTACAACTAAAGCATCACTTCCTCCCCTTTGTATTCCAGCCCCCTTAAGATAAAGGCCACCATTCCATTCGCCTTTTGATTATTTTTCGCACCTGTCTACTAGCTTTTAGTGACTTGTGTACATGGATACCCAAATCTTTTCGCTCCTCCACAACTCCTAGTCTCTCACCATTAAGAAAATATTCTGATTTTGTTTTCTCAGTTCCAAAATGGATGACCTCACGCTTACTCACATTGAACACCATCTGCCATACTTTTTCCCAATCTATGGCCCTTTGTAACTTCCTCCTCCCATCCACACAACTTACTGTGCCTCCTAATTTAGTGTCATCTGCAAATCTGGATATACAACTCTCTATTCCTTCATCCAAGTCATTAATAAATAGGATGAAAAGCTGAGGCCCCTGGGGAACACCGCTTGGCACATCTTGCCAATCAGATAACGCATCCTTTATCTATACTCTCTGTCTTCTACCTCCTAACCAATTACCAATCCATGTCATAAGATTACCTCCAATTCCATGCGCTCTCATTTTTGTTAATCTCTTGTGCCGAACCTTATCAAATGCCTTCTGGAAGTCCATATCAGAAAACAACATTGACATTCCCCTTCCACCATGCTAGTGACGTACTTAAAAATGTAACGAAATTAGTCGGACATGACCTATCCACCACAAATCCATGCTGACTCTCTTTCATCAATTGATACCTGTTCAAGTGCTCAGTCACTCTGTCTCTGATGATAGCTTCCAGGAAGTTCCCCGCAATTGATGTTAAACTGACAAACCTGCAGTTACCTATGTTTTTTCTTCCATCCTTCTTAAAAAAAAATTGCAATTTTCTAATCCAAAGGTGCAATTCTTAAGTCTAGAGAGCTTTGGAAAATCATGACTAACACATCTGCAATTTCCTCACTAATTTATTTTAATACCCTGGGGTGAATACTATTATGGCCTGGAGAGTTTTCTATTTTAAGTCCCATTATTTTCTCCATTACCTTTTTTTAAACTTTCATTAAATCCACTAAGTTCCTCCCCTTGACTTATTTTTAGGTTTCTTTGTACCACTGGTGTTTCGTCCTGTTTCTCCATTGTGAAAACGGGTACAAAGTACACGTTAAACAAGTCTGCCATTTTTGTATTATCCATTATAGTCTCATCTGCAACCGTCTTTAATAGTCCCACGTTCCCCTTTACCACTCCTTTTCCTTAATATATTGATAACTTTTGCGATTAGCTTTGATATCCCTTGCGGGGTTTTTTTATATTCTCTTTTTTCACCTTTCATGACTTTGCTTTTTATAGCTCTCCCAGTCAGCTAGACTACTTTTCCTTGCATTTGTGTAAGCTTTTTTTTTTAGCTTGATACTGTCTCTTACATCATTTGTTAACCATGGTTGCTTAACTGTACAAGTGGAGCCTTTGCCTTTAGGAGTATGTACTTTTTTTTATTGTACCAGATAATTCTTTTAATACTTACCACTGTATGTAGGTTTACCCGTTAACAGCTCAGCCCAGTTTACTGATCTCCTTTGATGTGAAACAAAGCTTTTTTGAAGAAATCAGAAGAGCAGAGTGTCTTAACACCCTGGTGAACATTTGGATAATGACCTATTAACTGTTGTATTCCCCCAGTTTTGGCTTCCACACTTAACGGCTTGTTTATCTTAATGCTTGACAGTAATTGGAAAGTATATTTTAGTCTTCCCTGTCACACTGAGGAGAGCAGGGGAAGAAGCATGGAAAAAAAAAATCCCAGGATACGCTAATTAAAGGGAAACATGAATTGTGTGGGGTCCAACCATCATAATACTGGTGGATTATCTATTGAAAGAAATAACTTGCATTTATATAGCATCTTTCACGACCTCCAGATGTCCAAAAGCGCTTTACAGCCAATTAAGTACTTTTGAAGTATATTCACTGTTATAATGTAGGAGAACTCCCCAGCTCTTCTTCAAAATAGTTCCATGGGATCTTCTAGTTCCACCTGAGAGAGCAGAGGGCGTCGGTTTAATGTCTCATCCGAAAGACGGCACCTTTCACAGAATAACACTCGCTCAACTCTGCACTGGTGTGTCAGCCTAGAATTTGTGCTCATGTCTCTGGAGTGAGGCTTGAACCCACAAACCATCTGACTCTGAGGCGAGAGAGTTACCAATGAGCTACGGCTGACACCTAAATAAAATGCTTCTTTACTCGTCCCATTGCACCATCATCCCTTTTGTCATTTAATCACTTCTGCCCTCCACCCTATCACAGACATTTCCCTTTGTTCCCCTCCCTCCCTCCCTCCCT